>CM019752.1:201365-801365 GCA_009761765.1 Phenacoccus solenopsis | reverse complement strand
AAATGAATTTTAGGTAAATGTTCCGGGACAGTATAAAAAACCAAAACGTTATTGACGATTCCACGTGGAGTAGCTGAACTCTAGCGGATTTCCTCCGGGTTACAAATCGAGGTTATCAAATGAACATGGCTTATGGAAGGAAAATGAGTTTTTTCAATTTTTAACAAAAATAAAAGGGTTTACGTAAGATTTCGTAAGAACATGAATGAAAGATATTAACATTTCGCGTCGATTGATGTTAGTTTTATTCGAATTCATGCAATAATGACGCTTCTGTGAACACTTCTTTCAATCTGTGTTTGGCATGATACGAACTTTACACAAAAAATTCTCTCAAATAAATATTATTGCACCAATTTTTAATTTCATTTCTTAATAGAAAATTTTATTCTCTTTCCCACAAGATATCGACGAATTTTGTAGCTGTAACATTCATGCTGTAATTTTTATTTAAAAGTTGGAAATTCTTTTCTCAATTTCGAAACAAATGTTTATTGTTTATCGTTTAGTGTTATACCATCATCAATAATTGTCATTTAAATGATCAAAGTGGTTTTGTGAAGAATTATAAGAACCTTTTTGGATTTCACATCTTAAGACTACTGATAATTGATCATAATTTCCGAAAAAATTACCCTGAACGTCAAAAAATCTATAGATTAGTTTTTGAAAAATTAATGTCGATACCTAGGGAATGTTTACTTTTGAAAGTTATTCGCATTTGTCTCAATGTATATGATGTTTACGAGAAAAATGATTATCTATGTATGTGCAAAATTAATCTATTTTGAATTTTAAATAAAAAAGGTTCTATTCATTTTTTTGAAAAAATGTCAATCATTAACGCGATTTCAACTTCAAATGTGAATTTTACAAAAATAGTGGCATTGTAAATATCATGCTTAAAACTATATAAACAATAATCAGATGTTTCTTCCAACTTTTAAATAAAAATTACAGCATGAATATTACAGCTACAAAATGCGTCGATATCCTGTTGGAAAGGGGGTAAAATTCTCTGCTAAAAAATGAAATTAAAAATTGGTACAATCGTATTTATTTGAGAGAATTTTTTGTGTAAAGTTCGTTTGTACATCAATCGACGAGAAATTTTAATATCATCAATTCATGTTCTTACAAAATCTTACATAACCCTATTATTTTTGTTAAAAATTGAAAAAACCCATTTCCCTTCCATAAGCCATATACATTCGATCACCTTGATTTGAAATGCGACTGCAGCGCTCAGGTGAGCGTGGAATCGTCCATTGTATTTCAATAAACCTGAATTAAAACCACAACCAAATCATGAACTTTTTGGTTTTATTCCATTTTCAAAATGAATGGGAATAATCGTTGGCTCACAGGGAAAAGGTGCTGGACTGAGATTAAGTTTTTTACGTCTCATATTATTTGCACCATAAATGGTAGAAAAACCTAATTTGGTATATTTTTTTTTATAGACAAAATTACCTTACTGTAAGTAATGATTTTTTAAACAATTTTTTGCTTTGAGTATTAATATAGTTATATGGAGAGATAAAAGTGTAGTTCCATCAGGGTTTTGATAGATAGTGCAGCGCCAACTATGAGTTGTGCACTTAGTGTACAGTACAGTGTGAAATTGTACGTTACGACGCGTTTTCAGGTCCGTCGCGTGACGTCAGAGATTAGTGGGGAAAGAGGAGTGTTGAATGAACATCAATGAGCGCTTTCTGTTTCCATCCGGCGTCTAGTAAAGGGACGTTGCTGTACATTAAGTGTTCAACTCGCATCTGATATATATATAGTGCGCTTTATCAGGTCCCTTAATGCATAATGCTTAGAGTATGGCTTTTATGTCTCCATATTACTATATTAATACTCGAAGATTATTTGGGGCAATAAAAAGCTACAAAAAATAAATTATTACATTAGATCTAAAGATTAGGCTCAGAAGCATTGATTTCGAACCTAAAAATTCTGAAATTAGCATTTAGTTACTGAAAAATGAAAGAGAAAATTCAATACTTGGCCAAGTAATGGATAAGTAACGTTTATGAATACAGCCTTAAATCTTCATCTGTGGTACTTCACAATTTCTATTCAGGCCGGGCATCAATGGAATTGGCCTCTAGTGGATTATAGTGAAACCTCTGAAAAGATGAAAGTGATTAAAATTCAACATTCATTTAAATGGAAGCAATTTCATTTTTCCAATTTTATGATAAAATAAGGGCATTCAGAGGAAAATTCATAATAACTTGTTTTTAGAAGATAAAATTTTGCTTACAAAGATATGAACATTGTTATACTTTTATTCCTGATTACAACGAAAATTAATTGTTTATTGTAGTATTAATCATTTAAGGTCAACTGTTAGCTTATCACTTGACACTTATTCAGTAATCAATCTGTTGGGTTTGTGTTTAAGTAAATCGTACAATGAAAAATTTTTTACTCAGTATTCATAATTTATTATTTTTATTAGCTATATGGAGTAGCCCTCGCTGAAAAATACAGCCAGTTTACTGCCAGTAATTACTACTAGTACACTACCTGTTACTTGGTGCCATTTTTTTCGCGCAGGAACTGGGTACTTATCAGGGTTGGCAAGAGCATTTGCTCAATGGAGCATGCTCAGCAAATGCGCGCATGCCTTGGACCAATTTGCGCTTGCTCAAGAAAAAAAAATATATATCAAATAAAATGCTATTACTTTTATAAAAATAAACCATTGTTCCTTAGTCGTTACTTGGTTGATTATTTTGTTCATTATCATTAATATAACCAGAAAAATGCAGATTTAAAAAAATATTTTCAGTTTAGTGAATGCCTTCAGTACATTCAAGCCCAAAATCGGCTATATGGCAGCATTTTATTGAAATAAATATGCGTTATGGCGCTCACATATGCACGCAAATGCCCGAGCAGCGGTCACATTTTTAAATACGCGCATTTTGCCACCCCTCCCTATTGGCAAGGAATCCGCGTTAAAAACCGCAGTGCGGCAAATTGGTATATTTCCAAACTGTACCCCAAACTGGCCAAGGTCAAATTATACGAGCTGATAACAATATTTTGTGGGTGTAGATTGCTTACTTTGTGCGTTTGAATATTCTTTCCAATGCTATTCTATCAACCGTCCGCCGTGGTGGAGTGGTTTGAGTAGGGTGTAAATGCGTATGTATGTCCAAGGTTCGAATCCCTTACAGACATTGATTTTTACATAAATTTTTCTACAATTTTTCACTTTTTTTTTCTTGTTAAGTCCTTACCTCAATGCATTCATCCTTTTTATACATTCCTTACCTCAAGAGATGTTTTTTTTTTATAGAAAAATCTTACCACAGTACATACCTAAAAGCTACATTCCTCACCTCAACTTATCCTTCACGTACATTCCTTACCTCGAAAGATTTTTTTTATAAATATACATACCATGAGAAATTTGTAAAAACTACATTCTTTTCCTCGAGTTTTTTTTATAATTTTTATTCAAAAATAAATATGATTGTATTAAGGTGCAGATACACCAGCGCGCCGAACATGCGCTGCGCCTCGAACGCGCCTTGTACGAACAAATTGAAAATTTTTTAGCTGAATTTTCAACGAAAAAGTTTACTATTGCAGCAATTTTTCAATGAATGGGAAAAGTTGGCTAGTTATTTCTGAACCTAATTTTTCTAAGAGTTTGTTTCTGATCTACACCACTTGCAAAGCTAGAGCTTAACAAAAAATTGAAAGTTGGTAAGTTCGGGAGCAACTTTTTAAAGTACATCCTTCTCCTCAAGGCCTATTCTAAAGAAATTTTAGAACTACCCATATTGATAAAGATGCATTTATGCTTTCAAAACATTTTTATTTCACAAAAAACAAGTTCATCAACTACAATTTTATCATGAATGTTGATGCTGAAATCAGCAATAATATAAAAGGAATTTTTGATTTTGAAGACTGTAGACAATATGAAGAATTAGATAACAAAACTAATGCTTATGAATAAATCTTTTGCTTGAAAAAATTACAACTACTGATAATAATATGAACTTCCTTGATTTTTTTTAAATAAAATTTTGTGGGATAAAAATATTTCAACAATTTTGAGATTTTTTAATAAAAAAATCGTAGAAAATAAGGAAAACCTAATGCACTCAAGGAACTTGAAAAAGCTTAAAATTATGTCAAAGTTTGATATTAGGTAAGTGAATATTAGGGATGGTTAATTACTGGTAATTTATTTTTGGGTAACTTACCAGTAAGTTACTTGTGATCAAAGTAATTCAAAAGTGTAAAAACTTCCAAATTTCATGTGAATGAGTAGATTTTGCTGAAAAAACTTGATTAATGATCTAAAATTTCGCTAAAAAGCCTCAAAAACCAGTTCTTAAATTACCGGAAGAATTTAAGAAACTTATGTGGTGGAAACTTAACGGTAAGTGTACTATTCGCGATAAAATATATTCATATTTGCATACTGATTTTTTATTCTTTCGTGAATAATTACATCCGCCATCTTATTCTAACAAAACTGCTCCAAACTAAACTAAAACTGAAAACAACACTGGCAGTGTTGCCAAACACTACAGTCCTTCGCGCTTTTGATAATAATTTTTTTTTTTCAATTGAGGACGAAGTCTAGAAGATGACTCGGTGGCTTTATTTCGCGCCTGGGCCGTGAACTTGGTAGCTCAGGTTCGGTAATTGTAGCGTCGGTATCTGCAGGGGATGCCCTCTCTGTATCTGCGCGATCAACGGATGGTTCGTTTTAAAGACGGAGGTGGGAACTGTTCCTTGTATAAGTTTTCCCATTCAATTTGACGTTGATCTCCGTTCCCTGGTTTGCTACAACTCCTGCAGGTTCAGGAAGGTAATTCGGCGATAATTTGTTCTTGGGATTCGGATCACGAACTAGTACTTTTTATCCTGGCAAGTACGCTGGAGGGGTTACTACATGGCGATTTGAATCAGCATATAGTTTCCCTTTTAGTTTCATCAGTTGATCACGATCTTCTACTGCTGGATCGCTAGAGAAGGCGTTTGTTACCGATGGTATCTTATCACGTAGATGGAATTTAAACATCATATCGGCAGGTGCGATGCCCGTTGTAGCGTTAGGCGTAGTTCGTTGTAAGAATAAGAACTTTAAAAGTTCATCTCTCCAGTCCTTTCCTTCAATCTGAGCGGTTTTCAGTCGCTTTAATATAGATCGATTCTGACGTTCTACCTCCCCGTTTGATTGTGGCAAAAGAGGAGTACTATAGAATAATCTTATTCCGTTTTCTTGGCAGTATGACGTCACATTTGGGGCATGGTGTTGGGGTGCATTATCGCAGGTGAGGACTTCTGGTAATCCATAGCGAGCGAAACATCTTTTTAGCGAATCTATAACGGATTTCTGCCCGATTGTTTTTAGGATTTCTGTTACGGCATGCTATGCATGACCGTTACCTCACATGCCTCCGACTATGACCACAGATAAACCACTTCTAATCATCAGCTTGCGCTGTGAAATCTAATACAATAAGTTCCTCCATTCACCGACCAGTGCAATGGCGGACTTGAGTGATATAACAGCGCAACTGGGTTATGGGCCTTTTTCTTTTAATTAAAACGCGCTGTTTTTCTTTAAATGTATCAAACTTATTCAGTTTTTATTCTTTTCTCGCACGGAAAATTATAAGAGAAGTTTCTTTTATTATTATTCTTTTCTCCTTTTTTTTTTAAAAAAAAAGTGCTTTTATTCAGCAAATATGCCTGGAGATGCCAGTGAAAAATCAGGTGAGGAGCTGAATAACTATACTCCAAATCTAAACGATGAAAATGCATCAACATCACAACTAGGAACAGAAGAAGACGATGTTCTTGCAGAAACACATAATGATAATCTTGCTTTTGAAAAACGCGTAAATTCCGCAGTACAAGAAGCCTTAGCAAAACATCTTGCGTCATTCTTCTCTACATTCAATCCACAGCAAATGATGCCATCTACTCAATATGTACAACCTAATTTTCAACTACCAATATACAGTAAAGAAGAAAAGCTGCAAGGGAGTGTAAATTACCAAGCGTGGCGTTCTAAACTAGAAACTGGACTTCAATCTCAAAATTTACTAATATATATCCAAAGTGAAGCCGGCGATTTGACAATACCAGAAGCATTCCGAAAAATCAGAGATGCTCAAGCTCTACAATATATTAACGCTACGGTAAATACTGATATAAGCTTATCTATTCTTCGTGCAAAAACGGCATATACTGCATTTCGTACATTAGCTATCAATTATGGGGATCAAAAGCTTTCTGAAAACATTCGGTTAGAACGACGTCAAAGGAGACTTATATTTCGTCCTTGGCATGATCCAACTCGATTTATCAATGACTTTGAAAACATAATTGCAGATTATAAAGCAATAGGTACCGAGTTTGAAGATGAGCCGCTGATCGCAAAATTCCTTGCTATGATTGACATAGATTCTGGTGGTACTGAAAACCCATATGTAGTATTTTATAACATCGTTCAAACTCTTCCTAAAGAATTCCGGAAATTTGAAACTGTGAAAAGTCGTTTCTTGAATTTTACAACAAACAAGATGAAACTAAAGAAAGGAGACTCAATAGACAAACAGAAGAAATATTCTACCGATGATCACCAGCAACAAAAATATGAAAAACGAAGTTTGAAACGCCCTTCTTCTACATTTCCTCGCAATTATGATCCATCACCATCGAAAAAAAGAACAGTAGCTGACTTGGTCAATGGTAAGGAAAAAGTAAAGCTTGAAGATCTCTACTCTCTTGAACAACGAACCCGTTTATCAACAATGTCAGCAGATGAAAAAAGTACTATCCGTTGTCAAATGTGTAATGTGTACTTCCATGAATCTAATGCATGTCCGTATAAAGCCAAGTTATGTATGAACTGTTTTCGTTTTGGACACGATCAAACCAAATGTAAAGAAGGTAAGATTACTGTTTTGTATACTAAAACTTCACAATCAACCAGTTGTAACAATATTGATTGCACTATCAATAGACCTGAAATATCTGATTTAATTCAGTTCTTCACTATAGAACTCAGTTTTGTAGTAGACTCAGGTGCTACGCACCATGCAGTCTCTAATATAAACATACTTCATAATTTCCAACCTTATTCTGTTCCAAAACTAGTACAGTTAGCCATTAATGCCGAGTTTAGTAGTGCTCGTGGCTATGGTATATTACCTATTTTATTAAAATTCCAAAACTCTTATCACATTCTTATACTACATGATGTTCAACTGGTTGACGACCTTAATGATCCGATTTTAAGCGTATCTGCATTTAATTCTCAATTTCAAACGTCTATCACGCTAAACGCTAATGATGGAATTATTGTTTATAGAACGAAGAGTGAAGAAGAAATAATTGCTCTCATTTCTAAGCAAGATTTATTCATATTAGCTGTAACTACTACACAATATAATCTACAATCTATATCTATTAACGATTCGCATGTTTATGCAAAGAATAATAAATCGTTTATTAAACTTAATAAAACTTCATTTAAAAAGAAAAAAAGAACTAAATTATCACCTGCAAAATTAGAGATGTTGAAAAAGGAGGGGGCCTTATGGCATAACCGTATGGGCCATATTTCAGCCCCTTACCTTAATCGTATCAAATATAGCTCTACTGGTACCTCAGACTTTATTTTTAACGATACTTTATCAAACTGCCAAATATGCAATCAAGCAAAAATGACTCGAAAAACATTTGACAAAGATCGTGAAGGGGCTTCTCATCCTTGTCAAATCATACATACTGACCTAATCGTGGTTTCAATTCCTACTTATGCAAAAGGTAATAAATACATTCTAACTATCTTAGATGACTACACACGGTACCTACAAGTTTCCGTAATAAAATATAAGACCGAAGTTCCTTTGTTCTTACAAAAAGCTTTGACAAATCTCAAAACTATGTTTCCTACAAAAGCATTCTTCAGATACCTCCGCTCAGATAATGGTAAAGAATTCACTGGAGATAAAACGCTTGAGGTACTTGAGAAATTTGATATGCAACCTCAGTTATCAGAACCATTTGCTCACGAACATAATGGAACTATCGAAAGACTCAATAGGACTCTTGAAGAACGTATACGTGCCTTATTATTTACCTCAGGCTTTCCCAACTCTTTTTGGGGCTTAGCTGCCCAATGTGCTGCATATATTTATAATCGAACACCACACTCTGGAATTGATTATATTACACCATACGAAAAAGCATTTAATATTAAACCTGACCTTTCTTATCTTCGAGTATTTGGCTCTCGCACATATGTTTATAACGATAACGTAGCGCGTGGTAATAAATTTGCACCACGATCAACAACACAATATCTTGTTGGTTTTCGGGATACTGGGTATATTACATATGACCCAAAAACCCATAAAACAAATGATGTATGCTCTGTAAAATTTGATGAAACAATTTTATATAAACACGATTTTCCCAATATAATTAATGATCAATCACTTATCTTTACCCCAGTCTCACACATTCAAAATGAAGAAAATCTTGGTGAAACACATAATTCTTATGATGTTTCTTCTTCTGCTCATGATCTTCATGCATCAGAAGACCTTCAACAGCCTCAATCACAAAATATAGAGGTTATCGAAGAAACAATTGAATATGACTGGGATAACGACGAACAAATTCCTATCTCCATTAAATCTTGCAGTATTCCTATGTGTTTTGAGCAGTGTTGTAGGAACGAACATATGTCTGTTCTTGCTCCTGTTCTTGTTTCTGGAAAGACCCAGTCATTTGATCCTGTTCCTAACTCGTTCTTATTCTCAATGTTTTAACTGTTCTCGTTCCGTTCTTCGTTCTTTTAATTCTTTACAATGTTGTTCTCGTTCTGTTCTTTGTTCTTTCAATCCTTTATGGTCTCGTTCTTGTTCGTTCTTCGTTCTGTTCTCGTTCTTCAACTTTTTCTTTTGTTCTTTCTTTTTTTTGATAACGTGTTTACAGTTTATGTTGTTGTTGAAATTGAAAATTAATTAATTGAAACTAATTAATAAATAAATTAAAAAAAAAAAGGATTTATATGGGTATACGCAGCATTTGTCCGTTTTTAAAAGTTTTTTATTTTCTCTTTCCCCTCATGATATCTATTAATTTTGTAATGAATCATTAACTTTCAAAAGAACGAAGAACAACCCGAAATTACATCCGTTCTTGTTTTTGTTCTCGTTCCTCAGCACTTTACATTAGTTGGTTCTCGTTTTGTTCTTTGATCTTTCAGTTTGAAAATATTCTGTTCTCGTTCTGTTCTTTGTTCTTCATACATATCAGTTTTATGTTCTCGTTCTTGTTTCTGTTCCTCAGGAACAACGAAAATTTTCTGTTCTTGTTGTTCTTCGTTCTCGTTCTTGGGTTTGTTCCTACAACACTGGTTTTGAGAGTGATATTGGACAGTTTGATAAAGATTTTCTATCTTTTGATCCTGTTCCTTTATCATATCGCCAAGCTACTACAGGAAATGCTAATACTCAATGGAAAAATGCTATTAATGAGGAACTCGACTCTATGTTAAAACATAATGTATGGTCTATTATACCAAAAGAAAAATCTATGTCAACTGTTCCAGTTAAATGGATATTTGGTGTTAAGTCTGATGGTAGAAAACGGGCTCGAATTGTTGTAATCGGTTGTCGGGATAAAGAAAATTACTCCTCAATTGATAAGGCCTCCCCCACACCAAGTACTGATACAACACGCTGGGTTTTTGCCCACTGCTCATATGCTAAGATACCTATAGTTCAACTTGATATCAAAGCTGCATTTTTACATGCCCCTCTTGATCGTATAAAATATATATCTATCCCTCCTGGTGTCCAAGGAAATTCAAAAACACAAGTTGCTAAATTACATAAAGCATTATATGGCCTAGCAACTGCACCGAAGTGCTGGTACACATATTTTGATACTTTCTTAACCTCGAATAGTTTTAATCGAAGCTGTCGAGAATCTTGTCTTTATACTAAAACTGTCAACAACATACAAATAATTCTATTAGTGTATGTTGATGATATTTTGATTGCTTGTGAACATCAAGACCTTATCGATTCTACTATTGCATTACTTGCAGCAAACTTTGATATCAAAGTTCTTGGTTTTCCAAGTCGTTTTCTAGGAATTGATATCACTATAAACTCCGATGGCCAAATTTCACTTAATCAAGTATCTTATCTCAACTCTATTCTGAAAAACTTCCAAATGCATGAATCTAAGCCAGTAAATACTCCAATCTTGAAAAATAATGAATGTAATAAATTGCAGAAAATGACTTCTCCCCACTTTGCATATCGCAGTGCAATTGGGTCGCTGATGTTTCTTGCAAATAACACGCGCCCTGATATTACCTTTGCCGTACATTTTCTTGCCAGATTCCAAAATAACCCTCTTGATATTCATTTTATAATGATTAAAAGAATCTTTCGTTACCTCAATGGTACTCGAAACTATGGTATTACTTTTGATAAAAGGGATGAAGCTATCATAGATGCCTACGTTGATGCGAGCTTCCAAGACGATATAGAAACAGGAAAATCAACTACAGGATATCTCATTCGCTACCATGGCAATCTTATATCATGGCATTCACGCCTACAAAAAATGAAAACTGAATCAACCACCGAGGCTGAATACTTGGCTATTACAGACGCAGCTCACGATATTTTATTTTTGGGACGCCTTATAGAAGAGACTATTTGCTCTTCCTCCCCTTTTCCTATTCCTCTTTTTGAGGACAATATAGGCTGTATTACTCAAACATTAAAAACGACCTCCAGGGGCCGCCTACGTCATATTGAAAAAAAGTACTTAGATTTCCAACAGTTGTTTGAAAAAGGCCTCCTGCGAGCAATTAAGGTCACTTCTGCTACCCAGCTGGCTGATATTTTCACAAAGCCTCTGGACGCAGATAAATTTATAGCATTCCGTGCTAAACTTCTTACGCTGGTGCAATAATGTACCATCTCCTGCGATTAGACCTTTTTGGCGTTTAATCAAAACGGATAATATTGTGCACATTAACATACCAATTCTATTATTCTTATTATATATATGTTTTTTTTGCTCTCTCATTATTGTACTTGGAATATATTTTTATTTTCAAAACATTATGTATTTTCTTTTTTTTTTGTCTAGACAAAACAATTTCATATTCTTTATATGACATCATAATTACATTATTTTGTGGTAACTCTATGCAATCATACGTAGGCATGGGAGGGGGTGTTACGGCATGCTATGCATGACCGTTACCTCACATGCCTCCGACTATGACCACAGATAAACCACTTCTAATCATCAGCTTGCGCTGTGAAATCTAATACAATAAGTTCCTCCATTCACCGACCAGTGCAATGGCGGACTTGAGTGATATAACAGCGCAACTATTTCGACTTCGTAAAACCTAGTATAGTAGTCGACAATTACTAGAAGGAAGTCATTAGATGGGAGGGTACCTAATACGTCGAAGGCTACTTGTTGCCACGGGGCTTCGGGTAGATAGCGGCGACGAATCTCTTCCGGTGGTTGAAATTTTGCGAGCACTTGGCATGCGTGACATTCTTTAACTGTTTTTTCTGTGTCCGAGTGGATATTTGGCCACCATACCTTTGAACGTAGTCTCGTCTTCATCGCTACGATGCCTGGGTGACCTTCATGGGCTAATGCAAGGGTTCTTTCCCTCAAGCTCTTCGGAATTATAATACGCTGATTTCGCAGGACTATATTACCAAATACGCATAACTCGTTTCTTACCGCTTTGTAGGCTATTGGTGCACTCTCCCAGGCCGAGAATTCGATATATCTTCGTAGCTCTCTAATTTCCTCATCGTCTTTTGATGCTTCTTGAATTTCTTCGAGCGAGAGAGCTATTGGGACATGTGCAGTAGCGATGAGTTGGACCTGCGATTCGACCCTATCTGAGGTTGTTGATAGCAGTAAAACACACAGCCATGAAAGCGGATCTGCAAGGTTTGTTTTCCCTGGGCGGTGGACAAGTTCGAACTCATATGCTGTTAATCGTAATCGCCACCGTTGAATTCGAAGATTTTGCTGTTTAGAGGAGTTAAGTAGTAATTGCACTGGTTTATCATCGGTTACTAGTACAAATGAACGACCATATACGTAGAAGTGAAAATGTTATTTATCAAAAAAAATGTAATTTTGAAATTTAGGAGAGCCTTATTCAAAATTTTGATCCTCCTCTCCCAAATTTGGAGTTGGGATTTGGATTATAGTTGAAAACTATTTAAACGTTGATTCGGACGGGAAACCAAAATTTCGTCAAAATCGAACCAGTAGATGCGGAGGAGATGCTAACATTTTGTAGAACGGGGGAATTTTTTTTTGCACTTACTTAAAAAGGAACCCTCAATGAAAAAAATGTATACAAGGAGTCATGTATCGTGTGAGGTGTTAATGTTAGATGTTAACAGTATGGCGTCTATTTAATGACTGGGCGTGTACGTTTTGGTGGATGTGCTTTATATAGGCGTTAATGAGATAGGTATTTTTTTAGCCCTGAAAAGAGCTGTTTTATTTTTTTGAGAGGTGTATAGAAGATCTCGCATGCGTATTAATTTTTAATTACAAGTGAGTCGCATACTAGAACAAGTTGTTTCACTTTCTTCGTTTGCAACGAACTTATGAGCTTTATACGTGTTTGATAAATTATTTCTTATTTCATTAAATTCTGAAATCATAGGATGTACGTCTTTATTTTCTTTATAGTACATATTTAATAAATTATCTGTCAATGCATTGAATTCTGAAATCATAAGATTTATTTCGTTTTCATTTTTTTCACGATCTCTCAAACATGTCCAATGTATACAGAAGAAATGTATAAGAAATATTCGACCATAAGTATTACACATTTTTGTACCTTTTCTCGTTTTTGTTAGAGAAAAGCATAGTTTAAGACAAAAATAAGTAATTTCACCGATTATAGTATTACAAGGAGTCATATCTTTACAGTACGACGCACAGTGGGCCAGCAGACCCCCTAAAACGCGCGTTTTATTCAATAAGATGTATGAAGGAGTGAAAAGTAATTTATATCATGTTTTTGAGATCGTAGATTACGAATTTAGTACCAAAAAAATTGGGGTAGAGGGGGTGTAGCTGGGGGAGGGGGTTGAAAGTAAATTTTGGCTATAGTATCGTGTGATATGTCATTATATATGTTTTCGAAGTTGTAGATTACGAACTTAATACTAAAAATTGTAGAGTGAGGAGGTGGGGCAGGGGGATCTGTTGGAAGTGAAATTTGGCCATAGCATCGTGCGATATATCATTACATAAATGTTTTCCAGTTTGTAGATTACGAATTTAATACCAAAAAAATTGTGAGATGAGGGGGTGGGGAAGGGAGGGGTGATTGGAAGTGACATTATTGGCTATTGCGTTGTAGATTACCAAATTTGTATTTAAAAAATATGCACAAGAGCTAAATTAAACTAAAATAAAAAACAAGTTTCAAAACAGTAGTCAATCGTCATCTTCCTCATCTTCCCCATCTTTCTCGTCCACGTCATCCTTCTCGTTGTCGTCATCTTTCTCGTTGTCATGGTCTTACAAAGTATACGTTTTTGTGTAGGTAGGATAATATAATACGTTAATTTCAAACATACTGTGTAAAACACATCAAAATTTATCGTGATTTCGCGCGGAAATCGCCTGTACAAAACGCTGCCGCAAAAAGTAAAGTAATATTCGTGTTCAGCATACTTCAAAGCATTATATCAACCAGAAGTTATCATTTTCCCTGATTTTCCGAAAAAGTTTTGCTCTGATTTAAGTTTTTAGTTTCACGAAAATATGGCCATCTTTAACGACTTGTCATAAACTTAATATAAGCAATAACAATTTAAAACCAAATACGTGATTGAATAGTACTTAATTTTCTGAATATTTTGCGCTATTCGACATTTCCAAAATATGAATTACAAACGGAAATATAAATCACTAATTACAGAGCGTATAAAGAACAAAACTGGTGGACTGTGCGTCGACGACTTGTGAGGGAGCTAGGAGGACAACGGGGATGAAAAACGCGGTTTGGTTGCTCGTTTCGTACGACACCAATGTTGGGCAACACATATATACAATGTTGCCATTTTAATCAGAGATAGGTTTTTTTCAAGTAAAACGCGCATTTTTGGGGGTCTCCTGGCCCACTGTGCGACGTCCCAAATGCAACTGACTAAACTAGCCTACTGCACCTCCTTATATAATAAATTGTTTTTAAAAATTTTTTAATAAATATGTATTAAGTATAAAGAATAATAGCAAGTTTTTGGACTTGAAAAAATTTTCAAAAATATGAATTGGTTTGAACTCGCGAATGTTGTGTTGAACGTGTACGCTTTAACGAACTGAGCTACGGAATACGAATTGACAAGTGGAGGTAAACGACAAGTGTTAAGCTGATAATCCCGTCTATGTATATTAATTACTGTATATAGGTGTGGTTAATTAAGCGAGGTAATGAGTGATTTATGTGTCGTAATTTTTCCAGTAGCTCGGTAGCAACATGTTCTACTATAAATTCATTCTAATACTGAAGTTAAGCAGCCTCAAGGCTGGTCAGTACTTAGATGGGTGACCGTTTCCCAGCTACTCCTTTACTTCAATACCAAAAATTGTTGGGTCACTTAGCAACACTGAAATAAGAGTTTATTGTACTTTACTGATGTTACTGTTTTGAATATTGTAACGACGTTCGCCATCTTTTTTGTTTTATTAAGATTAAAAAATGCTTAAAATAATTTCTTGTTTTTTTAATCTATTTAACATGGTAGCAGACCGTGAGTTAATTTTTTTTTAATGGTTTAAAATCCAAATATTCGTTTGTTTATATCGTCTGGTAAAATATCGCCAAATTAAATCGTTTGGTAAAAATGTCGTCAGATAGAATTCGAGTCCCAGAATTCAAAGGAGATAATTATGAGAATTGGCGTTTTCGTCTGAATGCTGCAATACGAGCGCACGACCTCTTCGAATGCATAGATAAAGACATGATTCCTGAAAATCCGAATAGAGCATGGACCAAGAAAGACAACAAATGTATGGCTTTAATTATTGAGGCATTGAACGATATGCAGCTTGAAACCGTTAAGGATTGTTCTAGCTCGCTTGAAATGGTAGAAAAGCTGGATGCAGTATATAGAAAGGCAAGTTTGTGTAGTCGTACGTATTTATTGAAAAAATTATTGAGTTTGAAATACAATGAAAACAAAAATCTGCAGCAGCATTTTCAAATCTTCGAAAGCACAGCCCGTGAAGTAAAGCAAAGTGGGCTAAAATTAGATGATGTCTCCATTGTGTGTTTTTTGCTGTTATCGATGCCCGAATCGTACGAAGTAGTGGTAACAGTACTCGAAAATTTACCGCAAGATGATATAACGTTGGATAATGTTAAAAATCGGCTGTTGGAGTTTTAGACATCAAAATCAGAAGAAATCGTCGTCGTCAGAGCCAGCTGTGTTCGTTTCAAAAGTTCGTCATCAACTTTATTAGAAAGTCAAATCAAATCAATCAAAAAGTGGTGAAAATCAAACGTGTTTTAAGTGTGGTAAAAGTGGCCATTTTAAGAAAGATTGTGGTACTAAATGTTTCTCGTGCGGTAAATTAGGCCATCGTTCGAATGATTGTTTTAAAAATAAAAGTGTTTTAAAAATAAAAGTGATCAAATGAAGTGCGTGTACTGTAAAACGCCGGGTCATAAACTCGATGACTGTCAGAAACGCAAAGCGGCGATAGCTGGAAAGAAAAAGCAGTCAAATGTAGCTGATAAGGAGGCTGAAGAAAAAGTGGTTTTTATGGCTCAACGTAACGAAGCTACAATTGCGCAACGAGCTAAGGAAACTGTAGCGATGCCTTGTACAACTGAGTATATTGAGTGGTACGTAGATTCGGGAGCCACCAATCATATCGTCAACGAAGAATCATACTTCTCTAAAATAGAGACGCTTGAAGTACCAATTTCAATTAGTAGTGCTAAAATTGGTTCAGTTTTGCAAGCAACAAAAATCGGTGATATATGCTATTATCAGCTGAGTATAGGACACCATGTGAGTTTAAAAACGTTTTATATGTGAATGATTTAAAACATAATCTTTTATCAGTGAAGTGCGTCGCAAAAGCCGGGTATAAAGTAATTTTCGAAAATGAAACTGTTGAAATACGAAATGGTGAAATTTTCATTGCTACGAGTTGTATCGATCGTGGAATGTACGTTATTCGGTTTTATCAAGATTGTGAATCGCCCTATTCCGCTAACCTCATCAATTCCGTTTATTCGCTGAATATTGAAATTTGGCATAAACGTCTATGTCACATGAAAAATCGATACGGAAATTAGCAGCGTCTGGTGAGTTAAACGTTAATTTTAATTCGAAATCGTTGGTTGGCACATGTGAGCCGTGTATTGCTGGAAAACAGACTCGACTGCCGTTCAATCATATGTACACTGAAACCACAAGACCGCTAGAAGTGGTTTATACAGATATATGTGGTCCTATAGAAACACGAGTCTAGAGATGGTGATCGCTATTTTATTTCGTTTCTTGACGATTATACGCATATGGCAATTATTTATTTTATTAAAGAAAAAGGTGAAGCCTTTGGAAAGCTGAAATGATGATAATACGCATATGGCAATTATTTATTTTATTAAAGAAAAAGGTGAAGCCTTTGGAAAGCTGAAATCAAATGAAGCTATGGTATCGAATCATTTTTAGGCACGTATATCTAGGCTGTGAAGTGACAACGCAAAAGAAGCGTTTGACCTATTGAATTGGGACTGGTAAAATCAAGGTACCACTTAGTTTCGATTTCAACTGTGAAAGTATTTCTATTCAAACGTATTACTGTATAACTGTTTTTAATTTTTAGATGTTGGGTAATTAATTTAAAAATTTCATTCAACTCGTATGTACTGGTAGGTGGATTGATTATATATTGAGTAGGTACAGAACCTTCAACAACAACCATGTTACCATTTACTTCTGTTAATTTAACATCAATGGAAATTATTATGTTATTTTCCGTTGTATTAGTTAGGAATATTATTATATGTAACAAAACTCTTCAAACACATTTCATAAGGTTTACTCAATTTTATACCTTCATTATACTCTAAATTTATTTCGGACTTTGTATCGTTTACTGAAATTTGAAAAGACATTTTTTGTAATTGCATAATTTTTTTTTTTTCAAAGTTATTTATACTTTTTTTCTAATAACCACTGTTTGTAACAGTAGGCTTTGTTCAAAGCACATCGTTCATGATCACTTTATGATTCATATAAGGTACTTCAACATAATATTCAGACGTACACCCAACATCATCTAAGTCATATACTATATATTTATAATCTGTTAAATTTTTTATATATTGGGCACGTTCACTGCCCTTAATGTAAATCACCATCACTTCATTATGTAACAATATATTATTAACAATATCAAAAACATTGTTACAACGCAGATGACCATAATCCCACGGTAGACCGTGAATATTGTTTGTTAGGCACTGAACTCGTTTTTTCATTTTTGATGGTAGAGTACAAAATGGTTGAGGAGGTTTCACAAAAAAATTAAGTCGCTGCCTTGACATCGATTCTAGCAAATTCTTTTACAATGAATTCGTTCTGTAGAGTTTTAAACCCTTGAATGTCGACGACAACAACAGTCATTTTTGCAACTTATAGGTAGCTAGTCACCCAACCTATTTATACTTTGTACATAGCTTTATGATCCATATATCATTAAGCAATGTATCGTTGTGTTGTCTGGAATAGGTGTACGCCAATTAAACATAATTTTTATAATTATCAATGACTTTTTAATCACACTAGTTTGATGAGAGCAATTAATTACCACTATAGGATACGATTTCGAAAATGAATTGTAGTCTCCCATAGGTTCACTTTCCTCACTAGACTCGTAATAAGATTGTTTGAAAGATTTAAACATTTCATACAAATTACGACATTTATTTTCAGAAATTTTTAAATTTAATCTTTCTCTAGGGTAATAAATATTATTATTGAGTAAAACTTGAATATTTTCCAAATCAAGAAAATCGAACTTGGAATTATTAATAGCCAGTTTATCGAACCTATCTTTTTGAAAACCTAATAAAATATATTTTGTTTTCGAATATGAAATCGGTACATCCCATGTAAATACAGTAGCACCTCGAGGTGGTGAAATGTTTTGATACAGCCAATGTCTGAAAAAAAAACGGTTCGTAGTTTGTACTTTTCAAAATTTCTTTTCTGACTTGAGTTTCACAAACAATTGAAAATTTTACTTGTGGAATATGCCAAATAATTTCTTGAAGTTTCAAACTCACCTCATAATTATTCTCAATAGATTGAAAACAATCATTAGGTGCTGCCGTACTTCGATAAAATATCAATTTTTGTAATATACGATATAAAAATTTTTTATAATCTTCAAAAAATCCCATAATCATTGAAAATGGAATTGCAATAGAAAAAAATCCTTTATTGTTTATTAAACTTGTACTATTTTCATATATATTCCAACCAGCGAGATTATTAGTTTTGTTAGGTTTTGTGGCATAAGGCCAACATACAAGCCACCTCACCACATAGAGGTAAGGTGTTGAGGGGCAGCTGGAAAATTTAGTGGAAGTTTCCCACTAATATAGGACGCATACTCGCGTACCTATATAGTAGTCTACTTCTCAAACAGTTATTAAAATAAATAAGAGTAGAGAAGTACACGAAGAATATTTATTAAAGAATTACTATCCTAAGTAGAAGTAGGTACCTACAGTCTATCTATTAAACTACTTATCTTTGTTTAATTCATTCTTCCATCTTCACATTATGGAATAGAATCGAAAAACACGCGACATATAAATGTTTGTTATTTAAGATGAAATACCGCGTTCGCACTTCACGGTTGACACATGTAATTATTTGTAATCATTTCAAAGTAATAAAGTAAAAATAAACGATTAAAATGGATTCGCCACGTTATTATTTTATATTATCACTCACTCATTTTACTCCACGTTCTTCACATTACGAACATATATCGACGGAATCCAGAATCAGAACACAAGCTAGTATCTAAGCCAGAATAGGAACCAGAATAAGAATAATCTCTCACACGTTTTCGCAAAAGCTTCGCGATTCATTTTCGATAGGTATAACCAGTATACAAAGAGTAACTGGTTTTACCTATACATAGAGAATTTAGATATACGTGAGTGCTTGATGCCCTGATTATTGGGAATTAATTTTGTAATCAAGCACTCGTTAACCTAGTAAATACCAGGTTTTTACCAAAACTTTGGTACCCCCCAATTCTTATACCACAGTTTAAAAGAAACTGAACCCTTCATTGTCGTAGCTACACCAGATTTTCGAATACTATCGATTTTATTATCTCTAATAAAGTAATCAATACGATCGAAAATATTTAAAACCACACACATGAACCCTAGCTGAAGTTACTTGACGAAGTCCAAGACCACATTAATGAGGAACTAAATGAGCTTACTGAGCTCTCACTAGATCATGTATGACAGATAAAAGGAAGAAACCTAGCCAATGATCCAGTAATCACGATAGGAGAACCGAACTATCGAGAACTACTAATGAAAGCTAAGAAAATTGTAGGATCATGCAGTCTACCAGCGAAAACAGTTGACGCTAGTAAATACCAGGTTTTTACCAAAACTTTGGTACCCCCTAATTCTTATACCACAGTTTAAAGGAAACTGAACCCTTCATTGTCGTAGCTACACCAGATTTTCGAATACTATCGATTTTATTATCTCCAATAAAGTAATCAATACGATCGAAAATATTTAAAATCACACACATGAACCCTAGCAGAAGTTACTTGACGAAGTCCAAGACCACATTAATGAGGAACTAAATGAGCTTACTGAGCTCTCACTAGATCATGTATGACAGATAAAAAGTTAAGTAACCTTAAAGCGTGGATGATAAGACGAGAAAGGGCAAACGTGGATAACTATGTAGAAGCTATATTCAAATGATTAGAGAAGTTCTGCCAAGCAACCCGTGGCGTAATGGTATGGTAGTGGCCTCTGATGTTGGAGATACAGCGTTCAATCCTCAGTGCGATCTGAACTTTTGTAATGATTTTTGGGTCAATTTTTTCCCAATTTTTTTTTTGGTGGAATTTTTTTTAATATTATTTTACGTTCCTTACCTTAAAGTTGGGTTTGGTTGGGTTTAATTTATTTATTATTTTTTCCACCGTTCGAACTTTCAGACTTGGAACTTTCAGCTTCTGCAAACGAACACGTTTAATTACCTTCATTATTGCAAACGTACGGGAAAAAATCCAGCTCTAATCATTTGAATATAGCCTTTTGTGGATAACTATAGATGGAGCGTGTCAGAATAGTGGGGACGATAATGCGAATGCAGGCATAGGGATATGCATGAAACCAGATGCTACATATAATGTAAGTCAGCGAATCAAGAACGATAAGGGCTCTAAATTAATAAATAATACGCTGAACTCCGGGTCATACTAAAGGCACTACGAATTGTGGTGGTATATGGAAACATTATCATAATGACCAACTCCAAGTATGCCACAATATCACTACATGAAAGGTTGGGAACCTGGACAAAAAATGGATAGAAGATGCACAATAAAAGAGAAGTACAGAATAAAAGAATACTCGAGAAGATCGGGGAATTGGGGGAAAGATTCGAGTGCTGCAAATTACGCCACATACAAGGTCATGCCTATCATTATTCAAATGTGGTGGCCAATCGTTTAGCGAAAAAGGCTATCTATGGCTATGAGCGTACTAAAATGATGACAGAAATACAAGAGGCGGAAAAGGCAGAAAACGAAGACCTTATGATACATGAGAAGATGACAATCACAGCAATGCAGCGCACCGAATATATGCGAAACCAAGACAGACAGAATAAATCAAACAGACCAAATAAGAGAAATTCAGATTGGCGAATGGTTCTATATTGTGACATACCTACAAAGCACAGCAGATAAGGGAATGACGTCGAAATTGTACCCAAGGCGAACAGGCCCCTACAAAGTATATGGGAGAATAACAAAAAACTGCTACAGAATTATAGGAGTGGGCAGATCAAATACAAACGACGAAAAAATTGTGAATCAGCGACAGATGATGGCAGTAAAAGCTAAAGAAGAGGAACTGGGGCAATCTAAAGATCCAAGAATGCGAAGACTAACGAAATGTAACTTCGGGTGCGGTAACTACATTGATGAAACACAGGAAGACGCGCGTGAGGACGACTAATTGGAGTTAAACAATATGCTGGGGCCTCCAATCATGCAGAGGAATGAAGAGCCGACCGGTGGATCCAACATGCTAAATGAAGTACCATCTGGGATCGGCCTGAATCAAGTAGGGTCGAGGACCATGCGTGGAGTGGATTCGCAGGAGTACGAATCCAGTGCTCAGGAGGCTGAGGAATACCACGGCTCAGTAGTCCTGAGTGCGATGGAGGCAGCAGCACTCGCGCAAATTGTAAGCGCCCTGAGTGGCGTAAATAACGTGAATATTGTAATTAAGACAATCAAAATATTGGGACTCGAACAGACACAAAAACTAGCGACAACAGAGGAAGGTATGGTACAAGCGGGTGGCATTAGGTCGGTAAACACAAATAGGCAATACGTAGAACCAACCAATACATTAATAAAATACCTTATAGGAGAAGTGAAAAAATTAACCACATGTGAAAAAAATCGCATATTTGGCCGATAAAACATTTCAGACCTTAGTCTAATCTCACGGTAAAACGCATGCAGTCGAAAAGTCACGAATTTTTTTTTTTTTTTTTAAATGGTCCAAAGTTCCCAAACTTGTCTCTCGATAATGATAAGAAACTGCTAAATAACTCTATGCAGAGAGAAAAGTCGAAATAGAAGTCCTATTTAAAGTAATAGAGAATGATACTAAACTAGGAATTTTTTTTCTTCTTTTTCATTCATTCTACGAATTAGGATGTGTAATTTTAATATGTGTAACCACAAAGTCGTAATGTGACCATTTGTAACATAATTTTTTTTTAATGTGTTAGTTTTGTTTGGATAAAGTAGAATGGAAATAAATATAATTTTACTTACCTTATATCGAGGCAAGATATGCGCATAATTGAATTTTTTTTCTCTCTATCTCTGCTTATGCATTTTTTGAGTTCATATTGTATGTTAATATTTTTACTTGTATTAGTCTCACATGAGGGATAAGAGGCGCCGATATATATTGCTTGTCAGTTTTTTTTCTCTTTTTGTGATCTCTTTTTGAATCATGACTCTATTAGAATTGTATCGTGTGAGCAATGTTTGTTTCTGTTGATGTATACCACTTTGTGTTTTTGATTTTTTGAACGAGAAGTTCTTGTGTACTTATATGTCGATGTGTGTATTATTTTATTTATTTATTTCTTTTTACTTATTAGAGGCACTGAAGACGACCAGGTAGAAGGCTCAATCTCCATTGGTCGTCTTGGGTCATCCACTGGAGATTTCGGGGGCAGTTCCCAGTCCTGTAGATGGGTGTTCAAGCTCAAAATTTTTCACCTTATCGGAACTTTGTCGCAAAATTTGTTCTCTCGTACAAGGGGCAGTGAAGCGGCCGGAACTGCAACCCTTCTGCACTTTTCGTATCTCTTAGGTGGCCCAACTTGGTCGTGCGGGCGAAAGGCAGTTGCGTTGCACTACGTTACACCAGACAGTAATTGACCGGTTAAAGTCTTAGCCTTAGTAGATACCAAAGTAATATAAAAGAACAAGTATAGTCACTTACCCTGAAAAACCTGGACACAGTCGATTAAGAACCAACGCTGCCGCATCGCAGCGCTTCAGGAAATAGTACCTGGGTTTAAAAAAATGATTTGCACGAGTTTATATGGGAAAAACGCAACCTCGCGCGGCTTTTAATAAAATATCTCGAAATTTGTCGCGACACCCTGTAGTTTTGAAATTGCTATATTATGTGAAATTTCACGCTCTTTCCAATAGTGAAAAGAAAAACAAAATCCATACATAACTTTTTGAGATATGAGCTATCAAAATTAAAAAGTCGCGCGTTTTTACAGATATATAAACCTCGTCCTGTAAAATTTCGATGAAAATATCTCGAAATTTGTCGCGGCACCCTATATTTTTAGAATTGCTATTTTATGTAAAATTTCTCGCTCTTTTCGATGGTGAAAAGAAAAAAAATCCATCCACAACTCTTCGAGATATGAACGATCAAAGTGGAAAGTTCGCGCGCCTTTTGGAAATACATAAATTTTGAATAACATGGGAAGCGCCAATTTTTATAACTTCAAGTCCACGTTACTCGAAATTTTCAGCGGCACCATATGGTTTTTAAATTGCTATCTTATAGAAAATTTTACGCTCTTTTCAATGGTGTACAATAAAACAATCTTTTTGACCAGTATTTCTACTAGATATAGAGGTTTAAATGTTGAAAATCGTATTTCACCTATATAAAAACATATGTTTTTCAAGATTAAAACCCCCATATCTAATAGAAATATTGATTAAAAAGATTTTTATCATACACCATTGGAAAGAGCGTGAAATTTTCTATAAGATAGAAATTACAAACGCTGTGATGCCGCTGAAAATTTTGAGTAACGTGAATGCAAACTTACGATAAAAACGCATTTTGGCTGCTAAGATGCGTTTTTGGAACTTAAAACCTCCATATCTTGTAAAAATATTGATTAAAAAGATTTTTATTAAGCATCATTGGAAAGAGCGTGAAATTTTCCATATAAGATAGCAATTTAAAAACCATATGGTGCCGCTGAAAATTTCGAGTAACGTGTACTTGAAGTTATAAAAATTAGCGCTTCCCATGTCAATGCACGTCGTGTCATAAAAATCGTATAGCATGGCATTGTAATTAAATATCACCAAATTTCATGCGATAACATAATGATTTTTGCTCATATTTCAAAAAGGTATGGATGGAATTTTTTTTCTTTTCACCATTGGAAAGAGCGTAAAATTTTACATAAAATAGCGATTCCAAAACTATAGGATGCCGCGACAAATTTCGAGATATTTTCATCGAAATTTCACAGGACAAGGTTTATATATCTGTAAAAACGCGCGATTTTTTAATTTTGATGGCTCATATCTCAAAAAGTTATGGATGGATTTTTTTTTCTTTTCACCATCGGAAAGAGCGTAAAATTTTACATAAAATGGCAATTTCAAAACTATAGGGTGCCGCGACAAATTTCGAGATATTTTCATCGAAATTTTACAGAACGCGGTTTATATATCTATAAAAACGCGCGACTTTTCAACTTTGATCGGTCATATCTCAAGAAGTTGTGGATGGATTTTGTTTTTCTTTTCACTATTGGAAAGAGCGTGAAATTTTACATAAAACAGTAATTTTAAAACTATAGGATGTCGCGACAAATTTCGAGATATTTTATTAAAAGCCGCGCGAGGTTGCGTTTTCCCCATATAAACTCGTGCAAATTATTTTTTCAACCTCAGGTACTATTTCCTGAAGCGCTGCGATGCGGCAGCGTTGGTTCCTAATCGACAGTGGCCAATTTTTCTAATGAGTGACAATACTTGTTCTTTTATATTACTTTGGTAGATACCGTTTAGGAGAAGAAGCAGTATCGCTCCGCATCTCAATTTATTATATTCGTCAAAATACGTGATTTATGCTGTAAATGAATTTTATGTATTAAAAGTTGTTTTATATTTTTATTTATTGCTGAGTTTTTTTTTATCGCGTCATCTATAGAAGCGAAGAGCTTCTTCGTGTCGTTCCATTAGGAACTCTGGGACACCTGAAACCAACTGGACTTGGGCGTTGGTAGGTAATCTCCTATACATGCATATATACCTCCAAGTGATTCAAGTACAATCAGCAAAAAAATCTCTTTTTCAATTATTCGAAATTGATTTTTTCAAATGCAAAGCAATTATAATGCAGTTGAAATGAATTTATCAATCTTAAAATTCATTGAAGTAATTTTAAAAATAATTTCTGATTTAGAAATTGTATAGAACTCTTATTATAAATCGGAATACGACATGTAATTCAAAAAATTTGAGCCCATGTGTGGAGGCGGATGTTTTAAATGTTCAAAAAAGAAAGGAGGAAGTTTTAATACATTTTTTTCAAAAATAAAATTAACGTTTGTCCAATTACCAAAATACAACTAAAAATCAAAGTTCATCAAGATTGGTTCTATGGTTGTTACATAATTTCTTTATATTTTCATATTTGGTACCCATCTATCACTAACGCTTAATAATTCGCTTCTCATTGAGCATTTTGAATCCTTATATCTCTGTGATTTTTTTCGGGTAGAGAATCGATTTTGCACTCATTTTGACCACAAGCGTCTAGAATAGAAATTCCGCGAAAAGTATATCAAAAGATGATAAACACAGTGCCAGGAGGATCCTTAGTGTGGTACCTACGTTTCCATGCGCTATTACATTCTTTCTTTTCACTTTTGCAGCAGATGTACCAGCTTGCTCGCTCAAAGTAATAGTAACAAATGAGTTCATAAATAAAATTAAACCCAACATACTAGAATGTATAATATGACTAATTAATCATTACATACGAAGTGGTGTGGTACGTTAATGATTTAAGCTAAACATATAATGTATCTATTATCATTTGCGAATTACATATAGTCATACTTTGAATAACATGACTTCTCATAGGCATTTGAGACCAAATATTCACTCAATTATGAGCATATACTTTTTTAATCTCCTTAGGTAATCCAATAATTATATTCACAGGATTATGTAATAGCCATTGTAAGGTTTCCAAAAAATCTGCAGCTGCTGATTCGCTTATAACTCGGGAATCATACGACAAGGTTGAAGTTACATTTGTACAAATCCTTCTGTTCGCATCTAATATAAAACGAAAAAAGTAGATATTAAAACGTTTACATATTATATCGATGACTTCAATCATGTACCATTACTGGTATCGTTGAAGAAAATTTCCAATACTATTGTAGGACACCTCTATTTTTAGTTTTAGTACTTCATTTCATGAAAAACAATGTATAAAAACTTTGAGCTAATTTGATGCATATTGACTAGATATGCGAAGGTTGTCTTCTCAAGATAAGTGTAGTAGAATGGTACACATTCTTAGGAGAGAGAGTGGTTTCCTCGAGATTTCGATTCCTTCAACATAAAATTTTTCATCAACCCATTTACGGACAGTCAAAAAATCAAAAATTAGGATTTTTCATCTAACCGGTAACCTAACCAAATGTTTTTAGATTGTTGATCGTTTGATGACTTTTTTTTTAAATGTTATATTGACAACGTTGTCAACGTAACATGGAAATCAATAATAATCACCAATTTCAAGGCATTTGAGTATGCTACCAGTTAGGTGGAAAAGTCCTATTGAAAAAAAAGGGTTCCCAAAAACGCAATGGATTTTTCGTTTAATATTTAAAGAGAATCTAATAAGGAACCCATCCCACATTCACTTGTACTTATCCAGTGCTTCTGTAGGGAATCCCCTTCGTGAATATCTTTTAAATAGACTAGACACCTACCTAGCCAAGATGATTAGTTGTTTAAAAATACACAATACACTGTGATATGCTAGCTAGTGATGGGAGTTGGTTCTATTTTATTAAATCTAATAATCTGAGTAGTGGCGACCAGCCAGGATTCCAGCAGTGAATTTGTGTGGCACCGATTGATTTTGATGGACCCAGTTGGAAATGCCTAGTTTCAATTTAAAAAATGATCCAGAAATTTGGTTCTGCACAGCGGATCAGATATTTGAAGCTTAACAAGTTCATACAGAGCAAGAAAAATTAGGATTTTTACTGCAGCGATTGACGCGACAAGCAATTCATCTTATAAAGGATGTCATCCAGTCGCAAGCACAGGATAAATATACACGCGAGTTGCTTATTAGTACGCCAAGTGAATCCAAAATTACGACGCATGCAAGTATTCATTTGTTCACCTTAATGAAAAACACTACAAAAGAAACGGAAGAATTATAAAAAAAATTTCCAGTTCTAAGAACGCTAACGAGGTACCAGGAAGAACCCCCACACGACACGATACACTACATAAATATTACCTACGGGTTTACCAGTATATCAACATGCACGTCGTTTATAGCCATAGTTGCAGTTAGATGTGAAAAATGAATTTCAAAATATGATTGAAACAGGAATTGTTCATCCTTCGAGCTCAAGTTGGACATCTCCATTCGTCGTAAAAAATATAAAAAAAGGTTTCAGATTGATAGGAGACTACAGAAGGGTTAACGCGCAAATAGTGCAGGATCTGCATGCCTTTTGCCTTAAAAAATGCTCCAAATTCAGTCTTAAGTGATGCTTCATCTATTTTTATCCACATTGATGATATTCTTGTATTGTCAATACTGAGGCTGAACATGTCGAAACTTTTCGTGACCTTTTTGAATGCCTTAATGCTCATGGTTTAACAATTAATTTGAAAAAGTCTATATTTTATCAATGTGAATTTCAGAACGGGGAGTAGAACCAACAGAGAATCGTATACAGTGTTTCAAGCAGTTACATAGACCTATTACCATTGGCGCATTTTGGAGATTTTCAGTTTGTAAAGACTATCGTGAAAAATGCAGCTGGTTTGTTGATATCATGTTACAGTATAATGTAACAAAAAACGAAGCGAAACGGTAAGACGAAAATAGCGTGGAACAATGATTTAGTACACAAGTTGGAACAAGCAAAAGAAGAGTTTTTAAAATTCACGTTGTTGTATTTTTCAAAAGATGATTGCAGGTTAAAATTAACTTACGACACATCCACATTAGTAGTAAGAGCAGTGCTCGAACAGATCGTAGAAGGTAAGCCGCAAAAGCTGGACAAAAAATAACAGGCTTGGAATACTTATGATGGAAAGTTGTATGTTATATAGGCTGATGTGCTTAATTTTGAACATTCAGTTCATGGTAGAGAAGTGAGTTTAATTACTGATCAGAAGCCTTTAACTTATATGTTTAGTTAGAAAGCCCCGCAGAAATTACAACGGCGCAGGTGGTATATCCCGGGTGATTACTTGATTCAAACACCCTGTTGAGTATGATTCCACGTATGTCAATATCAATAAACTGGTTTTTCCCTAAAATGTAGATCAGTTGGCGTATCAAGCGTCCTTTCCTTACTTAAGTTAGTTATATTTGTAGTAGATACGCGTCATGTACTATGTGCGTTTTCATTTCAATAAATATATCGATTTGAAGTTAAATTTTCATAATTCCTCGTTACAAATATGGTCCCTCGAACCCGATAATAAAAACAAAGTGCCGGTGAAATATTTCAGTTACTTTTTTTCGCAAAAATTATTAAAAGTTCGCGTTAATTTCTGGTTAATTCGGTCATTCAAGCACTTTGTAACGTACTCGAATTGCTCGTCGCTCGTTGTCGCTCGCGTCAATGCCTTAACCTGACGAAGTAATACATCGAAATTACTTGCTCGCTCTCGTTTGTAACTATTTTCCCGTTTTTAAAATGTCATCCGATACCGAATACGAAGCCAAAAATCCCGAAACATACGAGCACTCGAAAAGAGCTGTGCTTCGTATCATCAACACGACGAAAAAAGATACTTTAGAACTACTCCATGAAAACCCATCATCCGATGTAGTTCAACAAGCGAAAGCCCTTCTCGAAGAGTGGAAGCAAGGTCTATCTAGGTTGGTACGTTTAAAGCATAACTTGTTAGCCTTTATCGATACTTCAAAACTAAAAAGCGCAGATGAAATCGAGAAGGCGGAGTAAGCGGTTACAAAAGAATTCGAAGTTTTTAATCGTGAATTTGGGAAGGCAAAAGGCAATGTTTATGCTATGGTTGCCAGACTCGAACGAGAAGCAACAGCGTATCATAAACTGGCAGATGAGACACTGAATGCTTCAGTACTCACGACTGAAAATAACTCGTTGATCAAGCTCCCGAACATCAAAGTTCCGAAGTTCGATGGTAAGATTCATAATTTAACTGAATGGCGTACGTTGTTCGACGCAATGATTCACAATAATGATGATGTGAAGCCCATAAATAAGCTGTACTAGCTTAAAGGTGCCATGATAGAGGAAGCAGCCACATTATTGAAAGATTTCGCGCTATCCGAAGGAATGTACGATCATGCCTATCATTAGGTCGTTAATCGGTATTACAACAAACGTGCAATTATTGCGGACCATTTTCGAAATTAGGTCGAATTACCCTATATACAATTGTTTAAACTTCGCGAATCCTTAGATAGATTGCATGCGACAGTTCGAGGTATTGAGGCATGTGGCCTTGATACTAAAAAAATGACCCCTTTAATTACGTATATTATAGTGCGAAAACTACCCGAAAAACTGCGTATAGATTGGAAAAATAGTAACCTAGACTATGATTATCTACTTGCCAACAATGTCATTTAAAGCATAACACGATGCTCCATCGCGATACCCTATTATTACTAGTTTCGAATGCTGCTCAAGCAGAATCCCAACCAGCGTGTAGCCAAGGAAGATCGGCTGAAAAGCTCTCTGCAATCGTT
Source organism: Phenacoccus solenopsis (assembly GCA_009761765.1). NCBI lineage: Eukaryota > Metazoa > Arthropoda > Insecta > Hemiptera > Pseudococcidae > Phenacoccus > Phenacoccus solenopsis. The sequence continues at coordinate 771,712 of CM019752.1, read as the reverse complement.
ACGCAACCAGTCAGTGGTGGCATCATTCTATTACCTAGTGCCATTGTAAAAGTTCGCGTAGGTTCACGATGTGTTCTCGCTCGTGCGCTAATTGATTCGTGCTCTCAGGTAAATTTAGTATTTGAATCGTTTGTGCGTAAAAATCGTGTAGAAAAGTACCTATCAGTAACTAATATAGTTGGTGTGATGTCGTCTGGTATAAAATCTGGTTTCGTGGTAAAATTAATCGCTGAATCGAGATATAACGAGTATCAAATTACATTCAACGCAGATGTTATACGGAAAATTTCTTATGAGATCGAAAAACGTACCATTCATGAGATCTCAAACTTAGACCCAAATCTTGAGTTTGCTGATAATAATTTATAGTCGACTGAGGTCGATATATTGATCGGTGCCGAGTATTACAATTGTATAATGCTTGGTAACAAAAAGTTCTTCGGTAAACTTTGCCTCGAGGAGTCTAAATTTGATTGGCTCGCTTCAGGTCCATTAAATCGCTTAAAACCAGTCGATCCCTTACGCTGTTGTTTAGCAGTTACTGAAGAAGAAATCCTCACCAAGTTCTAGGAGATTGAAGTGGTTATCCCATTTAAAATTTCGCTACTAGAACACGAGCTGTGTGAGGCACATTTCATAGAGTCACCCGGTATAGTATATTTTGCAGTTCGCCAAATATATAATTATACACCACATAAATGGATATTCGAATATGGTAGCTGTTGGTCTTAGTAGTAGACTGGATGTAGATTCGGTAGAGATGATTACAGCGCTACAAAACATCGCACACATGCAGAAGAATGACGCATAAGTTTTCCAAATGCGTCAAAGTGTTTACAGGGACCGTATCTTTAAGGATGTTTTTAATCAAATTTCGATTTTTTGTAGTTTGTTTAAAGGTAGTGAAAGACTGGTGGTAACAAAAGAAATGCGTCGAAAAATTTGGCAGCAACTATATATGTAGATTGAGTTCTTATCTAGTATCGATAGTGAACGGTCGTGCGATTGCTCTCTTTAGTGACTGTGCGTATCAAGTATCGTAAATCGTTTAACATCATAAATAAGGAAGAAATGAAAAACATGCTAGACTCATTCAAAAAAGAACTACGCGTAGAATTAGGCGAAGAATTTAAAACAAACTTAAAACCGGTAAGAGAAGAAATAGATATAATTAAAAAAACTATAAATCAGTACGAAAAAAGTGAAAAAAGAAACAATGTCATTGTCTACGGCGTACCCGAAGAAGATGAAGAAAATTACGAAAATCTAGAATCCAAAATGCTGAAGCTGTTAGTGGAAGAATTAAAAATCGAAATTAATGAAAACAATATAAGCTACATAACACGATTAGGTAGGAAAGACTGCGATAAAACGCGTCCGATACTTGTAAAATTTTGCAGCTATAGACACAAACGACTGGCTCTAATCGGAAATAAAGCTTTAAAAGATAAGGCTATATACATATCACCGGATTATACGAACAAAGAATTAGACATAAGAAAAGATTTAATTCCTAAAATGATGCAAGCCAGAAACGAAGGTAAATATGCTATTATAAAAGGAACAAAATTGATCGTGGAAGAGTGGAAAAAAAATAAAAAACGTATACTTCAATCACCTGAAAGTCCACGTGAGGCGGCTAAGTCGCGTAAAAAAGTTCCCAATATCAGAAGCTTTATTAAAACAAATAAACAAAACTAGCGGATAACTGCTAGGCCCAAACGAACTCCCTGCCCAGAAAGCCCGGTCAGCGAGGGCAAGGTTGACCAACGCGTAAAAATAGGAACATTAAACGTACGAACACTGAAGTCCGAAGAGGCTCTAATAGAGCTAGAAGAAGCTTTCCTCAAATCCAATTTACAAGTTTTGGGACTGGCGGAAACTAGAAGAGCGCACTCGAAAATTCATACAACTAAAAAACAAAATATTCTGCTACACACTTACTGTACAAAGGGACAGAAAGGAGTAGGCTTCCTGGTAAAGAAATCCGTATCAAATAAAATAACCGAATTCAAACCAATATCAGACAGAATCGCCGTTATGAAAATAAAATTAGACGAAATTAGAGTCACTAATATCATACAAACATACGCCCCAACGGCGGCTGCCGAAGAAAAAGAAAGCGACAACTTCTACGAAACTCTAATAGGCACAATGCAGGAATTAAGGCAAGAAAAAAATAACTCCATTATCGTAATGGGAGACTTCAATAGCCAAATAGGACCTGGTAGACCGGAAGAACAACCCACAGTAGGCAAATACGGATACGGAAAAAGAAACTCTAGAGGTTGGAAATTAGTGCGTTTCTGCCAAGCCGAAGAACTTATTATAGCCAACACTACCTTCAAGAAAAGAAAGGGGAAGCTATGGACCTGGATAGCGCCGAATTTGGACTTCAAATCACAAATCGACTTCATTCTCATTAATAAAAATTATAAAATTACTGATTGTTCGGTGGCTAATTTTGATTATCACTCGGATCATAGATTATTAACATGTACACTTGAATGTAAACAAAAAATTAAAACACACAAAATGAAATCAAATACTCATATAATAAACAGGGATAATGCAGTGGCGTACGAATCACAACTAGATCAACTACTACAAAAAATAGACAAAAAAAACAATATTGACGCAACGAACTTAACAGATACGATTAAGAAAGCAACGGAACTAGTTAGGAAAAATAATAAAAAACCTAAACAAAAAACCACAATACCCAAAGAAATAAAAGACTTGATAACTAAACGAGAAAAACTAAAACGAATAACAAAAAAATAAAAAAAAGATAAAATTGATCTCAACCTAACATGTAAAATCATAAAAAAGAAACTTAGAGAACATAACCTCCAAATAAAAAACGAAATAATAAATGAAATACTGAAAACTACCAAAAGCACCAAGAGTATAAGAAAACTAATCACAGTAGGAAAGAACTGGACTACCTACCTAATAGACGAAAACGGTAGAAAACAATACAACAGATTTAAAATTAACGAAATCGCGACCGAATTCTATACAGAGCTATATAGTGACAGTAACAAGTCAACTGATAAAACAAATAACAAAATAAATACAAACTTATTAAATAAAAACGCAGACGAACCCGAATTTCTAAAAAGAGAAGTAGAATACGTAATAAAAAATTTAAAAGATAACAAAGCGACAGGACACGATAAAATTACAAACGAACAATTCAAGTTTGGAGGAAACGCTTTAACCTTAAAACTCACTGAAATTTTCAACGAGATACTTAAAACTCAACTAATACCACAAGACTGGAAAAAATCCGATATTATTCTTGTATTTAAAAAAGGAAATAAACACGATATTGCCAACTACCGACCCATAACGCTGGCAACTGCATTATCCAAAATCCTATCTAAACTCATTGAACTAAGAATTAGACGAATCCTAACAGAACAACAGCCACGGGAACAGGCCGGTTTCAGGAAATACTACTCTACAATAGACCATATACATACTCTCAACCAACTAATTGAAAAAACTAACGAACATCAACTTCACATACATCTAGCTTTCATAGACTACACAAAAGCATTTGACTCTATAAAACATAACTACTTGATTGAGGCTCTCCGAAATCAAGGCGTCCCCGAAACTTACACTAACATCATTAAAGATATGTACAGGAACGTAAAATCGAGAATAATAACAGATAAAATAGGAAACTACTTTAACATAGAACGAGGGGTAAAACAGGGGGATCCTCTCTCCCCATTACTGTTCAACTGTGCCTTAGAAGAAATAATTAAACAGACAAAATGGAACGAAAAAGGAATATTAATCAACGGAGAACGACTCAACAACCTGAGGTTTGCTGACGATCTAGTCATCATCTCAGGCAACCTAACCGAACTGGAACAAATGATAACTGAACTCAACGACTTAGGTAAAGAAGCAGGACTCAACATTAACATGACCAAAACAAAAATACTAACTAAAGACCTAAACTCTGAAATCAAAATAGACGGGAAAAAAATCGAAACGGTACCAGAAATAATATACTTAGGACAACTCATAACTTTCAACAATAGAACTGAAAACGAAATAAATAGGAGAATTACATTAACTTGGAAAAAATACTGGTCATTAAAACATATCTTTAAAGGTCCCTTCTCTGATTCCCATAAAAGTACAATATTCAACTCCTGCATAGTACCCACCTTATCCTATGGCTCACAATCATGGACGATCACAAAAAAAATAGAGAAAAGACTACAAACGACACAGAACGCAATAGAACGATCAATGTTGAACTACCAAAAAAAAAGACAAAATAAGAACTTCAACTATAAAAAACAGACTAAAAAATAACTTAAACATAAATCATTACGTAAGACGAATGAAATGGAACTGGGCGGGTCATGTGGGAAGAATGAACGATAACCGTTGGACATATAGAATAACTTTCTGGTACACAACTAACTTTAAACGAAAAAAGGGAAGGCAACGAGCTAGATGGTCAGACGATTTTAACTATTTCCTGAAACACAAACTTTACCACAGACTAACTTGGGAACGTACAGAATGGGAACGATTACGCGAAACCTTCGCCCAGAATTTGGGCCTAGCATTGTAAGTAAAAAATTTTTTAATGAATTTAATTCACTTAAAGATATTTAAAAATTGATGTATTAAATGCTAATAAAGGTATTGATTGATTGATTGATATATGTAGATTAGCGCATTTAGGTCCAAATGCAACAGTCCATTTGATTTGAAAATCATATTTTTTTGCTGAAAATGAAAGCGGATATAAAGCGATGATGTAAGACATGTCCACACTGCCAGCGTTCAAAGATATCAAGAAATACAAAGTTGCAGATTGGTGTTTTTCAACTAAGTGATCGTTTTGAACATGTCCATAAAGATATTGGAATTCTGTCCTGTGTTGAAGGTTTTAGGCACTGATGGACGTTGGACGGACTAGCTTACCGGGATACCAGGAAATTTCCTGGTACGCCTTAATGTTTATTTGCACTTTTTGCGACCCAATTTTGAAGTCAAACTACTTAAATGCCCTGAGGTTTTGAAAAGTTTTGCTTTATATTTTTTATAACTCAAGTCAGTTAAGAAAGGCGCCAACGCTCATTTTCGAAATTTCCATTTATTATTAGAAAGAGAGTTTACTACTGAAATCAATCCTAAAGTGATAATAACAAAACTGTGCCAAAAAAAGTAAAGAGTTAAAGAGTATTTTCTTTTTGAAATCATATTTTTGTTACACTTCATTTACATATTTTTTTGGCTTATTTTACTGAAAGAACAAAAAACTCATTTTTTCAAATTTTTAAGAATAGTAGGTATCTCATCAAGTTTTGAGCGAATTTCACGCATACTCGCCGGCGCTTAGCGCGGGAAAAAGTATAGTCTAGACATTTTACATTGTTAATTCGTTATTTTATTTTTTTTTTAGCAGAGTTTTCAACTTAAAAATGATAACTATTATAGCCTACCTGATTAAGGTGGTCGGAGGAGGGTGTGGTCTTCAAATGTTTTCGTTTCAGACCACTTGTAATCATCTGGGAATGTCCAACTTTTTGATAAATATATTTTTTCCCATGCTAATCGCCGGCGAGGATTTATGAATTTCGCTCAAAACTTGATGAGATACTATTCTTGAAAATTTGAAAAAATGACTTTTTTGTTCTTTCAATAAAATTGTCGGATCACTCAAACTTTGAGAGAACGTGAAAAAGCGGTAAATACCTCAAATTTTTAGTTTTTTTTATTTGATATGAATAAGTGAGTCATGGACACCAACATTTATCCAAATTTCAGCTTCCTGAAGTTATAGCAAAAAGTGGCTTTACGAATAAGTTTTAAGTCTTAAGATTTCTTGGATCTTTTATATTTCCTCACCAATTGGGTCAGAACACCAGACTATCAGGGAACGTAGTACCTAGATGAGAAGATGGAGCCTCCATTAAACCTAGGACCAAGGCACTGCAGTAATGCTGATCACCCTACCTACTCCTAACTGTGAGAAGTGAGGCCCATAGAGAGAGGCGACTACCGACTCTTGAAAAGTCATTAGGATCCAGTAAGGCTGACAGTCGATTGAAGCTTTTGAAAGCAGATACACACATCCATCCAAAAAAATATTTTTGTACTGGCTCAATACATACCAAATGAGCTAATAACGTATATATATATAATTTTTTCACAAAATGGAATTAAAATATGTAACATAATATTTGTTATTACATTTTAATCAAGTATAAAATAAGCCCACCTCAACCTGCACACGCTAAAAGTACTGATTCTTGAGTAATACAGTTATTCTTACCAATAAAAGTAAGTCCGCCACCAACAGCCAAAATAGCACACTGTGGAGGATTGATGATGGCACTGAATTCTGATATTGAAAACATACCTAAATTAGAAATTCTGTAAAAAAAGAAAATAAATGAACGAATCTTAAATATACATTTAAATCTAATCAAATTTCTACGTGAAAATGAATATAATAGCTGCTGTTTTTAAGATAATATTGTTCATGCGCACTACCGTGAAAACTAAAATATATGTAAAACTAAGATTGTACTGTTATGACCAAATTTGGCCATCACAAACCAAAATTATCTATAGCTATAGACAAGTCAAATATTTTCTATCTTAACGCCAGCCATAAAATTATTCACTCGGCGCGGCAGCGTCGATGTGACGTCAAGTCAGCTTAGAGCATCGCTGGCTGCGCTCATAATCACCCCACCATGTGGGTTGATGATATAGTCTCACCAGGTGTTGTCTTACGACACATGACAGCGGCCTAACTGCTGACTAAGTATCCACAGGCCAGTGTTAGTTTACGTTGCCACAAAATGCTGATTAAGCAACCGCACATTATTGTTCTATTACACATCTGCTGCACAGTTGCACGTGCTGACTAAGCGTACGCGCACCGGTATTAGATTGCACTTGGTCTGGTGTTAGGTTACAGCGCATCGCCTTCCAATGGGGTGACGGAGGTGAAGCGTACTTTTTGTATTTTTTTTTTTTAGCAGTACATGCGGTCTACTTCGTGCATGTACGTTACCTGTACTATCCATCATCACCCAACACCTAGCTACGGCCTTCAAGATGCAGAAGGTGTTACCGTGGCAGCCAGATGGGTAGTTATTATATGTAGCAAGTAGCACCCGAAAGTCCCTTAGGTGTTGTGTACTCCCTTGCATTTCTCCTCAATCCCTAACCCTCTACTCTCACATTCTCACTCTCCAGCACCTAGCTGGTGCGGGGTTTGACCCTGTCTTCAATGGAATGTGATGAGTGGCTAGATAATGCCAATCTTCCCACCCTATAGGAATGATGACAACTGTATAAGTACAACAGTAAATACAGCAACAAGGCACATGACATGAACTGAGAACTTGAGCAACCGATCGCCGGTGAAGGCCACGTTGATAAAAAAAAAAACACCAAAGACAATGAAATGTCAGAAGAAGGGAAGAAAACAGCCACCATAGCCTTTAATAGTGGCAGCGGGCTTCCTACTGTGCGGAAGGGCATCAGTAGGTGCAGTCCAGCAACGGTAACCCAAAAAAGTTCTACAGATGCAAGTCCAGCACACTGTAATCTTAATGGCCCGGATAAGGACAGGCATTCGAACATGAGAACAGCACTACAGGAAATGATGGCAAAAGGAGCAACAGCAGGTGCAGTAGGGGGAAGCACATTAGCGGAACCCCTAAGGCACAACTCTTTTTTTTTTTTTTTGCGGGAAATCCTTCTATCGCTCGCAATATTAATTGACTGGGAACCCCTTGTAGCATTACTTCTATCCAAGTAGGGACACCTTGGCGACCAACCAACATCTCCACCGGGTTTTCCTCAGGCGGGTGTGCGCCCCCCTGAGTTCCACCACATTGGAAGTTCAGCCGTCGCTTCATCCTTTCCTTCTGGCACCATACTCCCCTCTGGTGGGTTTCTGCACCAATTGCTATCTTCGGCCTCATCTGCGCTGTGCGCGTATTTTCACGGTGGGCTGATACCCACCACCTCCTACTTTGGGGGTACTATGTACCTGGGTGCTTGATTCGTGACCCATACCTTTTCAGAGCGTGGTGGTCGCCTACACCTTAAGGCCCTACTTCTGTCTGCATCATCCTGCCTTACTCCAAGCCATGAAGCAAGGTAGGGGCAGTCTGCAATCAGTTCAGTATCTTGGCCATGAGGTCCGTCGAGTGTAGTCCCGCCCATACAGCAACTCGATCCACCATATGGGACTTGGGACCATGACACATGCCCAGTTTTCCAGCTAGAGTCGTTCATTATCCAATTGGGCATAAGGCTCGGAAGCTGCGAGAGAAACGCCTGATGGCAGTGGAACAGGCTCATAAGGAATCCCTATCCCTGAGCGCGCACAAGCGCATCTCCGGCACACGAACGGAGGTGACGGAGCAGCCCGGACTCTCGACAGAGCCACGTATAAGGGCAAGGTAGTGGTGAAGAAAAGATCCAGCAGATGAAGGTTCTCCAGATTAACTTGAACCACTGTCATGCCACCCATAACCTTCTGGGAAAAAGAATCTAGGAATGTTCCATAAATGTGGTGCTGCCAAGTGAGACTCTCCCCACAAGAGCGGTGGTTCAGAGACAGAAGGGGCCTGGCTATGGTCGCAACGGAGAATAGTGTGGGGGTCGATACAATTGGGTATACTGATGACAGCGTTGTGGAGGTAACTGTACATAGGGTCTGGTTGTATAGCTGCTACATTTCACCCAACGTGAGTCCTCAGGAGGCGACGGAGTACCTGAAAGGACTAGAAACTAACACTTGAAAGCAGCCAGGCCTGGTTATGGTTGCCGGGGACCTCAACGCTAAGTTTGTGCTATGGAGTTGTCTGGGGACTGATGCCGATGAGTGCAGTGAAAAGCTTGAGGCGATGGCTGCTGCCCTGGATTTTCAGTTTATTAACACCAGTACCAAGCGCACATTTGTTAAGCGCAGGCAGCAGTCAATCATTGATGTGAGAATGGCATCACAGTGAGCTGCCCACAGGATCCACAGATACACAGTGTTGGATGGGGAGAATGGAAGCGACCACCAGTACATCAGATAGGATGTATTGGCTACGCCCACCTAGTCAAGAGCACCAGAGCTAACTCAGGGGTGGGCGATAAAGAAGTTGAATAAGTATGCATTCTAGGAGAAGTACGTCCCCCTTAACAACGGGAAGTCACGCTAGAAGAGGCAATAAGGGAAGTAATCAGGGCTATCCAGACAGCATGTAATGGGTCGATGCCTAAGCAAAATGTGGGGGAATAGAAGGCCAAGTACTGGTGCTCAGAGAAAATAGCTGAATTGAGGCGCGAGTGCACAGCAGCGGGTTGGAAGCAACACCGAGCTGTACAACTAGGAGTATAAGGACAAGAGGAAGGTACTCCACCAGGGTGATTTGCAATTAAAGAAGAGGCCTGGTGTGATTTAGTCAAGGACGTCGATTATAACTTGTGAGGGCTGTCATACAGGTTAATTTCTGGAAAGCTAAAGGGTGGCCCACCAATCCCTGAGATTAGATATCCTGACCAGATCCGATATGTCGTCTGTGTACTATTCCCAGACCAATCCTCCCTACAGTATGAGGTCGATGGTATTCCGGACGAAGTGCCTGTTTTTGTCGCAAGGGAATTGGAGAAGGCCTTGGCAGGTTACCATTTAGAAAAGCGCCGGGCCTAGACAACATCCCCAATAAGATGCTGCGCGTGGTGCATGACATAGTACCACAAATTCTTCTCCACCCCTTCAACTTATGTTTGAGTAGTGGAGTCTTCCCCAGAGACTGGAAGATCGGGAGACTAGTTTTACTGCGAAAAGGCAACAAACCACTAAGCGAACCTAGCTCCTACTGCTCATTGCCAATGCTCAACACAATGGACAAGGTGCTAGAGTGGCTGCTGTTGAACCAGATAGAGGACTTAATCAAGGAGAAAGGAGGACTCTCCTCGCAGCAGTTTAGTTTCTGGAAGGGAAGAGGAACCATGGAGGCCGTAGGGATTTTAGGGGGTGAAATCTGAGAGGCGCTAGCAACTCGCGGAGTTTGCATCATCGTCTCACTAAACATCTGAAACGCGTTCAATACAGCAAGATGAGACAAGATCCTGAGCGCACTAATAGCAGAGCGTGCCCCTGGGTATATCGTAAGGATGGTGCGTGATTGACTATGGGACAAGGTCATCACCTACAAGACAGAGGAAGGCCTAGAAGAGTACAGGCTGAGCTGTGTGGTCCTGCAGTGTTTGCCCTATGTGCACACTTTGGCAGCTAGATATCCTGTTTCTGTTCTTACATAGTAAATAAGTAGACGAAAAACACCATTTTGAGCTAATACATGTCTTATGAATATCTTATAGATATACTTTCAAGCTGAGCTTGAATTAATGTCAAATAGATGTCAATAGACATCAATATCTTTTTCTAATTAATGAAAAATTTTGATATGTATTTGACATTAATTCAAGCTCAGCTTGAAAGTATATCTATAAGATATTCATAAGACATGTATTAGCTCGAAATGGTGTTTTTTGTATATCTATTTGCCATAGAAATGTGCACATAGGGTGGTGTTGAAGCCAACCCTATGGAACTTGATATATGATTGGCTGCTCCAAGAAGCGATGAAGGAGGGTGTCAAGATAATTGGGTTTGCGATTGACACCCTCCTCATAGGCAAGGGGAGTCATCGGAAGAGATTGAGTGGGTGATGAACAAAGCATTGCATAGAGTAACCACCTTTTTTTTTTTTTTTGCGGAAATTTCTTCTACCGCACACGACACTACTTGATTGAGAACCGCACTGCCCAAGTGCGCGCTACCCGCATCACATTAATAACCTACCGCCTCATGTCGTAACGTGTGAGGCAGGGGTGATGCAGGCCATCTCCCTCGTCCCTCAAACCCTTACTACTACCCGGCCCCGATCTCCGGGGTTCGGATCTTTGGGTTTAGGTGCCACTCGTGTGGCTGACCTCCTCCTCTCCTGCAGCGGCAGCAGTAGCTCCTCTGCGACGCCCCTGCGCCTAGCGTTCCCGTTTGGCATCCTCCTTCCGCAGCATGACGTCATTGACAAACTCCTGAATTGCCTTCCATGACGTCAGCGACAACAGCATTGTTGGGACGAGTATCTCCAGGGTAAACTCGTCCCTGTCCAATGCCAGGGATACCAACAGCCTGTTGCGCAGGGAGGACCACTCCGGACATGTGAACAGGGTGTGCCCAGCGTCATCGACTTCCTGGGCACAATGTGCACATATCGGGCTGGATGCTCTCTTGATGTCGAAAAGGAAATCATTAAAACACCCATGCCCGCTCAGGACCTGCGTCAGATGAAAATCTAGGTCCCCATGACTTCGGTTGCACCAACCTCGTAGGTCCTTTATCAGGGTCCTGGTCCACTTCTGTCGCTTGCTCCTGTGGCTCTCCATCTGGTTCCATCTGGTGGACCAGGCCTCTGTGACCCACTCCTCCAGTTGCCTCTTCCTTGTTCGAATTTCCCTCCTCGAGGGCGGCGGCGTTGTCTCTTTATAACCCTGGAGGGCCCTTCTCGACTGGGCAACTAAATCGAGAGGTGGTGCAGCTACCAGTATTAGCGCGACTTCCAGCGAGATGTTACTGTACCCTGCTATTGTGCGTATCGCAGCGCGTCTCTGGACTTTAAGCAGGGTACGCTGGCAGCTCCCAGTCTCCGCAGCACTTCCCCATACTGGTGCGCCATACATGATGGAGAACGCAGGGCTAGAGTTTACGGAAGAGAAACTTCCCCACACCACACATTTAGATACAAAGCCAAGAAGTAGAAACCATTAAGGTTATCAAATATCTGGGAGTACACATAGACAGGTTAGAGTCGTTTGCCTACCACCTGTGCCAGGGGGGTGAGAAAGCTGAGTGAGTCGCTAAGAACAGGGGAAGGCTGATGCCAAACCTAAGTAGACCAAAGGAGCCCCGAAGAAGGTTGTTAGCTAGCGTGGTAAATTTGGTCTTAATGTATGGATCACTATTATAGGGAAGTGCAGCTGAGACCTGGGGCTGTTGGAGTACTCTGCTGAAGGTGCAGAGACCCGCTTTATCGCGAACAATAGCGGGGTACTACAACATTTCATTGGAGGTTGCACTTATGCTGACAGCAGCATCACCTCTAGATCTGGTTGCCCAAACAAGAAGAGCCCTCTAGGGAGTAAAGGAGATGAGGATACCACCCTCGAAGAAGGGAATTCACGTTGCGAAGAGGCAACTGGAGGAGTGGGTCATAGAAGCCTGGTCTACTAGATGGGACTAGCTGTAGGAGCACAGAAGTAAGCACCAGAGGTAAGCCAGGACTATGATCAATAACCTATGAGGTTGGTGCAACCATAGTTATAGGGACCTGGACTTCCATCTCACACAGGTCTTCAGCGGGTATGGGTGCTACAGCGACTTCTTGTATGATATTAAGAGGGCGTCTAGCCCGAGATGTGCACACTGTGCTCAGGAGGAGGCTGATGATGCTGAACACACTCTGCTCAGATGTCTGGAATGGTCCTCCTAGCGCAATAGGCTGCTGGCATCCCTGCCATTAGACAGGGATGGGTTTACAGCTAATACACTCGTCTGTTATCACTATTGTCCCTGATGTCATGGAAGGCAGTGCAAGAGTTTGCCAACGACAGCATGCTGAGGAAGGAGGATGCCGAGCGTGAGCGCCAGGCCCAGGGACGTCGACAAGCTGCTGTCATCGCAGAGGAGGATGTCAGTCATGCAAGTGGCACCTAAGTCTAAGGATCCCCATGGCACCACTGCCACACACGTTTCGACTTCATACAGTAGGTTCTTAATGTGGCATGGGTAGCGCATGCCTGGTCAGATGGTGAACGACTCTAGCCAGATGATTGTATATGTGTCATGGCCTCAACTCCCATGGGGTGGATCGAGTAGCTGTATGGGCAGGGCTACTGAACTTATTTGCTTCACGGCTTGGAGTAAGGTGGAATGACGCCGACAGAAGTAGGGCTCTAAGGTGCAAGCGACCACCACACCCCGAAAAGGTAAGGGTCAAGAATCTAGCACCCACGTACATAGTAGCCTAAAGTAAGAGGTGGTGGGCATCAGCTTACTGTGAAGATATGTGCATATAGAAGATAAGGCCGATGATGACAATTGGCACTGAAACCCATCGGAGGGGAGTATGGTGCGAGAAGGAAGGAGTTCAGGCAGTTGTAATTAAAAAGTCAGTACACTATGAGTAAACACGAGTTACGCTAGTATAGGTAGCGCACTCATATGAAATTATCTATTCATAATGGAAGTGTCCATTTAATGCAAATTTCGAAAAGTTGAGTGTTCATTTTTTTCAGGATAAAACTTCGTGAGCTTCGAAAAGCTTCGCACTTTTTATTTGTAAAAATTCGGGCTAATTCTCTACTCACCAACCATGGACGGCACGCGAAAAACTGCACAACAAGTGGCGCCTGAAGTAAAATTCAAGATATCCATCGAGGTAAAATTCCATTGTGAAGAAAACCACTGTACAAAGCTAACATACTTCAATCGGCAAAACCATAACATTTTTCCTTTCTGCCCTTGATAATTTTTTTTTTTTTTAATTGTGTTGATATTTATAATTATTTTCCTTTTTTTAGCATACATTCATTTTTTCTATACTTTCTAAGCGTATCATATTTAAATTTAATCTGTCAAAATTAATCACTCCCCTTCTCTAGACTTACTCTCCCAAAAACAACATAATTTATGAAAAAAGTAACGAGTTAAAAACAGGGTAAATTTAAACCTCGCATAAAAATGGTCTAGAAAATATTTTTGATACATTATTATTAAAACTGCGACGGAAATCTAGACTAATAAAGGAAATATTTACGATAGTTCATAAAAAAATTTCTAGACATAAGACTAAAAATACAAAACATTTATCAAAATATTAAAGAATAGCGTAATGACGACGTATTTCAAAATTGAAGAATTTCTCGAGACAGAAAAAAACAATAATCTTAAAGTTGAAACATTTTTCAGTATAAAAGGAAGAAGGAAGGGCTACCGACCTCAAAGTGTAGTAGGGTACACGAGATGCCGAAAATTTTTCAATGCGGTATTATATGATAGAATAAGTCCAAGTGACTAACCTATACTGATTCTAGCTTCCTAAGTAAATTTAGAAGCAGTTCGGGTAAAAAATGTCTTTTAGGGGGGAAATATCTTAATGAAAGAATTTTATGAATCTTCCATATCTCGTTACCAAATTGACCTAGAAAGGTCAAACTTCGCGTGTAGGGTTAGTTAATGATCAGAATATGAGGTTTTCAATTTGAGGCAAAATGGATCTAAAAGAGAACTTGACAATATGAAGTTAGTTTGAGGAGTCTCAAGTAGTTACAATTCGAGAGATATTTGTTCATATGATTATTACATGATGAAAAATACTATATTCTTCCCAAATTCAAACTTCTCAAGTGATTCTGGAAGAAACAGGGTAAAGGTTTTTATATTTAATATTAGATGTGTCCTATAGACATGAAGAGGTTCACATAGTATTATTTATGAACTTGAACAAGCCTCATTTAGAGACTCAACTCCAGGAATGCGGCATGGTTACTTAGGGTGTTTTTTTTTTCATTTTAACGTTTTACAGAGAAATTACTCAAGAAGATGACGGGGAAGAAATGATAAAGATCGTAAACATGATGACTTCAAGATTGATTAGTCCTAGACTCGCGATCGCTCTCAGTTATACTGGAAACAATACAGAAAAATTGCAATGTAAAAATTTTGCTACTTGTAAGCTTATTGAAGGTAGGTATTTACCTATATACCTACTACAGATATAAAATCTTTAATTCACATACTTCATTTTCAATATATTTTATAGATGTGGTTAGTGAAAGATATCCTTCTGATGACTTGAAAGCAATTCAAGCGCAAATAGGTAGAAAACTGACTCAGTATGCAGACTCCATAAACAAAGAAATCCTGAAGCGTTTACTTCAGGAAGCATGGATTTACTGAAGATAATCAACAGAAATCATCCTTTTCTAACGCTAACAAAATTTTTGGGTGTTTGTTACGCGCAAGAGTACACAGTCTTAGTAGACTGACGAACGTTTATTTTTTGATGTGGACAATACGCTGATGATCGAGAAAGCACGAGGCGGCGAAAGATGGTTGCGCAGACCTTATACCATTAACCTCTGGCTATTGACTGTTATCAGCACTGTTAAGCAAACCAACTGCAGAACTTGTAAAGCGTCGGTTATAATGGCACTGAATTTTTCACAGAAAAAGTTGAACCTGTGTTTTTTTATGGAACCGTTTATAATAGCAGTGAATCAGGCAATGAAAGATTCTCTAAGTTTCCGTGAAAAGTTGAAATATTTCAACTTTTCAGTGAATTTCTACGGTGTCAAACATTTGTTTGTTCATGTTACTCTGTTATCACTTCAAAGTAATGGAGATTTTTTGGATAGTTCTAGCCATTCCGTGAAAATTTCATTGACACAGTCAGTGCTATTATAACCAACGCTTAAGTTACGCACCTCGTTAACAAATGATTCGGCAAAAGAAAGCGGAATTCAAGAACCTTTAAAGAAGGAATACTTGCATCAGTTATCTACAGGAACAAATGACACAACCCAACAAAAAATCTAAATGTAGGCGACTTAATAATCTTAATGGATGATAACTTAGGGCCCATGTATGATGAAAATTTTCGTTGTGTATACTATATATGCCCCATACAGCCTCATTTGAGCAGTAACACTTTTCGCCACCAGATGTCAGCCAGTTTGCGTTCGGGTCCCAATTGGTTGATGGGTCCTTTTGAAAAAAAAAAACATACATTGGTAATAACCAAGTACGCGTTGCTGATGTGCATACATAATCTGGTGTTGTTTAACAGCCAGCAGTGAAATTAATTTCACTTTTTAATGAATAATTTGTATTTTGCTGTAGTTATGTATTATGTACGAATTTTTCATTCATGCATTATTCTTAGCATAATTTAGTCTTATCTTTGTTTCATAACGACACGGTTTATAAAAATTCAGCTCATTTCAACTCTTTTTTCTTCATGTCTTTGGTCAGTAATTGGGATACCCAGCATGCGCAAATTTTTCGAAACTTGAGTTCTTTATTGATAATATAGCCAACGTTTTCGGCTTTCGTATGATATATCCAAATAAGCCACAATTTCATCTTGAGTAATCTGTCTGTTGGCACGAATCAGTTCATCAACAATTGGAAGAAGTCCGCGGTTCACATTCTTTGCAGCAGCTACCCATCGACAAACATTGCTCACATCAATCGTTTCATCTCCGTAAGCATTCTTTAAACGCGAATGAATCTCTTTTGGTGTACACCCTTCCGCAATTAAAAATTCAATAACTGCGCGCTGCTTTAACCGCACACACCTACCATGTGCGCAAAACAGTCGAAGGGAGGTCTCGGTCTTCGCCTTTCATAAGGGGGGTCCCCGTGTATGTTGCCATAAACCTGTCACTGATGCGTCGTTATAGCACTTGAAGAAATTTTCGTTGCACGTACATGTTTCTCTTCGCAAGGCGCTTCACGTGAACGATTAGGAATGCCCGAAAGTCGAAAACGAAATGTGTTTTAAGTCTTGAAGAAGGGAGGTCCACTCAATACACTCGTTGTTATACACTCATCAGATTTTTCATATAACCAAGGGAGGTCTTCTTAAGGTGTGTAAATTCCCATACACCCGTTCAACGGAGGTCTGAGTATCTTTTCAAGGGAGGTCATTTCTGCGATGTTGCCAAAATGAACGAACTATTATAATTGAAAATTTCATCTTTTAAAAGCTGGATAATGATCATTGGGGTGCAACAACAGAGTTACAATGAGGATGTATTTCAAATTCGCAATAAAAAAAAGCAAAAGTAACGAATTTTTCAAAAATATATTTCTTTCCCTTACTAAACAAAATTGATTGAAATTTTCCTTTTTAGCGGACTTTACTTTTAAAGTAAATCAGCTATTGCGTTCACTCAGTTTCTCAGTTTGTTTGTTTATTTATTTATTTATTTTTCTTCGCTTTCTCGCGTGACAACTTGAGTAGAAGTGATCGAATTGAAACCAAATTCGGAGGAAGGGTTGGGGTAGTTGAGTTCTCGAGCTGATTAGTTTTTAGACGTGATCGAACGTGAGTTGGTGTGAGGAGGCGTGTGTCAAGGTTTTATGGTTCTCGCGCGCCAAGTTATACATACAAGTATAAATAACAGGTTACACCATTTAGGCTCGAGTTAAAAGATCCGAATTGTTTCGCCATCTTATGACGTCAAAAAGGAGACGTGTTATCAAATTTTTTGATTCCTCTCCCCCGCTGCCGACCCTCCATCCACATATTTGGTAAATAGATAATGGAATGTGTTTGAAACCATTGGTTTTTGTGTAAAATTGAGCACGTGCATTGATGCTTCTTTTTGACGTCATTAACAGCTGAGTTATAGTTCATACTATTAGATTTTAATAACCAATGAAAAACGTGGATTATATTTTGGTAGCCAGTGGGAAATGGTGTAACCTGTTTTTATACTTATATAACCTGGCTCACGCGTTACCTCGAATGTTGATAATTGTTGAAAAACATGAGTCGTTTGTGAACGATTCACTTGAAGATGTTGATATTTTGTTTAAAATTTTCAGCATAAACGAGTCGTTCACAAACGATTCATCGAAAAAGTATGATGTTCAATTTTATTAACAATTTAAAATATGAATTTTAAAAATGAGTATGGTCAACCTCCAAATTGGAGAAGGCGGGTAAGAAGAATAGTTCGCACCCCTACTGCAACAACACCACATCTCAAAACACGCCAAATAACCGAAACTCAAGAAAATTGCTTTTCATTTGCTTTGTAAATAACGAAATACGAATTCAAATTCATTTTTTTTTTCATTGATCCTTACTAATTTTTCACGTTTTTTCCAATGGTAAAGGCAGATTTTTGCAACACAAATTATTTTTGGCAGTTTTTTGAGATGTGGTGTTGTTGCAGTAGGTGCGAGTTGGTCATCCTCGAAATCATGTCAACCGTTAGAATTATAATTTAACATGAAGTAACTTTTTTTTTGAAGAAACCATCTGTGTTTCAACAAAATGACCTAACCTCACATAATTTCAAGTTTTATACTATAAAAAGATAAATTACGTGAGGTCATGTTTTGTATGATACTCTATAAAATTCATGATAAGTGGAGTTGGTAGAGTGAATTATATAAAATTTATTTATTTATACTTGAAAATTAATTATTCAAATAACTTTCTTTAAAATAATACAATTAGGTAAAGTCTGCTTTCAATATACTTTAGTATCTTCTAGTTTTCAATCGGCACGCTAATATTTTCTTAAATAAGGTGTTGCTCTACTATAATGATCAGAAATGTTATCTCCTCTAGACTAATCACTTGTAAAGTTGCGAAAATATCACAGTGATTTTAGTTGTTGTCAAAATCTCTGTACTTTTTTATACACAGAATAATGGAATCTTTTTGAAAAACTGACAAATCAGAAAGCAATATAGGAGAAATGGTAAGCTATATAATTAGAAATTACCTAGACAAGAAAATTAAAACAACTCGTTTCCTCTTATTATTTAAAATTAAATTAAAACTACATTGCTTTGCATGCACTTGTCACAGTTGCCACTCAAAATAAACAATAGAGTCAGCGCCTTGTATGTGGTCCAAAGTGTTGGAGTTGAATTTCTCTCCATCACTACATATCATCAGTGTAGTAGCATGCGCGGGCATTTCCTAGAAGACCTCTCTTCGTCGTAAACTTTCTTGTCATCAGTATATAGTATGCGCGGGCATTTCGAATAAGACCTCTCTTCGCCATATACATTCTTAAAGTTCACAGTTGGTCTTCGAAACGATTTTGGTAATATCATGAAAATATGAAGACCTCCCTTTACCACACACATAATTTGTACGGTATGGCAACGTTGCTAAAATGACCTCCCTTAGTTGACATAAACACTTAGACCTCCCTTGCCATTTAAAATGACAGACGGTTTACACCTGAATTATACATTCGGAGAAATGTACGTGACCGATGGTTAGAGGACTAGGAAGGTCGTACCTCTAAATGAAGTAGGGACAAGTTTTCCTATGCTATTTTTCTTCATAGATCTCGAAAAACGCGTCAAGTAAAAGGGAGGTCTTGCAAAATGACCTCCCTTTTTTTTGACCTCCCTTGTCCTATCGAAAAGTCACACAGAAGACCTCCTTTCGACCGGTTTGCTAACACTCAAGTAGCCTCTCAGTAAAGGAAAACATTGAAACAACTACTTAGAAATTCTAAATATTATTACAAATGACCCTCAAATTTTGGTGTGATAAGAGGAACTTGAAGATTAGCTTGCATGATGACGTTCTTTTTATTTCATTTTTCTTCATTTTTTTTTTTCAATATGAAGTTTCGAACTTCACCTTATTTCCTTTTAAAATGTATTTTTTTTTTTTTTTGAACAAAAAACATTGCACACAACTCACAACACAGGAATATCAATATAATTATCTATAATTTTTTATTTGCTAAGAATACTGAGCATGGAATTTGGGATGAGAAGCGCCCAAGGGGAATGCCCATAGTGGATAAAAAAAATAAGTGAAAACTTACGTAAAACTTCCACCTTGAAATTCGTGGAGTTGTAATTTGCCTTGACGAGCCTTTTGCGCTAATTCTTTAGTCTCTATCGAAATTTCACTGACGCTTTTTCCATCTGCTTTTTTAATGATGGGTGTTATTAAGCCAGATTTTGTGGCTACCGCTATGGAAATATCAATGTTAGAAATAGCAACAACCTGCATAAAATATAAACAACATAAATTTTATAAAACAAAAACAAAAATTCAAAGACATTCTGGATAGTTGTATTAGTAATAGTTGCGGAGCAAGATGAGTTTTTTTGTGGAAAAACCTACAAAAATGTCTTTTAAATATTTCATATACCTAATGAGAAATTTCATAATATATTGTTTTTGATTAAAAAAGGATGGCCATTACATCTTACCTGACTCGGAAAGGAGAGTTTGGGAAGAAGGAAGCCTTTAAATCTTTGTATTTCAGGCTATTTGTAATCAATTCACAAATGTCTAAATTCCATGTGGTACATACATTTCATTCCTCCGCTGGTAGCGTAGGCGGTTATAAATGGCCAAATCATTTCTTTGTCGGTGGAGAGGGGAATTTTTGAATAATCTCAAAATATACCCTAAATTCAGTTTTTCAAGTAAACTAGAACCTCCTCGCCCCTTCAGGGCTCGCAATAAAAATTAAATGAAGAAAAAAGTTATATTATCAGACAAGTACTGTTACATTCCAAACTGCACAACCTAATTTATTCTTATTTGTTACCCCCACCAAGAGTTCTTCCTTTCAGGATGAGCTCGCCCCTTTATACCTTTGTATACCTGTCACTTTAAACAATTTTACAACTTTACCCTTACTCTTGCCAATGTACAAAGCTTTTATTGAAATTTATCACCTTTTTTTACTTTTGTATAGCTGCTATCCTTCACACTTTTTATACCTGCTACTCAAAACAATTTTATGACTTACCCTTGTGCATGTACAAGGCTTTTATTGAAATTTACAACCTTGTTTTCCTTTGTATACGTGCTATCCTTTATGTACCTTTTATGCTTGCTATTCAAAACAAGGATGCAAGCGCATCTCAAAACCGACTGCATTTTGATTTTAATATATATAGAGAGATATGGATAGCAGTCATAGAAAAAAGGGATTCTATTAAAGAGAAGGTTTTCATTCATCCAATTTCTTCAATTTTGCTTGTTTCCTTAACAACTTTCCACATAAGGTAAGCAGTCCATACGCTACATCAGTTAATTATGTAGTGTGATAATTTAATCCATAAGTACACAAATACCAAAATATGAATGCATACTTTTTGAAATCTTAGTCACATAAGGCTAGTCAAGACTCCCTCATATTTCATTCATCCGCCATTTTGTATTCATAAGGGGTCATATTCTATTCCCAACTATCCCCATACAAGAAGTTTGACTTCTTTAAATCAATTTAGCGAAGGATGCCGGAGAATCGAGAAATTTTACCAATGAATGTTTCCTTTAACATACATTTTCTCCTTCTTTTCCTCCAATATGAACTTGGGGAGCTGAAATTCGACTATTTTAGTACCTTGGTTCATTTCATTATATGACATGATAATCAAACGTTCTCCTACCTTCATTCATCACTACAGTCATTATGAGGAAATTATTTCCTCCTCCTTCTACTTTTTTCCCACCAGAAGCTGAAATTGCAGTGTCAGAAGAATCCTTTTGGGGTCTTCTGCTCTAATATGCCCACCAAAAGCATGATCAAGTAATGCGCCTCAAAGGTTGCTCTAAATTAGTTGAATAAGCTAATTTCAAAAATGCAATAGCTGCAAAAAAAACTTCTGAAAAGTAAAGTGCTCAAGTTCAAAACGAGTCTGATGTGTATAGGTATTGAACAAAAAAAAAAAAAAAAACTTCAGATACAAAATGATATGATACAAGCCCGCAGATCAAGTTCTCCTCATTTTCCCTTAGAACTTGACGGTCGTCATTAAGGTAGAAATGAGGATTATTACCAGGGCCGTATTCACGTATAGGCTTTGTAATTCGCTTATTCTTTTCATCGAAAGTAATCGAAACAATTTTGAACACTACGAAGAGACCGCTCGAAAAATTTCTACTGTACAAGAATTTGAAAAAGATGTTCGCAGGAAAAAGAGAAGAAAAATAATGTCAGATGAGTCGAATGAAAGTGATGTCGAACTAGATGGGAGAGAAAATTTTAGAGCGAACGCTTTTATCGTAATTTTGGACCGACTGCATAGTGATGTGAAAGAAAGATACTCGGAATATGATATTATTTTCCGAAAATTCAAAGTCCTTATCAAACTTGGGTCAATAAAGGAATCAGAATTGAGAAAAGAAGCAGAAACACTACTAAAATCGTTTCCAATGACTTGGAACCGTCATTTATTCACGAGTTGTATGATTTTTAGAAATTTTGTCAAGTTAAAAAAATTGATAATGATCCGCCCATGGAATTATTAAAACTTATTCAAAATGATGACATTCAAGGAGTATTCTCTAACGTTGACATTGCCTACCGTTTACTGAATTGTACTGCAGTAACGAACTGCAGCGCTGAGAGATCTTTCTCGGGCTTAAATTGCATAAAAAACTATTCTCTTCAAGTATGGGTCAAGATCGGTTGACTTGCCGGATGATTTTAGCAATCGAGGCAGAATTGCTATTAAACATCGATTTTGAAGGCATCGTAAGATCTTTTGCAGAAATGAAAGCCAGAAGAAAGCTGTTTGGCATTACTCCGAAGTCTTAACTAAATCTTCAATCGTTCAATTTAATGTAATTATTATTTTGTGTTGTAACTATTAATTAAGTATAATATAAGTAGCTACGCGAGCATTTTAATTATAATTTATCAATATTGTTGAAAAAAGTAACGTACAGTTTTTCGTGAATTTATTCACCACGCAATTCTCACATAATTTGAACGAAAATCTGAGGGGGCGGCAATTTTCCATTTTCTTAGAGGTGGGATAGTGCTAAATCCGGCCCTGATTATTACGTACCTAAACATTACATTTTATGAGGTCCATCTCTCTCTAGCTAATTCAACTTCAATAGGATATCTATTTAGCTTTAATTTATATAAGTAACAGCTCAAAACGTTTTAACATAAAGTTGCAAAGGGATCGCATCGGGAGGCGAAGAGATGTTGTTCTTACTACTTCACGATATTGAAACTCGCACATTATTACATCAGGAAATACGCATTGCACATATTCTAAATATTCATCATTATGACATATACCTATCTCTCTTAACCTATTGCAACTTAAATAAGATATTCAATACATCAGTAACGTACTTCAATCATTCCTACTTATTGTTGAGTTATTGTGTATGCAAAAATATAACGTATGATTTATAATTATAAATAATGAAACAACAACCCTGTAATAAATGACAACCGTCAAGTTCTAAGGGTAAATGAGGAGAACTTGATCTGTGGGCTTGTATAATATCATTTTGTATGTGAAGTTTTTTTTTTTTTTTTTTTTTTGTTCAATACCCACACACATTAGACTCACATTAGACTCGTTTTGAACTTGACCATTTTGCTTTTCAGAAGTTTTTTTTTAGCAGATATCAGTAGTTTTTTTTTGTAATAGTGAGAAATGAATGATATAACAAATTTTGGTTGCCACTATAAAAAAAATCTCACATAAATCTACTTTATTATCGTCGTTGTCGTTCTCTTGGTGGCATTTTTGTTAACTTGTATTAAAAATACGTAATTTAGAAAAACTCCTTCATTGATGAATAGATGAAACATAAAAACTGATAAAAGAATAATTAGTGAAAAGGAAAATTATTTCATGACGAAGTTTGCTTTAACCAGTCAAAATGGTGTGAGAAACCCTTTTTAGCACTTAGAAGGGGCAATTTGAGTTTCTGAATTCTCCAGGGACATGCCAACCCAATTTCATGGGGCGGGACTTAATTCATAAATGCCAACTCCAAACTTCAAAATTTGTCAACTTAATACCAAAACTAACAAGTATTAATCCATATTTACTCGTAACTTTGGAGCTACTCCTCTTATGTGTCTCTTTTATAAGATATATCTATCATTTTCCCGCAACTTTGTTCAAATCAATATCATCTGCTGTTTTTTAATTGCCAACTAATATTACAAAACTTCATAAATTCCTTTTTTTTTTTTGCTTAAAAAGAATGAGATCCTACAGTTTTGTTAGTCTTTAAAAAAAGAAGTAATGAAGCTATAAACTAGCGAAATTTTTTTCATAACATATGTATAACGCGGAAACGCGGAAAAATTTTCATTCTTCAATGTTTTAATTTCAGCAAATTGGTAATTTCTCATCGATAATACGAAATTAACATTTAAAAAAAATATTATGTTGGCAAGTTTTAACAATAAGTGGAGTCCTGAATGATATGTCTTATGATGCTCATACAGCACCTAAAAGAAAATTTCTTCAATTTTATATAAATAATTATTAGATAACCAAGTTGGCAGTACTCCTTCTTTAGTTGTAAGATGATAATAGAAATGTTATTCTTCACATTACTCCATCAACTTTGCTAAATGAGATAATTTTGTGTGAACATCATTCTACCTGTATGATCGGTAAAAATGGATATAACACATCAAGGATTAAAATGTTTGAAATTAGTAACGAGAACAACGAGTGAAGCGCGAAAAAACTTTTTTTATTTTCTACATATTAAGATACCAAATTCTTTCCACACTTGGTTAATATTGGTAAGTTTTAGTATTTTACTGAGGTACGCTGCTTCGCCCATTTTTTCCCCATTTAAATTTTTTAAATTCGAGAGAAATACAACACGCGTAAGAATTTTTTTTCACCTTTTATGTGAGTTGGCAAGTTGGTAAATTGCAAAAGTTAGCAATTTTAAAAATTGTAATATTTTACTAAAGAAAATTCATCTATCTTATTTTTAATATTGCTTATTAGTGTGATTTGTCTACTTCTTCATCTATACTCTGAAACTTCAAATTTACCAACTTTCCATACGTCAAAGGGCGAAGCTCTACAATACATCCCTGGCTATTCGTCTGCTAACTGCTTCCTGTTGCAACGTGTACTCATCAGTTGAGTAGCGCGTCTAGCTTTCGTATTTTACAATAAGATAGTCCATTGTTGTAATTGGAATTTATTTCGATCTTAGTCAATTCCATTGCGTGATGAATATAGGTACTAATAATGTAAAATCGCCAATTTGCTAACTATTAACTATAATGGTCAATTTGCCAACTTTTCAAAGACGATGGAAGGACTGGTCGCCTCAATTTCCCCGACTGTTTTGTCCGTGGAATCTTCCTAGACCATCACCATCCTTATTGGATAAAAATTAAGATCGCTACAAGGGAATCGAAAAGCTGCAGATCGCGATATTTCAATTGACTCAGCATCAATTATTTTTTGGACCGGTAATTTGACCAATTTTTTTCAACCTCTTTGAAGTGTATCAAGAAGAAATTTTTTGTACCAGTGCAGCCAGTAGTAGATCGTAATATTCTAATCTGGTGAAATTTTTACTGGCTTTAAATAAATTATTTTTTCGCCTGGAACATCACAAATTTTATTTTTCTTAGCCACTAGAAATAAATTCTGAAGGAATGTTTGAAAGATTTTCTATACCAGTGCCAACAGCTGCTGATCGCAATATTCCAATACGTACTGTGAAAATTTCAAAAACTCTGAATTATTTTTCTCTTGTCAATTCAGTCAATTTTTTTCCATCCCTAGGTTTTAATTTTGAAAATGAAATTAGAATTTTACCGTATCAGTGCAGCCAGTTGCATATTGCTGTATTCTTGAAGTAAATTTAGAATGAATTTTATAAATGCTTTGACGCAGGGTAATGAACTACATGAGAAGGTATACTTAAAAAAAAAAAAACAAAAAAACTAAAAAAAAACTATTACTAATACAAATAAATACCTTTACGTTGATAAATATCTGTAAATCCATTTGAAAACTTCGGGATGTTGTAGGCGGTTTAATGTGTCAACACTGAAAGCATTGTCAGTTCTTGCTTTTCAAAATTAAACATCTCAGTATGATAATTTGCTTCGAAGTTCAATACTGGTACATCGAATTTTTGAAACGTATAAAGTTTTTTTTTTTTCCTGATTCTCTTAATAGCTGGGTTTCATTTGGTGCTGTATTAGATTAAACCCACTTCCGACCTACGGAGCCTGAATTTTTTTACCAATTTATCGAGTTTTAGCATAATTTTGATGCAAAAAATGAAAGAAATAATCTATTGCGCATCAAGTCGTAAAGCGTATCCTGCCCAACGTTAAAATTTTATTTTATCGATGGTGACAGATTTTAGACCAGAAGTTCAACAAAAAATAATACAGCCATCAACAAAATCAGAAAAAAATCTTCTACCCTACGAAAATTCGACGTATCGGAACTGAACTTCAAAACAAACCATTACACCAAGATGATTGATTCCGAAACGAAGAACAGATGACGTCATCAATGTTGACGCGTATCAGAATATTGCGATCAGCAGTTGGCTACACTGTTATCGAAAATTCTTGAAACATTCGTACAAAATTTATTTCTAACAGCTAAGAAAAAAAAACTCGTGATGTTCCAGGCGAAAAAAATGAGAAAATTTCACAATATTAGAATATTGTGATCTACTACTGGCTGCACCGGTACAGAAAATTTTTAAAAATTTATTTTTGATACGCTTCTAAGAGGTTGAAATAAAATTGGATAAATTACCGGTCCAAAAAATAACATGTATGATGCGCACTTTTCAAAAATGTTGATGAACAACAAAAAAAACATAAGCAGCCATGCCGCAATACTGGAGCTGAGTTTTTAACTGGAGCTTGTTTTGATTTACTAATAACCTTGCTTAACCGTTCATGACTACAGACCACACCCAATACCAAGTCTGAAAACCCCTACCCTATCCTTTCCAAAAACACTTAAGAAGTTGAATTTGGCACAAACGTAGCATTTCTTGCCATGAAATAATCATGTGAACACATATTTCTCAAATTATAACTATTTGAGGGTGCTCAAATTATCTTCAAATCTTGATAATCCGCCATTTTGGATCCATTTTGACTCAAATTTAAGAGGTCATATTCTGGTCACAAACTAATCCTACACACAAAGTCTGACCATTCTAGGCCGATTTGGTAATGAGATATGGAAGATTCATGAAATTTCCTGTAGCAATTTTCCCTCCAAAAGCCGTTTTTTTGCTCTAACTCCCCTCTAAAATCACTGAGGAAGCTAAAATCAAAATACGTATGTCACTTGGGCTTATTTCATCATATAACACAGCAATGAAAAATTTTTGAGCCCTCCTGTACCCCACCACTATTTTAGGTTGATAACCCTGCCTTCACCCCTCCAACATCATGTATGGAAGTGAATTGGGGATATAGTATACAACTTATCCCCAATAATCATATGAATTCATATTAATTACATTTTTGCCAACTTGTGGCTCCTCAAGCTCTACTCAAAATTTTGATAATCCGCCACTTTGGATCCATTTTGATCCAAATTCAAGAGGCCATATTCTGGTCACCAACTAACCTCACACACAAAATTTGACTTCTTTAACTTGATTTAGTGGGGAGATATGGAAAATTCAAGAAATTTCATGACTCAAAATTTCCTCAAAAAGCCGCTGAAATTTGGATATGTTAGCATCCGTGACTCACTCTTTCATATGAGATCAAAAACGAAAAATTTGAGCTATTTGCCCCTTCTCCAGCCTCCCTCAAAATTTGAGTGATCCGCCATTTTAAAATTTTTCGAGAAAACAAAAAAACCGTTTCTGCGCATTTTCAAGAAGAGTTCCTCACCAAATTTTGAGCGAATTTTACGAATACTCGCCGGCGCTATGCGTGGTAGAAAAAAAAAAGTATATATATACTAAAAAGTTGGACATTTGCCAGATGATTACAAATGGTCACGCCGGATCTCTCTCAGCGCTGGTGTTATAGAGGGGAGTAGAAAATCGCGAGATCCGGCAAGCGGATCTCATGATCTCGCAATAACTGTGTATGTATAGAAATGATCTCGTTTTATATGGTTTTTATGCATATATATATATATAATTAAATATTTAATTACATTAAAAAAAAAAATACATACATATACATAAATTCAACTTTATAAAAATCTTAGAAGAAGAAATTCAAAAAATAGATAAATCTCTAAAAAACAATAAAACCCCTGATCATGACAACATGAAAAATGAACAAATTGGAAGGATAATTCTTGCGTGGGGTAAATTCTGGTCATTAAAAAAAATATTCAAAGGTAATTTTAAACACAAGCGAAAAGTGGCATAATCAACTCCTGCATTGCACTATTCATGACTTATGGGGCACAAGTTTGGGTCTCAACAAAAGATGACGAACATAAAACTAAAATAACACAAAATTCTATGAAGCGTAGCATTCTAAATACATATTAACTCAAAGACAAAATTAATACCTCGAAGATATAAAGAAAATTAAACACAAATTTAGATTTTTTGAAGTTGGCAAAAATTAAAAAATGGAAATGGGCGGGACGTCTTGGTATTGGGTGTGGTCTGTAGTCATGAACGGTTAAGCAAGGTTATTAGTAAATCAAAACAAGCTCCAATTAAAAACTCAGCTCCAGTAATTTTTTAATCGAAAGCTCATAACATGTACTATTAGTAAAAAATCCGAAACTCCGAAAAAGTTAACCCCAAAGCCCCAAAAATTTGGGATAAACTTTGAAAATTTTGATTTTTTCAACTTTTCACCCTATATGTATACGAATAATACAGTAATTGTGTTTTTTTACAGGCCATTTTAAAGAGGATGAAAATCTTGACACTTGGTTTGCTTATACTTACATTATAGGACTTGAACTTTTTGAGATATTATGGTTTAAAGTTTCGTAACACGTGCTTTTTGTTTTATAGTACAATATCTCGAAAACTACACATCCTTGATACCTACGATAAGCGAAAGAAATGTCAAGAATTTATTCATCTATAAGATGGCATACTTCATTACTAATAGTAATTTCAAAATCACGCGAAAATGAAGAAAAATTTGCAGAAAAAAGTAGCTCAGTTGGAGTGGGTAGGAAGGATGTGTGTTTGTGTTGAACGTAGGTGTACAAGTGTGCGTGTTTAGCGTTGACGAGGTGACGCGTTTCAACTGCACCAAAAATCAGTGTTGCCGCCTTCTACCAAAAATCATAATTTCTTAGCTGATTGCAAATTTTTTCGACTTGGTTTTTTTTTATTTATACTCTAGGAGTCAAACTTTTTGAGATATTGTATTATGGTTCGAAGTTTCGAAACGCGTGCTTTTTTTTACAATGATATATCTCAAAAACTACATTACTCGAATATCTTTTTTAACTGAGTGTTTAACTTGAAAATGATAGCTATTGCCTATTGCAACATACCTAATCTGAGAAGGGAGCCGGGGGAAGGTGAAGTCTTTAAAACTTTTGTGCATAAACTTTTAACAAGTGTGAAAAAGTCTTTGCATAAAGCCAACTTACTTTTTAAAGAACTATTACCGAAATCATTTTTTCACCTTTTTTTTTTTTTCAGAAAAATTCAATCATGAACTGTTTAGGGGAAGGGGAGGAGAACCACGAAGGGGCGAAAAGGCAATTCGAGCGAAGCGAGGATTGCTCAGGGGTTGGGCCGCGAAGCGGCCAGGGGGTGAAGCCCCCTAGTATATGTATAAACTTGTTGATGTTAAACTTTATGTGTGTTTTCTGCACTTTTGTAGTAATTTATTATTGAAGATGCGAAAAGATAGAAAATCAAAAAACTCATTGAATTAGTGAGAAATAATCCTTCCTTGTATGATTTATCTAATAATGATTACAAGAACGTTAAATTAAAGGACGATTTATATGGCGAGAGATTGCCATGCAAATAGATTTTGAATCTGGTGAGACCAAACGAAATAACAGTCCAATGCATTTATTTTAGCATGAAAATTAAAAAATAAAAAATCCATTTTTATGAAGAAAAAAATATCAGGTAAATTCGCAGGTAACTACTTTTAAAATGCTTCAAATGTTGAACACCGCCGAGAAATCAATTAAATAAATTATTATACGCTTCAAATGGTGAACAACGCCGAGAAATCAATAAAATAAATTAAAATAAACATGTTGTGGTGTTGATAGAACACTTGATAAAAAATAAATAGTCGGGATAGTTTTTAAAAACTGTCCCAACTTCACATCGTCGGATAAGTTATCCCACTTAGCTGAAGTCTGAGCTACGGATATTTACTTAGCTTATCCAAAGTGTGTGTACACTGATTCAAAACGACGTATTACAAAACGCTCAGACAAGTTAGTCGAGCTAAGTTGACTGAAGTGTGTGACGGCTTAAAATCAAAAACAAAAACGCTAAGCTATTTGTTCTTCCTCGATCTCCCGCCATAATATACTAGGTATAAAAAGTTGAAAATTGTCATATGATTACAAATTGTCTGATATGCAAAGATTTGAAGATTCCACTCTCCCCAATACATTCTCAAATCAGTACGACTGTGCCTAATAGCTGACGCTTTCTAGTTGAAAAATTGAAAATTCAGGTAATGAACAAAGTTACTTCCTATGATTCCTGCTTTCGAGAAGATGGCATAATAATAATGTAATTCCCAACACCTCCAAATTTTACACCAAATGAATAATTTCTTATAGATATAATTACTTAAAGATACGTAATTAATTGTCTTACCTCGCCATTCAAATATAGTTTGTTCATATGAGGACATTGAAACAAGGCCAATGCAACAGCCTTCACGAAAAAGTCATTAACAGATACAGCGATACCAGCAGATTTCATTTGTTTCCGCAGTGATAGCAATTCATCTATTCTACAGCTAACTGTCGCATAAGCATGAGGAATGGTTCTCTATTTTGAAGTTGAATATTTATTACTGTCTAATTTGACAATATACAAGAAAAGATGAGAAGTAGTTATTAGCGTGAACCAACCTTAGACATGATTAATCTACTAGCGATAGTCTTTCTCATGGATGACAGTTCGATGTCCGAATATTTTTGCACTGTTTTATCTCGCGGAATAATCGTAGTCGAAGCGACAACTTCTGGAATCCTTGTTTTAGATAAGGGAACTACAAATTAAATGAAGACATTATCAAATTAATGTACAATACGTTGCAGGCTAAGTCATACAAACAAATCTCCACTAAAATAAAAGGGCTGTGATCACTTGATTATGTCTGTACCAAGCAAAAAAGAGCAGAAGTTTATGGTTAAGGCCTTAATCATACATGTGATATCACTGAAGCTGAGTTTTTAATAGGATTACGTTCGCACTGGCAAATGTTGCTTCTGACGGCATTTAAGAAGAAATTTGCACCCAAGTCTTCCTTACCTTCTATATAAAAATAACATTTTTTCACTGTATCAATTATTCTTTTTAATGATGATAATTTTTTCATACAAATGCAGACCTAGACTTTTCAAAAGTATTTTCAAACCCTAATGAATATTTTTTTCTACCTCATTTCAAGACCGTCATCGTTAAAATTCGAAATAAAAAGTGAATCGGCAAACTCGTGTATTTGCAAACTATATGAAAACGATCCGAAACATCAAGCATGAATTATGGCAGGACAGAGATTAATAGAATGTACGTATATCTGAAAAAAAAAAACTTCTGAAAAGCAAAGACATTAAGTTCAAAACGAGTCTCAAGTGTAGGTATTTAACAACAACAACAACAACAACAACAACAACAACAAAAACGAAAAACAAAAAAAAAAGGTACAAAATGATATGATACAAGTCCGCAGATCAAGTTCCTCTCATTTCCCCTTAAAACTTGACGGTCGTCTTTCATTAAAGAATTGTTATCAGTATGCAGGCTATGAGTTAAAATGTATCATTAATTTTAAATGATACGAGGATCTCAACATACGTTATATGTTTTTGCATAATCAATAGGTACCTCAACAATAAGTAGAAATACATTGAGAACAGAAATAGTTTCTTTAGAAAATTATATCGAAGAATATGTGCAAAGGTACCAACTGTTTTGCGTTTTTACTGATATTTTAAGCTAGATGGATATCCTATTCAAGTTAAAGTAGGTTATAGTCCGGACATTTTATGCAAAAGGTGGAAAAAATTTAGAGCAGCAGTTTTTTTGCGGAAATATGTTTAGAAGGGTACCAGTAGTTACCGTATAAAATCCAAGAGCCCGAAGTAAGGAGAAAAATTTTTGGGGAGGTGAAGCACCCCCCAAAAATGAGTTTTTTTGCATTATTTTGAAAAATATCCACTTTGAATAAAAATAATAACAAGTTCGGAATCTACGTCCAATTTCCGATCCGATGATACCCAACACGACCCCTTTCAAGTAAAACATGAGCCCTTAAGGAGGATTCAAAATTTCGAATTTTCAAAAATCTCAGATAGTTCAGTTTTATGAGTTGAAATTTGTACTCGAATGATACTTTATCGTAGCACAACAATTTTTTATAATTATGTAAGGGATTGCAAAAGTATTTTTGCTCAACGCACCCCTATCCAGGGGATGGGCTATTTTAATATTACCGAAGCGTTCACATATATACAGTACTAGCAGCGCTTCGCGCGGTGCAAGCTGGGGGCTCCGCCCCCAGACCCCCATTGGTCGCTCGCTCGATTCGTATCAACTCTTTTCACTTTTGCATAACAACCATTAATTCCATAAAGTAAGCATTTTCCGTTTCAAAGTAGAAATATCCATTTTTTCTTACAGTGTAGTGGAGACGGGGGCATGTAGAATCAGCCAGGCATAAGGAGTTATCAAAATTATGTCTGTGCTATTTATTCTGAAAAGTAGGCAATATATGCATTTGGTAAAGGTTTAAGGTGGTAACATTTTGCAACCGGACATTTTTTTTTTTCTTCAATTTAACGCAAACTGATTTTATACTACCAAAAATCGAGAATTGAGAAATTTCAAAACAAAATGATTTCACTATTATTGCATCTTCAAAAGAATTTTTTCTTTGCTGCATGAAGATAAATTCCTGTATTTTCCATTTCTTCATAAGAAATTTATAAATTTTTTAATTCAAATTACACTTTTGTCCATATTTATCGAAAAAGTCAAATCCGGGCATAAAGAACCACAATGTTAAATGAGTTGGTAATAGTTATAGAAGGCCAAAAAGACTACTTAAATACCAAAATACCACGATAAATTTACGATGCGTCACATGTATAACCTAAATTTGAAGTTTGTTAATGTTAGAATGGCTTCAATGTGATATGTGCTCTGAATGAGCGTATAAAGAGTGCACCAGTTGAGAGATTATGACAATATCCATTTTATGAGTGCAATTTTTGGGTAGATGCTGGTTTCACTCGTAAAAATATATTTTTTTACCAATTTAGTAATTTTATAAACGCTTTGTAATCATTAACATTCTATTTCAGTTATTTATTACTGTGGTTGTTTTTGCCCCAGCCCTTTGGGGATGGAAAAAATAATGTTTTGGCAAACTTCAAAGTTGAGTATCTCAAAGTGGCTTTTCAAAAAAAGTTTTCACATATTCTGAAAAAGAAATGTTTTTTCTTCATAATAAAGCTGTTCCCAGATGTTTTTTGGAACTACAGCGTATTTTAGAGCAAACTAAAAAAAAAGGTGGTTCTATATGCCCGAGTCTCCCCTAAATTTATAAATTGATTTTAACACAGATTTATAAGCCTTTCACAGCTGAATTATTTCTTTTTTTCCATGGGGATGTACAGAAATGATGTGAAAAAAAATTTGTTCATCATCAATCATCATGTTCATAAGTAATTAAATTTCTTCATAAGTAGAGTATTTAAGGCTTTATTCTACATACACGATTGCATACTGGTTTGCCTGCCAAATGATCATTTTCGTACCTCCTTGATTCTCAAATATGACTTATCTGTTTCACTTGAAATTTGAAATATACACCTATACTAAGAATTTGAGAAACTTCACAGAAGATTTTTTTGATTAATTGATTATTTGTCGAGAAAAACGAAAAAATAAACTGGCTTTTGAGGAGGCCATATTTCACAGCTTATAACCTTCTTATAAATTGGAATATGAATTATTCGTTCTGAACAAATTAAAGAGAAGTGCCTTATCTTCTTCATTTTGCAATTTCAAAAGTTTTCATTAGAAACTCACGAAGAACTTTAGTTTCAAAAATGTCACTTTTTTGGCGTTATCAATTTTGGTTCCCATATAGATAACATACAGTGCCTCCAAAGTTTAGTTATACTACAAAAAAGAACCGCGTATGTGAAATGTACCCTTAAATCAAATTTAAAAAAAACCTTTGGGTAGTAACAATGACAATCAACAACTGGCGTGTTATGAAAAAATTCTGATGTCATCAGCCGTTGTGCTAATCCAATCTAACAAAAACGTGTACTGAGGTTCCAATTTTGGCTCTAAAACTCATCATAATTGCTCATGAAAAATAATGTTCATTTTTTTGCTGTTGTAAAAGTACGCACGTACGCAAATGTGTAATTCATTTTTTGAAAAACAACAAATGCGCGTTTTATTTCAATTTTTTTAAAAATTAAAATTTATAATTGGAATATAAAGTGCATAAGGAACACATCATACGTGCGCACTGCCCAGGCAATAGAAAAACACCTTGAGAAAAAAAAATACATTCATATAAGCTAACCAGTCGCGTTACTGGAGATTAGTGTTTATTTTACCAATCCGGCCTTTGGGATCCAAAATAATGCAAACTGAATGGGTCATATTGTAGTGACACATAAATCTAAAATATAGAGTTTCAACATGTCAACTGCAAAAGTTTGAATTTGCCGCGACCTCATCTAAATATTTTTGTTTTTTTCGTTGCCTTACATGAATCGAATAAAGAAATATACATTATATTCGCTGAAAAAAAAAAAAAAAACATTTTAGAACCATAACAATGGTACAGTGAAGTGCTATCCACTTGTGAGGAACAACCCAGTGTGCAACTCTATCTTTTCAGTTCAAGACCTGACTGATTATCAGCCAAAACAGCAAAAAATACAAAGGTGGAAGACATGCTTTTTATGACATCCACTGAGAACAAGGAAGAAAATTTCAATAATATACCTATTAGGGAGATTATGAAAATTTAGGTAATGGTAGGTTTTGACATTTTATGAATGAGAGAAAAATCTATGATGTGTACAGTTTTGTCACCATAATATCGCACACATCATTACTGTACCACCGCAAATCAATGGCTGTCGGTGGCCAACATTTCGGATCTCAAAATCTACCTTCCTTGACTCAAACGTACGCGGCCTCAAAATTTGGCCAGCAACAAAAGTTTGCCCGAACCGACGAGTATATACGGAGCTGCAAGATTATACGACTGTACAGTACCAATTTCAAAACACAACTTCAAAGAATTATTCTGACTTAGCGCTTCGATTAGGGTAAGTACTCTTAGGAGCTTGTAGCGCTTTCTTCAGAGATAAAGACGTATTCATTTGCGCTAATAAACTTACTTATAGGTGCATTAATTTGCGCTGCTTGTAAAACTTACTAAGGCGCATTGATTTGTGCTTTTTAAATTATTCGGGCGCATTGATTTGTGCTAAAAGGTTAGGTAGGGGCATATTTCCGTTCGTTCTTAAGTGTACCGATACATTACATGCAACCTTACCTTCATTCAACGGTTTTGGTTGTAATTTGTTGACAGCTATATATTTCAATACGTCTGATTTCAATAATTTCTTATT
Source organism: Phenacoccus solenopsis (assembly GCA_009761765.1). Classification (NCBI taxonomy): domain Eukaryota; kingdom Metazoa; phylum Arthropoda; class Insecta; order Hemiptera; family Pseudococcidae; genus Phenacoccus; species Phenacoccus solenopsis. Next base: position 736,317 of record CM019752.1, on the reverse strand, counting down.
TTTCCCAGTTGGACTCACTTGTGACCCATCAATCCGGTACAATTCTAAAAGTATTCTGACAGCTGGCCCGTAAGACCTGAAATTTAATGGAAGAAAACTATGGCAAAGATTTACTTGATCACATTATAAACAAAATATCTGCGTAAATCAATATTTCCATTTAATACGTCCAATTTATTACTCTCGTTTTCAGCGCTCTTCACCACAAAGTACATAGTACGTTAAAGACAATTAACTGTTCTTTTTTTATGTTCGTTACCTTCCTTTTCAACTTTTGTTTTCTAGCTGTCACTAGAAAACAACGAAGTAAAGGACGAGCAGTACTACTCTTTCTATTTATGATTTTCTATTGATACAAGTCACCAATATGCAAAATATAAAAACTTCATCATCGACCGCCATTTAAAAAAAAAAAAATATCTCTATATTAGGTCTTATTTCGGTTTTAGAGGATTTTGACTACGGCGCACCCTAGCTGGAATTTTGAAAAAAATATCTGTCACCAAAAAGCCAATTCAATTTTGTTGTGAACATTATTAACATTTAATAAAAATTAAGTAATGTAATAAAAGGGCATTTTGCGAAGGGAAATTGGAGGGGGCTGTCGCGAACGATCGCGATTTTAGTCGCTTCGCGCCTTTTTTTTTTTTTCTGTATTCAATAATATTTGGACACATGGCCAGATGACTATTTCTGTTATTCAAGATTATAGAAAACGAAATAAAATAGAGGTAGTTCATCGATAACAACGATCAACTCAAGTTTCTTGTTTATTGATTTTAATTAATCTTGAAAATTTAGAAATTATAAATTCTTTTTGTGAACATGGTAGCAGAGCGTAGTTTCGTTCTACACGTAGTCGTTTTATATTCTAACTGCTTTCCCATTGATTCGTTTCTTTTTCTTTTCTTTTTCATTTAATTTGTGTAGCTATGTCTTCTACAGAAGACCAATTAAAAACATTAAATCAAAGAAGAGGGAGGATAAGGGCTGTTAAATTTCACAGAATCATTAACTGGTTCTCCTAATATCTATGAAATGAAAACTAAACTAACCCTTGTTGAAGACAATTATAAAGACTTTTTAAATTTGTTAGATGAATACGATAATTTCGATAAAAATATAGATTCATTTATCGAGAATTACGAACATGATTATTCAAAAATTAAAACAAAATTAGGGCAATATATTGAAACTGCCTCAAAAGATTAACCTATGAATTTAAACAATTGTATAAATTTACGAAATTCTGATGGAAGTCTGGACAATTTAAATACACTAAAATTGCCAAAAACTCCTCTTCCAACTTTTAACGGGAACATAACTAAATGGAACGCCTTCTGGGATTCTTTCGGCTCTAAAATTAATTCTAACCCTTCTTTAAATTCCATTGAAAAATTTGAATACGTGAATATGTGTCTGGGGGAAAAGGCAAAAGAAGCATTATCAGGAATCCCAAATGAGAAAAAAAATTACGATTTAGCCATTAATTTACCTGAAGAAAAATTTTCCGATAAAACAATTATTATTAATATGCATTACTCGAAATTAAGATCCCTTTACTCAGTTAATGATATGAACAGTTTTAAATTGAGAAAAACATATGATGAACTCGAAAAACATATTAGATGTTCAGAGGTCTTAGGAGAGAATGTCGAACATGGTAGTATCCAATCAATAATCATTTCTAAATTTCCTGAAAATTTCATTACCAAAAGTTTTGAAAATATGGGCAGGAATGAAATTACTACTAAACTACGAGGGGCGTTTCAAAAGTCATTGCCACGCCTCTGTAACTCCGCCGCTAATTGAGATAAAAATCTGAAAAAAATACCACTAGATTCTCCAGGAAATTTTCTATTTTTCAACATAATCACCATTTACATTCAAACATTTATCATATCGTGTAACGAGCTTTTCAATCCCGGTGAAATAGAAACTGGCGTCCATTTCCTCCAGCCAAGTTGTCACAGCAGTTTTCAGTTCCTCGTCGTTCGTTGCTTTTTGGCTCCCAAGAAAGGATTTCAGCGGGGGGAATAGGTGAAAATCCGATGGCGCCAGGTCTGGAGAGTATGGAGGATGATCGAAAACCTCCCATTTAAATTTTTCAAGGTGCTCGGTGGTCTGCCGAGAGCAGTGGGGTCGAGCATTGTTGTGAAACAAAATTGGTTTTTGGGACAAAAGGCCAGGTCTTTTGTTTTTTACGGCCTTACGAAGCCTGTCCAGGGTGTTACAGTATGGTCGGAGTTGATCGTAGTCCCTCGATCCACAAAATCAATGAGAAGCACCCCCTACTGTCCCAAAAGACGGTCACAACATCAACACACCAGCTGTTGTTTCGTCATTCACCGCGTCGCTCGGTCGACCACTTCGTTCGTCATCATGCACGTTCACGCGGCCGGCTTTAAAACGTTCTACCCACGATCTGACGGTTCGTGCAGGCATAGCAGAGTCTCCATAGACATTCTTAAGTCGATCGTAAATGTTTTTAGCCGTACAATTTCCCGCGGTGAGGAAACGAATGACCGCACGTTGCTCGCAGCAGCCGGACGCCAGCTCAATCGGTAAATTCATCGAACGACCACTACACGAAAACGATAAATCCGATCGACTCGAAACTTTGTACACGAACTGGTACAACCCTACTGAATAAAATAAGTGGTCGCTCGTTTCCGTGCGTTGCATAGAAGCGGAGTTACAGAGACGTGGCAATGACTTTTGAAACGCCCCTCGTATTACGAGAGACCTGCGATAAACTTATTAACTCTTACGAAAAATCCGAATTAATCAAAGGTAACTACAGCTCTGCTACTACTGGATTACTTTTTACTAAAGAAAATAATAAATGTATTTATTGTGACGGAAATCATTACTCTGACGAATGCACTAAATTGAAAACTTTAAATGAAAGAAAAATAAAATTAAGGGACTATGTTTCGTTTGCCTTAAAGGTAGGTATAATTTAAAAGAATGTAGAATTTATAAACCTTGCGTCCACTGTAAAAGTAAAGGAAATCATCATAGGAGCGTATGTCCTAAACTTTTTGACAAAAATGAAAAAGAAGCTGTTTTACTCGAAACCGAAAAGAATGACAATAATGATACCACAGCAACAACAAGCCTTCTATCCTTCGGAGAACAGGTAATAATGCAAACTGCTTTAACAGAATTGATTAATTTAGATGCTGGAATTTCTTTGCAAAAATAAAAAAGTTTTTTAGGACGGTGGTTTGCCATGTTCGTATATTACCGAATCAATGGTCAAAAAATTATAAATAAATAATTCCGAATCTCAATTTCTTTCCGTCATGAGTTTTGGAAGTACTGATAGTAAAACAATAGAAAGTCCAAGAGTACATTTAGGAATACGACTATTAAACGGATAAATAATGAAGATCGTGGCTAATGTTGTTTCATCAATAACTGGTAAAATAAAATATCAATTTTTCAATGCCAACAGTCTGGGAGAAAAATACAAAAATTTTACATTTGCTGATAAATATGAAGGTGAAGAGGGAGAAATCGACCTACTTATTGATAATGATTATTATTTCCATATAGTTTCTTCTAAAAAAATTGAAATCCAGACAGGTTTGTTTTTAATTGAATCACAATTAGGATGGATAATCAGTGGATGGCATAAAATTAATAATAATGACGCTTTCTTATTAATAGCCTTTGAAAATTTTGAATAGGATGATGTATTACTGAAAACTCTTTGTGAAGAATGGAATCAAACTTTCCAGGAATTACAATTCTTTTCCACAATTAAAATTCCACGAAAGGTTGGGTATAAAGATGCAGAATATGAGTTGCATTGCCTTACAGATGCCTCAAATTTAGCGTATGCTACAACTATATATTTAAAAACAATTTATGAACGACATATTACGTGTAATCTAATTTTCTCAAAATCTCATCTTAAACCAACAAAAAAGAACATAACTATTCCAAGATTGGAATTATTAGGAGTATTAATTGGAATTAGAGTTACTAAATTTGTTCGAAAAAGTTTGAAAATTAAATTCCGAAAACAATTTTTGTGGACAGACTCATAAGTAGTATGGCATTGGATTCAAACTGAAAAAATTTTGCCAGCCTTTATTGAAAGAAGAGTGAGGGAAATTAAAGGTTGTCAAAATGTCAAATTTGGTTATGTAAATACAAATGAAAACCCTGCTGATATTGCTACGCGAGTAGAAACAATGAAAAATCTTAAAATAAATAAAAATTGGGGGTACGGTCGAAGTTGGCTCATTGAAAATAAATCAAGTTGGCCTACACAACCAACAAATTTGAAAAGCTTTAAATTTTCTGAGGTGGATGGGGCGAGATGTCCAAAAATGAACTAAACTTAATAACTTCTACAAATAACAACGAAATATCCCCTCCTTTCGATATAAATATAACGAAATTTTCATTGTTATACGTGTTTTATCGTGTCCTAGCTTACTGTTTTTGATTTATTACCAATTGTTAAAGACTCGACAAAATACTTAATACCTTTATCACGCTTAGTGAAATTGAACATGCAAAACAAAAATTTGAGATATTTACACAAACCAAATTTTTCAAGTCAACTACGAAGAACAATTATTTGAATGTATGTATTTAAAGATGTTGATGGTTTATTAAGATGTCGCGGAAGCGTCGAAAAATCGGTTACATTTAATTATAATCAAAAATTTCCGAAATGGTTGCCGAGAAAAAATCATTATACTTCGTTAATTGTAATATATTATCATAAAAATTATTATCACGCCCCCGGTGTATCTCATGTATTATCTTTAATTCGAAACGAATATTGGATTGAGAAGGGTCGAACTGAAATTTCAAAAATCTTACGGACATGTGTCGATTGTAAAAAGGATCATGGTGGACCTTTTGCGACTCATACTTTTCCTGCATTACCACTCGAACGAATATCCATTACCATACCATTTTCCTACACTGGAATTGACTTTATTGGTCCAATTTATGCAAGTTGTCGTGATGTTACCAAACAAGTGTATGCTATCATATTCACATGTTTAACCATTCGAGCCATCCATTTAGAATTAATTGAAAGCATGGCTACTCGTGATTTTATTCTCGCTCTGAGGAATTTCAGCGCTTTACGACGATTTCCAACAAAAATTGTTTCTGATAATGTTATACAATTTAAAGAAGTTGAAAAATTTTTTGAAACTGAAGATGTTACAGATTTGATGCTGCGAAATAATTGTGAATTGAAATTAATTCCAGATTTGTCACCATGGATGGGTGGAGTTTATGAAATGTGTTAAATCGTGTCTTCGTCGTTCTTTTCAGAGAGTTTTACTTCGCGTATCTGAACTACAATCCGTTTTGGCTGAAATTGAAATGGTGTTAAATTCAAGGCCACTTGTTTACGTTGGGTCCGATTCTATGGACGTATCAGAAAATTTTTTGCCTCCTTCGCATTTTTTGATTTTTCAAGGTAATGGAGGAACATTTACTCAACACGTTTCGATTACCAAAAATGAACTTTGCCAAATGTGGGGAATCGGAAAAGATATTCTCAATCATTTTTGGACCATATGGGTAAACGATAACGTATTAAAATTACGCGAAAAAGACAGGATAATAAATTTAAAACAAGGTTCAGTTCCTCGCATTCCCTCCATTGGCGAAATAGTACTTTTGGAAGATACAAAACATCTTCCAAAAAACAAATGGAAAATGGGTAAAATAGATGAATTTATTGAAAGTCGTGATGGCGTCGTTCGTTCTGTAAAAGTTTTAACCAATACGAGTATTCTTATTCGACCTATTATAAAATTATATCCGCTCGAAATTTAGTATTATTATTCAATTTCTTTTTTGAATTTTTTTATTTTTTTATATTATTTTTTTTTTATTCGTCGAGAATGTCGCAAACGATCGCGATTTTAGTCACCTCACGCCTTTTTTTCTCTGTATTCAATAATATTTGGCCACCTGGCCAGATGACTATTTCTGTTATTTAAGGTTATAGAAAACCAAATAAAATAAGAGTTAGTTCATCGATAACAACGATCAACTCAACTTTCTTGTTTGTTCATTTTAATTAATCTTGAAAATTTAGAAATTATAAATTCTTTTTTTGAATAAGGGCGTTACTGAGATGTCTCTTACATCGATCTACACCATGGCAGAACATTGTTCAACTCAAGGAATTGTGTTACAAAAGAATTTTCTATCCATTTTTGATTTGAAGTGGCGCCTCTTAAAAACAGCAAGGATTGCGTGTTCAAAATTTTGGTCAAGAATGTTCCCTCAATAGTACTTATCTGCCATCCAAATATTAACACGAAATCGCTCAAAGGTAAATTTATAACGCCTATCCACCTATGTGCTATATTGAAGAATTAAGAATATTTCCAGTGATAATTATATTCACGTCAGTTAAATTTTTAGCAGAGCTTTCAATAAAAACGCTAGCTATCACAGCCTACCTGGCATAGAGAGTGGTCGGAGAGGGACGGGTCTTTGAATATTTGCGTTTCAGACCATTCGTAATCATTTGATGAATGTTTTGTGATATGAGTTTTCGGAGGTACCCAAGTAAATAAAAAAATTAAAATACGTTCGCGCGTGATTACCGGTAATAACGCACACTATTACCGAGTATTTGCCGCACGTTTCGTGTGTTCATACCTTACCGTTACTTCTGCCGATGTCCGGTGAGTTTCCCGTTGAGCAAATCATGCACCGCGTGGAATTCACGTTCGAACAAAGGCAGTGTGCAAATGGTGTTTGTAAGTGATGCACACGCTCTGATTTAACTTTTCGTTATTTTCAGTTTTCATTAAAACAATTGATGTGATTTCGATGTGAACTTATTTTTATTGTGATTGATACGGAAATAATACGCAAAATTATTTTTATATATTTTATTTAATACGTGACAAAGTCAACGTGGCTTTAATAAAAAATGCAATATGTGATCAAATGCCACGTGAATGATCAACGTGACTGTAGAAATAAATTTAATTTATTAATTGTTAATGATTTTACCACGCGAATAATCGACGTGGTTTCAAAATAATCAGGAATATCGACAGCAGTCAATATCCTGGAATCGGTTAAAGATGATTAATAAAAAGTATTAATTATAATATTATAATACCACGCGTGTATTCGCAGTGGATTTCAAAAATTGAATATCGGCTGTAGCGACTATTTAAATAGCGCGTCACAGATCAGCCAATATCGTATAATTGGTATTAAAATATAGTAAGGCAAATATAAATACAAAAATATTATAAACCACGCGTATGTTCGCAGTGGTTGCAAAAATTAGATATCGGCCACAGCGACTATTAATACAGCGCGTCATACGGCAGCCAATATCCTAGGATCGGTTAACTAAGCGGCTCTGGCGTAACGATAAGTACTCGATCGTGCCACACTTATTATGCGAGAACTTTTCTATGACGTACTTCGTTACGTTGCTGCCGTGTTCATATACGATGCAGCATAACGACGTCTTATCTCGCAACGCGTTCGTTGTATTTGACTTAGACCCGTTACAAATGCCCCTGACGAACGGAGACATCAAGCAATCATCTGATTGTGTGATTCGCTGATCGTCACAATCGACGGGTCTCACAGTCTTTTCCCCACCAGGATATGAGATAAAATCGTGGACATACATGGTAATGTCGGAAATCAGAAACTCAGGTAGCACTGGAACGAGCGTATCTTCTGAGATCATGTGGCATAATATTCCATTTTTGACACAGAATCCGCTCACTAACTTATTATCTTTGATTTTTTGAACGATCTTTTTACATGTCTCATCACATTTTTGGCTTTCATTTAAGTCTGTTAAGGCTTTTCTCAAATTTTCAGCCATAACTATATTAAACAATAGAATTTGTTGGGACCCTTCATTTCCACTCCTGAGCATATTAACTGGACTTGAGCGTGTTAACTTCTGTTCATAAGGTAAAAATTTAAAATTTTGCATAAAAATTAACCATTTTGCAACGCGATTAATACAAGATAGGTTTTCACTGAGATAATCAACCACGGATAAAACCCGTGATGGTATAAATACTTGATTACCCAGGAGTAAGCATTCAAATTTTTTAAGCACCAAATATAAACTTAATAAAATTTTTTCATTTTGAATATATTTTTTCTCGCTTAATGAAAACTTATGACTATAGAATGTTATTATCTGATCATGCGGCTGTAACAAAACAGCGCTAAAAGTTTCCTCATTGATTTTTAACTGTATAAAAAATGGTCTTTCATAATTTATATATTTAAGAGTAATATCTTTCCTAAATTCCTTTTGGACCTCACATAGCGCCTTATTATGCAGGTCAGTCCATTTAAATGGCGTATTTTTATTTAATAGTGCTTGTATGGGCTTTACAATTTCAGCATAATTATCTACAAATCTAGAATAATACTGTAAATGACCCAAAATTTTCTAAATATCTTTCCGATTACGAGGTTTTCGGAGATTTTCGAGAAAGGTTAATTTCGCTTTATCTTTCTGGATGCCCAAAGGGCTGAAAATGAAACCTAAAAATCGTATATCTTGAGCAAAAAGCTCGGATTTGCTTAAATTCAGAGTCATTCCACTTTTAAGCACTTTGTCTAATACATTAAACACCAACTCTAAATGCTCGTGAAAATCGTTATGAAAAATCTTAATATCGTCTACATATACGTGAACATATTTCCGATCGCATTCTCGTAAAATAGCGTTGACTATTTTAATGAAAATTGAAAAGGAAACCGCTGTACCAAAAGGCAATCGTTTATATACATATATTTCTCCATTTATTTCTATTCCCATAAGCTTACTTGACTCTTCTGAAAGTGGGATCTGGAGAAATCCTTGAGCAAAGTCAAATTTCGATATAAATTGAAATTCTTTCTGACTAAAAATGATATCGTCGACTTTGGGAGGGTTGTAGCGGTGAGGACGCAGAATCTTGTTCAGCGCAGATGCATCAACGCATATGCGTAATGCTCCACTACTTTTGACTACTACTACTACAAGATGTATCCATGATGTATCACTGCGCTTTAATATCCCCTGCTCCATCATCCGACGTACTTCTTCCCACACTGCTTCTCTATATTTATGTGGTATGGGATAGGACTTCCTCTTATAAGGAAGTGTATCATATATCTCCAAAATTACTTCTTCTCCGTTATAGCATCCTAATTCATCACGGAACACTGGCAACACTGGATCGAGCCGCTGCATCACCTGGTCTTTTTGGTCTTGAGATAACCTTACATCAAGTGCCTTCCCCAATTTCATCCTTATTTTTTCTTTTTCTTGTTCGGAAATTGTTATTTCCGTTAACATATAAATCTTCACATTAAATGGATCCATATTCAAATTTCGCGAATATCTAATTGGGGTCTTCATTTCATACCCGTTAAAACGCCAAGTGAGTGTACTTGAGTATGCGCATAATGTTAATAGGTACTTCTTGATTGCATCCACGCCAATCATGAGCGTGAAATTTGCATCCTCGGCGACCAAAAATCTGTGTTCTGAAAATATATTATTGTTCATCATAATAGGCAATATACAACATCTTTTCACCATACACTCCTTATTTCCAAAGGCTGCTTGCATGGCACAGTTGCATTCAACGATCTTCATTTGGGGAAAAGTACGCACAAATCTCTGGGCTACATTACTAGAAATGAATGATGAGGTGGCAGCACTGTCCACGATTACTTCGATTTCACGATTAAAGATCTTGATCATTGTAAATATCAATTCTTCATTAAACCCACTTTTTGTAGTCGTGTTAAAATTCCTTTGTTCGGAAGCTGGATGTTCTTGAATCATCAATTGCTCTTCCAGTAAACTTACAATTTTTGGAATTAAATCACGATTAATACAGTTTGGTAAATTCTTATAAAAAACATTGGGAGCAAACCGAATATTGACTGTATTATCGACGATTATTCCCGCCTCTGGATTGATTTTTTGAATTATCAACTTCGACAAATCAATCAATTTTAAGTCACCATCTTCCCGGATAACATTTTCAAAGCATTCTACCATTTTGATGTATTCCGACCATACTCTTATGTTATCACGGAATGTAGCACTTGGTATTGGTTTTAATAGTGCTATTTTTTTCGCACCTTTACTTCGAAAATCATTTATTATCATAATGAGATGATTTCGGAATGCCTTTTCATCAAACTTGAAATTTTTCCTTGCTAACTCATTTGAACCAATGCTTACTTTTTTAATTCTCCGCATCGCCGTTGAAAAATAATCAATCGATATGCACTCGTAAGCTGTATTGAATTTGGAAAATTTTCCATTAGATTGTCGCACTGGCTTGACTTTTAGAAAGTTTTCTATTATGGCATACGCAATGGAATCGCCACATACTTGATAATTGTGAACAAGGTGCATCACATTTCCAAATGACTCATCGTTCATCGCTTCTTCATTATCATTTGTGGTGATCAAATTGATTTTCTGGCGATCTCCATTTATTGCACGTGGAAAAAACATACGCGCACCGCTTTCAAGACCATTCTTCACCAAAATTAATACATCTTCAGCAGTCTCGGCATTAGGAGATATTCCCCATCTACAATTCTCAGGAAGCTTCTCAATCAAACATTGTTTAATTTCTTCTTCTGTAAGTCGCAATTTATCGAGGGAACGCAACGATTCTAAAATTTCAGCCAATTGATCTGTGATTTTATGCTGGTTGTGGACATCAATTCTTCTTTCATTTATTCTTTTCCATACATTTTGTTGCACATTTTTGCCCCAAAACACATGAAAGAACCATGACTTAATATCCGCATATGAGCCCTTGAAATCTTTCATGGCTTGGTTCCATGCGTAATTATACACGCGTATGCGGTTTTTAAATAATTCGATTTTCATTTCTTCCGAAATCTCTCCAAAACGAATTATTTCGTCGAAACGCTTAACGAACTCAGCTGGATTCTCATCATCTTTCTCATAAACGGGCAATAGATCATTATAATATTTGAAAATTTTCAGTTTATTACCACTTTGTACCGCATTTATCATCCCTTGATTTACTGATGGCTGCAACTGTTGCTGCACCATACTCTGCTGCATAGTAGGTTGCATAGGCGGTTGCATTTGAGGTACATCCCTGTTCATTCCACACCATGATGATGTTGATGATGATGACTGAGCTCCTTCATTTTCTGGTGACCGCAAATGTTGTTGCGCCACACTTGGCTGCACAGTGGGTTGCATAGGTGGTTGCATTCGAGGTACATCTCTATTTGATTCATACCATGATGATTGTTGTGCCCCCTGCAACATCTGACTTGCACTCAATGCTCGAATCGAAGCAGCTTCATTACTCATCCTATGATGCATCTCCATTGCATTTGTTAATACTTGATGCGACTTCTCCAGCGTCTCATTCATTTTTTCCAGTAATCGCTCAAGGTTTGACTGCCCCTGCAACATTGCTGCTATTTTTGCTGCTGTATCGCTTTGGTCTATTCGCGTTGTGTTCTCTTCATTTCCACAAATGGTTATCGTCTCACCCAAAGTGGCCGAAATGTCAGCTGAATCATTTCCAGAGATGACTGTAGCATTTCCTCCACTCATGTTTCTTAAAGTATTGTGCTAGTTACTTGTAGAAGGCGCCTAATTGAGTGGTAGTATAGGCGATACCTCTTGAGCACTCCTCTGTGATCTAGTGCTTACCCCCGCACCTGTGTTGGTGGCTGTACTCGTCATGGCTTTCTCGTTGTCTATTTCACCAATTTGCCTTCTTCCTCTAAAATCCAAACTTTCGTAGATTAACGCGTCCTGAGCAGCTCGTCTAGCAGTTTTTGTGGTTCTTTTACACGTTACTTCCGACATTAACGAAAAGCGCAGAATTGCAGCTTTAAGCGCAACTTGCTGCCGATTACGGCGCAAACTGCTGCTTCGCGAGATAAGCGATTTATAAGCGCAATTTGCAGCTAATTTACAGCGCAAAAATTGCAGCTTCGCGATTTATATGGTACTTTAACTCGAATAATAAGCGCAATTTGCCGCTGATTACAGCGCAAAAATTTGCAGCTTCACGATTTATATGGTATTTTAACTTGAATAATAAGCGCAATTTGCAGCTGATTACAGCGCAAAATTTTGCAGCTTCACGAAATGGATGATATTTAAATCGATTAATAAGCGCAAAACTTGCAGCTTCGTGAAATACTTATATCAGCCAATCGCCGCTAAATTACAGCGTAATCGGCCGTTTAAAATATGTAAAATTATTCAAATATAATATTTAATAACTGTGACTCAAAAAATTCTAAAATTACCTTTTAAAAAGGAATTTCAAACATATCAAAAAACGTATTCTTCCCGTGTTTTTAGAAAAGTCCTGTCACGGTCGCCAATTGATACGGAAATAATACGCAAAATTATTTTTATATATTTTATTTAATACGTGACAAAGTCAACGTGGCTTTAATAAAAAATGCAATATGTGATCAAATGCCACGTGAATGATCAACGTGACTGTAGAAATTAATTTAATTTATTAATTGTTAATGATTTTACCACGCGAATAATCGACGTGGTTTCAAAATAATCAGGAATATCGACAGCAGTCAATATCCTAGAATCGGTTAAAGATGATTAATAAAAAGTATTAATTATAATATTATAATACCACGCGTGTATTCGCAGTGGATTTCAAAAATTGAATATCGGCTGTAGCGACTATTTAAATAGCGCGTCACAGATCAGCCAATATCGTATAATTGGTATTAAAATATAGTAAGGCAAATATAAATATAAAAATATTATAAACCACGCGTATATTCGCAGTGGTTGCAAAAATTAGATATCGGCAACAGCGACTGTTCATACAGCGCGTCATACGGCAGCCAATATCCTAGGATCGGTTAACTAAGCGGCTCTGGCATAACGATAAGTACTCGATCGTGCCACACTTATTATGCGAGAACTTTTCTATGACGTACTTCGTTACGTTGCTGCCGTGTTCATATACGGTGCAGCGTAACGACGTCTTATCTCGCAACGCGTTCGTTGTATTTGACTTAGACCCGTTACATGATTAAAAGTAATACGCGTTAATTAAAAACATTTATTTCGTAATAATAATCGCTAATCGCGATTTCGTGTTGTGAAAACTTCGTCGTTTAAGACCGCGTGTTCGTGAATTGGAATTATCTTTCAAGATAAGTATCGTAAGCTATATGTCTAACTAGTAGCGTCGTTCCGTTCGGCTATTCGTTTTTCCAAATTCAAATAAACCTACTTTTCACCTTGTATTTTCCTTGTTTTTTGTCAACAAAGGCGAAACCATAACGGCGTTGCGTGGTGCAGATTTGTACCACGCCGCCTCGTGTGGTGAAGCCTAAGCTTAAATAACTTAACCTCGCCAAAAATGAACCCCCCTGAGAGTTCGCTTATGCGTGGCGAGCAGGATATTGATAGTAGCCTATGTAGGTGAACACAGTATACCACAGTTTAACTTTTTGATGCATAGTATATAAATATGAAAAAAAAAAAACTTTTGAAAAGTAACAATGCCAAGCTCAAAACAAGTCTTATACGTAGGTATTATTGGACGAGAAAAAAAAAGGTACAAAATAATATGATACAAGCCCACAGATTAAGTTCTCATTTTACCTTAGAACTTGACTATCGTCATTAAGGAAGAAATAAGAATTATCATGCGCCTACCTACACATTATTTTTTAATTTACTAGTATCTCCCCGCCCCTTCGGGGCTCGCAATAAAAATTAAATGAAAAAAAAGTTATTTTATCAGACAAGTACTGCTACATTCCAAACTGCACAACCCAATTTATTCTTACTTGTTACCCCCACCAAGAGTTCTTCCTTTCAGGATGGGCTCGCGCCTTTATACCTTCGTATACCTGCTGTTTTAAACAATTTTACAACTTTACCCTTGCTCTTGCCTATCTACAAAGCTTTTATTGAAATTTATTTTTTTTTTCCCCTTTGTATACCTTCTATCCTTTATATACCTTTTATACCTGCTATTCAAAACAAGAACGTGCGCGCAACTCAAAACCAATTTCAATTTGATTTTAATATAAAGAGAGATATACATTTTAACTGAACGTTGCATAGAGATCACATCAGAACGCGCAGACATTCTGTTGTTACCACCTGAAGATACTAAAACTCACCCATTACTGCATAAGGTAACAGGTATCGTGCATATTACAAATATTTGTCATTATGATACATACCCATCTCCCTTAACCTATTTTTACTTTAATAAGAGATCTGTTTACCTTGAATATATCAGTAAAAACATAACGCAGTAGCGTACCCACTACATACGTACTCTTCAATATAATTTCAAGACAAAACACTTTCGTTCTTCAATCATTCCTACTGATTGTTGAGTTATTGTTTATGCAAAAATATTACATACAGTGAGATCGTCGTCAAGTTCTAAGGGGAAATGAAGAGAACTTGATATGTGGGCTTGTATCATATCATTTTGTACCGGTTTTTCTTTTTCTTCAATACCTACACAACACATAGGACTTGTTTTGAACTTGACAACTTTGCTTTTCAGGAGTTTTTTTTTTTTCAGATATCGTAGTTTTTTTTTTTTTTTTTTTTTTTTTTAATAGCAAGGCAATTTTAGGAAATAAATGATAGACAAAACTGGTGCTAAGAAAAATGAATTATCGATGAAGTATGCAACCATTAAATTACCACTCCATAACGTTATTCAACAATAAGAGTTTCCCATTTAATTTAATCATTCTTTACCTACTTGAATCAGAGATGTCCAATCCATAGAAGCAACGCCTATGACTTTCCCTAATTTCAAGTTCTCCATTTGCACCTTATGTTTTACCTTATTTCAATTTTCCCTTTTGAGCATATTCAAAAATTTTACAAACTTTGCTTAGGGCTACAGAAAGGGCTAATGAACCAAATAAGCTGAAATTCAGAACACTCATTGAAAGCATGCTGTAGAAGTGCATTTCATACTTTTCGTTCTATTTTCAAAATTTTAAAGGCACCTTTGAAGGAGAGGAGGGGTAAAACAAGGCTAATTTGGACCAAAACCTTATATGCACTACTTCACATTATACACAGATGAAGAATACAAAATTTCACATTTTCATCTCTTTTAGTTGCCGAGAAAATGAAGTAACTGAATAAAAACCAAAACTTATCATAATCCCTTATTTGAGATGTTGATAACTCGGCGAATTTTTGTCGTACAGTATTTATCTATAGCTTGTTCTGAAGCTCTCGACGAGATCTTCAACATAGGTTATAAATATATCCATTACGACCCATAGTTTTAGTAAAAATTACATACACGCTATAGAGTAAATGTTGTTCACAGAATGGCTGTTTGCTCGCGTCGACGGGCATTTTCGCTTCCATGGCAATTTGGTAGTGTTTTGAACTTGACTCGCAGAACGACTGTTTTGCCCGATATATAATTTTTTCCCCCATGCTTCATGAAAATGGGGGAAAAAAATTTTGTTTTTATGATATACCTCAAAATACCAGCTGAGAAAGCAAAAAGGACCACAAGAGTCCAGTTACGAAAAATCAGGTTTTGAAATCCCTGTTGTGACTTCGTTATGATGCTTATGATGTGTCGAGAGGAACGGTGCGAATACCTGTTCTCACAGCCCATTTTTTTTCCTAGATTTTTTTTTTTTAATAAATCTAGCCGCTCGAAAACATTCCAGGCTAGAACATCAATCTTATCATTAAACGATTAGTTGATTTCGAATTTCGAGAATAACATTTTAATTCGAAATTATGAGATGATCGGTAATTAGAAACACCATCCGAAATCGAACTTCATTTTCCGGATAATTGTGGGTCCAGTGTTTGCAGTAATGTGAAATAATTTCGAAAATACGATCAGCAGAATATCGATAGGATAAAATTGGGAGTCCTATCAAACATTGAAAGTGAAATCCCAATCATGTATTCAAATATATTTATTTATCATGTATTTGTTTTATGTGATTTATAATTAGATGGGTGTCTATGTACTGGTAAGCGTAGTATTTTCCGGTGAAAACATATTGCTAGATCCTAGGATTTAGCATGTCGGAGCCGGAATACATTCCGTGAAATCGATGGGTTCTTACATGCAGTACATTATAATTCGGTCTATTAGTGGGAAAATTAACCTGACTATGATACAATTTAATTCCCGATAAGAAAGCATAATTCAGTAATTCCCAATAAATGAAGTTGAAGTCCCGATATAAATGAAAGCAGATGTGTATAATTTAAGATGATAGGTAACGATAGCATTATTCGATCTTGCATGCTTTGTTATCGCGTATGTGTGTGTGGGTAAGATGAATGTAAGGCTGGTGAGATGCGTTGCCGTAATTTTTAGATTCGGACACGTTGAAACCAGAGTACTTTCGTAACCAGTGGGGGTTGCTGCGTCGCGCCGTGCATCCTAGCAATAGGGGGAGTGGGGTGTGCGCATCAACCTAATCGCAACTGGCTTATAACCACGCATATGTACCAAATTTAACATTGTGTATCGGGAGGAATTAAAATTAATATTTCGAGTTGCGTAACATTACTGAGTGTGTGTGCGCTATCGGTTTCGATTGCGTCACACACTTAGGTACGCCGGTTTTCACCGAAGCCGAAAGAGATCGGTGGTGGCGCCCGAGTGGGTTTTGAATAGTTATTTTGAATATTCGATACCTGCACCGTTTCGCTCCGCTGGGTATGCGGGCATACCGGATTGATCCAAAATAAATATTTAAAAGTTCGCGTTTGGAAAATTACTAAAAGTACGAAATAAAATTAGACTTTAGAAATTCAAAATAATTAAATGGAATATTTTTTACTTTTGGTGCAAAATTATTCCCAAAAAATTTCCAAATTTAATACTAAATAAACCAAATGAATTCTCTATTTTTCGGTAAGGATTTGATTTTTTGATTGAGTTTTAATTCTCGCATTTTGTAACTCAATCCAGAATAAATTCGTGATTCTCTCTGTTATCAATGGAGGTTGAAAAATAAAATCGCCTACAAGATCATATCAATACTATGATGGTTGAGTGGCTGTAAGCAGCCACTCAACATCATCATAGGTAAACTTCAAAATAAAGTGAAATATTTTCGAATAGATTAACATCAAATTAATTAAAATAAGTGAGTGTAAGCAGCTAAACAACATCATTATGGTTGAATTTTCAAGGTAGAATAAAACATTTCGAATTGATTTTGGAATCGAATAAAAGATTGAATGAAGGCTCAAAGGGCATCTCAGAGTCTGTTTGGGGGTTCGGGCCCCACGTTTTTGAATATGTGGTTGTTCAGAAGGGTAGGTACCGAACGAGTGACATATCTGATAGACTAACCCCATAATGGATGGGTAAATTCATGATAAAATCAGGCTTGAGAGTAAAGAAGGTATATACCTTTTATCATGAGTGTTTGAAGTGATGAGGATTACGTCTACCATGTGTATGACCATGTGGTCGGGGATTAATAACCATGTATAGGTACTGTGGTCACTACCGCCCCTAGTCTTCAGATAGATAAAATAAACAGTACAATTGACGTGGTTTCTTTTCAAATGAATGAGAGATATTCAAAAAATTTATTTAGCGAACATGTTTGAGAACATTAATGTTAATCCACTTTTAATTGTTTGGATGCATCGTTCAGCCTGCCCATTAGATTGTGGGTGATATGGCGGTGAAGTTACGCATTGAATACCCAATTCGCTAACAAATTTTTAGGAATCGTCACTGACAGATTGAGGAGTATTATCCGATACCACAACTATTGGAAGTCCAAACTGAGAAAAGCAATCTTTAAAACAATCATTATTGCCCCCATTAACATAGACTTTAACAGGTACGCCTCGATCTATTTTGAGCATGAGACGACAATCACCAGAATTTGAATACCTTTAAATTCACCAATATCGAAATGAATATGCTCCTATGGCTTTGACATCGGCAACCAGGGATGTGAGACCGATTTTTCTGGATTTTTCGCGTTACTCTTGCATTCAAAACATTTTGCAACCATATTCGCAATATCTCTGTCGATTCCTGGCCAATATACATAACTTCAGGCTAGTGCTTCATATTTACCAATTTTAAAATGCCAGGTGTGTGGTTCCATAAAAATTTTAGCGCGTAGGCTCTTGGGTATATAAATACAATCGTTTCTTAAAATACATCCGTCCATTAATGATAATGAGCCTAATTCCTCAGGTTTCGTTTTAGCTAGAACCTCACCACTAAATTTTTCTATCATTTCTAGAGCCCACGCAACGTTTTCCATCTCCTTTTTAATTATCTTTGGCGTCACAGGTAATATGGACAATTTTTCACGGTAAGTAGCTGTTGGCACATCGATCTGGTTAGTGTGGGCAATTTTGGTTGGAAACCGAGAGAAAAAATCTGTATTCGTATGAACAGCGCTTTTTCGATAACAAATTTCATAGTCGAAACCTTGTAGGAACAATACATAATGTAATCGAGTAGCACTTGGTGTAGGTTTAGCGTTATGTGCATCAAAATAGATTGCAGGTGCTTACAATCTATAATAAATTTAAAATGTCTACAATACAAATGATAAAAAAACTTTTTTACTCCCCAATAAATAGCTAAGCTTTCTTTATCTGCTTAGCTATATCTAGCCTCTGTTGACATTAATGTACGGGAAACAAATGCAATGGGTTGTTCTCCATCATCACATACATGGCTTAAAACTGCGCTAATCGCGAATGGTGACGCATCAACCGCTAATGTACAATGTCCTTAGATGGATCATAATGGCATACCACATGTTCTGATGAGATTTACTTCTTAATTTCGTCGAAAGCCTATGGACACTTATCAGATCATACAAAAGGTATACCATGATGCTTGTAATCGATTAATAAGTACCATCTTCTTGCCATGATAAGGTATAAATTGCGAACAATAACCGACCAAACCTGCAAACGTTTTAATTTCTGTAACGTTCTTAGGTGGCGATACATTTACTATCGCATCGAATTTTTCAGATGTTTTATAAACCCATTCTTTTTAATTTCAAATCCGAGATAATTCAATTGTTGGGATAGAAACCGACATTTATTTCTATTTAATTTTCAATTATTTTTACACTATACTTTGAAAAATTTTGTACATTCCTTACATGATCTTCTGCTGTTTTTGAAAAGATTTTCTCGTCATCATAAAAACGACGACACCCTGAAACATATCTGACAACGTGCTCAACAAAACGTTGCCACTTTGCAGGTGCCATCCATAACAGTATATTTTCTTTTATTTATTTATTTAATTTTTATTTCAAGATATTACATTCTTAAAAAAGTATTAAAATGTAGTTTATGGGCAATTTTTCCAATAAAAGATCTATATTTTGCAAATTTAGTGACGGAAACAAAATAAGAACCCCTGGTATGAGGTGGATTCGCCGAAATACACGAATTCCAAATCTGTTTGGTTGGTGGAGAAACAAAATTCTTTAAAAATACGTTCAACAATTCACCAGCCGTTTAGTGTTATGCCAATAAATACGTATATGATGTGTGTAAAATATTGTTTTTTGAGCTTTGGATAGCGAAATCTCATAAGCTATCGATATTATCAACAAAATGTACATAATAAAATTTATAGGAAATTATAGTTACTACAATTTCTTTCATAGAATTTTTTTGTAACATCAGCTACTTCTTCAAAAATGTTCGAAATACATGAAATTCACAATTTACCGCCATATTCGAGCCAAAGTCGTCACGGGTAAAAATTATTTTCTGGAGCTGAAATTTTTTGAGGGTCATTTGGAAGCCTAATGAACATATTTAGGGGTAGTGAGCAAAAAAACTCCAAATTTTATTTTTCAAGTGCCACCATAATGTGGATAGGAGGCAAGTTAACTAGGAATTTCTGTTTATGGTCTCATATAAAAGAGTAAAATAGATTTAACCTATTATGTATATTTGTGATAGAATTAAACTAAAAAATTAGATTTTTAACAGGTTTTTAGTCATGACTTTTTGCATACAATTTTTTTAACACCACACTAAATCAATTTAGTGATGTCAAACTTTAAATGAGTGGCGTTAGTTCGCCACCAGAATACAAGCCCTCGGATTTGGGTCAAAATGAATAAAACATAGCATATTATCAATTTTTGAAAAATGCTTGAAGAATCTCGAATAGTTAAAACTGGGTAAATAAGCGTACACCGATTTTTTTGGGCTACAAGTATTACATACGCCAAACTCAATTTCTTAGGTTTTTTAGAAAAGATAGGGCGAACGTTTCAGAACCGTCACTGGTAGCAACGTTATCTGCAACATGAACAAGCGCTATTAAAAACCTCATCTGCAGTAATGAGGCATGACAGCTTACGTTCTCTTTTCTTCACTTTGAAGGTATTTTGAATGTTTTTGATAGGTCAACAGAATCTACTCGTACTTAAGTGGCATACCCTGATCTCTGCGATTCGAAATTTGAGATGATTCCCTTTGATTTTGGTTCAGCTTCTTTAACGTCACATTTTTCAGGCAATGAAGAGTTCAGCGAAGGAATTCTAACATTTTTCCATTCTGCTCCTTCCGGAACCATAACAGCTAATAATGAACCAACTTTCACGCCACTGGTTCCCTCTTCAATCTGAAATATAATCACCATTTCAACTCATTTTTAGTTGAGTTTAATTAAAAACGAAAGCTATTACAGCCGACACAATTTGAAAAGGAGATGTAGGGGTCTGACCAGTTCGGTGGTTTTCATTTCATAACCAAACATAATTTAACATACCACTACATCAGAATTATTAATGATAAATAAGGATTCATTTCATAACACATGTGGTCATTTTTTTCGATGTTACAAGCGAATCGCTTCAACACAAAAGAAAAAACTTCAATGTATATATTACTATTATCTAATCTATACTATATGGCATAAGGTTCCGTCGTACCAGTACGTTAGGTAGGTCGCGACCTATCATTATAGTTCGCGACGCCTGAATCCGGACGTGTAACGAAGCTTCCACGTCACCTTCCAAAGAGAAATAGAGAAAAAGTGGTTGTTCAAGATTTTTGTCGAACAACAGATATATTCCTTTGGCAGCTCATGAAGAGCGAACATCAGAAGGGTTCAAGATCGATTAATTCGCATCTTGATAATTAATTTATTTTTATTTTTCGATCTATGATTTAAAAAAAGGTTTATCGCAAAGTACAAGCGCCGTATTCGCGAAACTTTCGAAGTTTTTTTCCATGTGGGCAAAATTCCACCATGTAATTAAAAAGTAATATGCTCCATTCATCGAAGAGAAATATTAAGATAAACTAAGTTTTCCCTAGTCAGTAAGATTACGTAATTTAACTCTCAATCGTCCCTAAACCAATATCGTTTTATTTTCATTTTTTGGGTGGCAATTTTGCCGACATCATACTGTGGGCGAAAATAAAGTTATTAAAACACTCAAAGGCCTTTTCTTTTTCCTTTGAGTAACCCAGGACCATCAGGTAAATCGACCTGGGATCCTTCACATTGATGTGCCCTGAAGGCCTTTCCGTGAAAGATGATATTGGTGTGTTACAACAAATACGAGTATCAAATAAAAAATGAAAAAATGAAAGAAACACACTGTTTCGAAACTTATACGATATTCTATTATTAGAAAATAAAAATGGAAAATGAAATAAAATCACTAATGCCACTTAAACTAGTGTACAATTCTCAAGGCGAAAAAAAGATGAACTAAAACTACGAAACGAAGTTCGATCTATTTTGGCACTCGCTAGTGCGTATTCAATTTCTTACCCTAATTTTGAATAACCAACCGGAATGGAGAAGATAATTTCTTTTTAAAGTTTAGGGCCAATCAAAATCGTCGAAACCAGATTCACCCTCGGACGTAGGCGTAAACGGTCGCGACTAGTTTTTCCTTTGAACCACGTTTGTTCAAAGATGAATTTTTTGCACGGAATGCGTTGCCAGAAAAGTCCGATAGATTTATAACTTAATTCTTAATTTAGCGACAACATCACGAATGGGAGCGCGGCTTTCTTGAGTAATACACCGGATGTGAATTTTGGGTTTCATTACCTCAAATAAAAAATGTCTTTAGCAGCGGAATTTTAATTGTTTAGGATTTAATATGTTGGCCGAAAAGTACCGCGATTTGTTGGCGCGACGATTTTTTTGTTTTGCAAAAAAAGGAAATACGCGTTATACTACGTAATGTAGAAAGTACAAGTAGGTACCTTCCCATTACATAACATAACAATATGACTGCTCCTGAGTGGCGGTTCAACTGTAGTGAGACAATCGAAAGTTTCTCTTTCGATGGCCAAGTCCAGTTAATTGATCAAATGTGGCGCCCAACGTTGGACTACAATTTGGGCCTTTGGCTGCCCTTATCGGAGCTCTTAAGGCCATAGAGGGCATTTCCTATCAAGCGGTTTTGAAGGAAAACCCACTCAAACCTATTAAAATTCGTTCAAAAATGGCCGAAAGAAAATAAGCGTATATTCTCCACATATAGAGACGATTTCGAAAATATTGCCAAAATTGGGGAACGGCTACACTGAAAACCTAGGGAAAAAGGACGCTCGAGAATTGAAGCGGACGAACATAGATGTTCGGAAGCGTCGCCTAGGAATGAATAGGTAACATATTAATAAGATCGCGAGTTTTGTTCTTGTGTTTGCGTGTTTTTTTTTCTTTTTTTTTTCGTTGTGCTCACTCCGGTTATATGTGCAGATTTTGGGGGGGGGGTTGGAGAGATATCGAAAAAGTTTTATTTCCGGCAGATGCAAGTGGTGAACACTTTCAATGATGATACTGATAACAGATGATACGCCATGTTCATGGCAACAGTGCTTTCACCTATTTCAAGTACATAAATGAGTAAAGTTGTGAGAGTCTTCACAACAAAAGTTGCATCGACTCGACTTAAACATTCACAACTTCCATGATATTACTTTACAGTTCTTGGAAAAACTGAACTGAAGAAACCGAAGCGATGATGTATATATCAGAGAATTGATTCTTCCGATAGAAAGTTGAAAAAATGATCGTACCTATTAGCTGGTGGTTAAAAGATGACAAAGTAACATCGAATATGTTTGAATAATACATTTCAAAGTGATAATTAAACCCCGATTGTGATATTAATACCCAATTGTGAAAGTTTCCATATGTAACATCAATGTGATCGCATTACAGATATCGAAAAAATTTCTCTTTTCGATAAAATCAAAATTTTAACGATTATTCTTGTACCTAAGACCTAACACTATCTAAAGTAAAACCTATAAGTTTAAAAATCCAAAATTATATTTATTTCGTTTGGCAGTGGAAATAATTATCAAAATTGCCACCCAACGCTCCCCTTCAGGAAAATGCGTTAATCCTAATAGACAAATTGTGTTCACTAGGTCAGTAAAACGAAGTGTAAACATGTTGGCGCGGAGAAAGGTTCAGTGTTGTACGTTCCGTTGTGTAGCATAGATAGAATCAGCTTTTTGTGTTGTATCTAGAACATGCTGTGCCTGTGCGCATTTCTATAATGTATTTGATCGAAATTCGAATGCACATAGTGGCAACCAAAGTTATATCTGCAAAAAAAACTTCTGAAAAGCAAAGTGGTCAAGTTCAAAGCGAGTCTAATGTGTATAGGTATTGAATAAATAAATAAATAAATGAATAAATAAATGAAAAAAAAAAAAACTTTAGGTACAACATGATATGATACAAGTCCACAGATCAAGTGATCAAGTTCTCTTCATTTCCCCTTATAACTTGACGGTCGTCATTAAGGAAGAAATGAGGATTATTACGTATCTAAACATTACATTTGAGGTCTATCTCTCTCTAATAGCTAATTCAACTTCAATAGGATATCTATTTAGCTTAAATTTATATTAGTAATAGCTCAAAACGTTTCAACTTGAAGTTGCAAAAGGATTGCATCGGCAGGCGAAGAGATGTTGTTCTTACTATCTCACGACATTGAAATTCTCACATTACTACATCAGGAAATAAATATTGTACATATGTATTCTAAATATTCGTCATTATGACGCATACCTATCTCTCTTAATCTATTTCAACTTAAATAAGATATCCAATACGCCAGTAACGTTCTTCAATCATTCCTACTCATTGTTGAGTTATTGTGAGAAGAAATCAAAATTTTATCAATACTCATCAAGATTGATGCTTCATTGGCTCTTGATATTATGAACTCGCAGTTGCCCATATTGATGTCGTCAATAAACAATGCACTTGGAAAATAAAGGAAGTTGAAATTTTTCAGGCGACCTCAAATGGTGTAACCTATTGTAGGTTAATCAATTTTGAATATGTTGAATTTGTGATTTAGAAAAGAAATGAACTCCCAGAGTAATTTCTTCGCAATTTACCCTCACATAATTACCATTATCACCAAAAGTTTCCTTACTTCTTTAGTCGTTATGTGATTAAGAACCTTTACATTTAGTAGGAATTCTCCATAAAACTAACAGGTAACTACTGGCTAGCAAAGAGAAATTTTTCATTTTAGGTGGTGCCCTTCTCAACATGGACAGATTCAATTTCATCCTTCTTTACCTACTTAAATTGGATATGTGTGATCCTTACAAAAAAAGTCTATGATTTACCCCCAAGTTGATTTACCACTAAGGTCATTTCCCCTTCCGTGCCTATTAGATTCGAAAATTTTGCAAAATTTGCGCAGGGCTACAGAAGGGCTAATTGAAGCAGTTGAGCTGAAATTTGATAACGTATTACGATTATGATGTAGAATCATCCTTTATATTTTTCATTTCACTTTCGCAATTTTTAGTGCTCCTTTGAGGGAAGAGGAGGGGTGATAGGCGGCCAAATCGGACCAAAACCTTACATGCACTACCCGTTCTGCCTGATTAAAAAGAAGATAATACTGGTGATAAGGAAAATAATTTTGTAATGAAGTATGCAACCACTAATATGCTTTCTTCTAAACGCCAACATGAGTTTCCTATACTTCATTCACGCTTTTTTATATCTACTTGAATTAATAATGTCCGATCCATACAAAAAAGTGTATGTTTTTCTCCTGTTTCAATTTTCCCTGTTCGAGAATTTTACAAACTGTACGCAAGGCTACAGAAGGGCTTAGGGTATCAAATGAACTGAAATTTGGTGGATGCATTGCAAAGCTCATAGTTTACTCTATAAAGAACGTCTTATCGCTTATAATGTAAATAGCGCTGTTCAGGCGCAACAAACGTGAAAAAACGCCTCGTCGTGTCCATATGCAAAAGAGTAATGTTCGGTTCCAAGGTTATGACGTCATAACGGGTGCCTCGGCGGAAACTTTACGTTTTAGCGCATGCCTAAAATGTAAAGTTTGGAATTCTTTTCTCAAGTTCTATGTGATCAAATGGGCTCAAATTTCTTCCCAAAAATGTGCAACATCCAGATTGTGAATAATTTTTTTTTTTATGTTTTTCCTCGAAATGAATACATTTTTGAAATCCATTTTGTTAAAAAGTAGGCTTTTATTTCGCTAGCTTTATGATACTGGTATCATTGTCTTTTAAGAACCCATACAGCCAAAAATCATGGAAAGATATTTTCTCGGCACTTACTTAAATACTGTGACACATAAATAATATATTAGCTATTTAACTGAAAAAATTACTGGTATCTGAAGTATTCCACCATACCACTGTTCTTCAGGAAGCCACTACTCTCCCACTATTCATCATAGAAATATGTTCTATAGATCATTTCGTAGGGAATTGAATGTAGAATAAAATATTACTGAGCTATTTTTGCGATTAAACCAAAAGGTAATAAATTATAAGCGAAAAACTGATTTTGGGGGTCTAAAATCCACCATATCAGAGGTCGCACACACCAGATTCGCATGAACTTTTAGTACGTTGTTAAGATGCTATACCAGACGTGTATACCAAATTTCAGCTTGATAGCCAACTTGAAAAGCAAAATCCGACCAGTACAACTATTAGTATTCTAATTAATGTGTCCCAAAATTGTATTTTCGCCTTAAATTTTTTCAGATAAGGCCAAAAATGGTTTTCCTCATGATATTTGAATTCTACGCAAAATTTTAACCCACTTTGATAGGTCGCAAGGTTACTTTTTGAACAAGTTGAAGAAATGCATTTTTAGCTGAATTTACATACATGCGCAACTTCAGTATGCAATTACTAGGTATTGTGACCACAAATTTTTAAGAACGAGTGTTCGGTACATTCGAAATGCGTTCCTTTACCAATGTGTGAGCGATTTTTTCGGTCTCCGGGCATAATTATACTCATAGAGCAATTCAAGCGTGAAAAATGGCGAAAATTGCATAAAAACTGCAATAAAATGCAGTTGTGACCGCAGCCAGTAGATCCTGAACTCGTATTTATATTTAGTGGACACCCCCCCTTTCTAACCCCGTTGAGTTTTTTTGGTCTCCTTGAAGGTAAAAAAAGAGAATTTTTGGGTCCCAGCTCCCCATTGTGACAGTGACCATCACTAAAATTATCATATTTCCTAATGCCCAACCTATATCTACCTATTGCTAGCTGAATTTTTTGGTCCTCAAAAAATCCCGTCAAATCCGGTTTCTAAAGGACTTTTTCGAGATGGGCTGTAGACTAAAAACAATAGCCCTACTAAGTGTACAAATAGTTTTCCAAAAATAAAATTCTATAATTAACCCCTGCAGATTAAGAATGATCCTCTTCAACATAATATCGAAAAACACCCTATATGCCCAATTAAAAATGATAGAAAACAACTTAAAAAAACAAACGAAGTATGGAGCTAGCTATCCTGTTAGACAATATAATAATACCAATTTTTAGACTCAGAAATACAAATCTAAGTAAAAATTTCGATCAGAAAAATCAACATGCAAATTCAATTATATTCGATATACACCATTTCATTTAAATGCGAAAATACAATTTGTGAAATATACGCAGAAGAGATGATCTTGGCCAAAAATAATAATTCAAAAGAAATAACAACGTACACAGAAGCGTTATTACAAAAATGCAATTTGAAGGATCAATTATGTCAAGTATACAACCCCATGTACATCAATGAATATTCGATGAATGTATCCATGCGATATTCAAAAACGAGATCAAAATCCAAAATTATAAAAACACATGTCTATTCAAATGTATTAAACCAACAAAAATACGACAAGGATACATCAAATCGA
This sequence comes from Phenacoccus solenopsis, assembly GCA_009761765.1. Lineage (NCBI taxonomy): Eukaryota > Metazoa > Arthropoda > Insecta > Hemiptera > Pseudococcidae > Phenacoccus > Phenacoccus solenopsis. The sequence goes on along the minus strand of CM019752.1, from coordinate 709,080 downwards.
CATCTACAAGTATATCATAATAAACCCAATTGGAACTGTATATATGAAAAAAACCAATAATATAATCGAACATATGCAAATAAATAACAACGAAATAGGCGTATTTAAATTAAATCTTGATTGTGATATCCAACTTATCGAAAACAATGGAAAATACGAAAGAGTGGTGCTTAAAGATCTTCTAGTTCCATGAAGCAAAAATGATGAAAACACTATACAGCATTTAATACCCTCCACTTGGACAATATCAAACGAAATGGGAATCATGGCCAATACCTTAGATAAAATTAAAATTAACAATTTAACAAAAACCATAAACACAAAATCGTAACTATATAATCTTCATTTTTCGCCTATAAGTTCAGAGAGAGAAACGATTGAAAAATTGCAATGCTTCACACTCTGACCACCTAACTTTGAAAATCCTATCCCTGTTAATATCTATTACATCTCATCTCTTCTTTCACATTCATAATTATCCTAGCCATAGCTCTATACAGAATGCACAATAGGTTATGAAAAATTGAAAGGAAGCAAATGGAAACCAAATTCACAGAAAAGAGCATTAGGAAAAAATTGGTGTCCATGCTCAGAAGAAGAAAGAAGAATACAGAAAAAGAGAACAAAACATATGCAGAAATCCATATATGACTAGAACATATTACTAGAGTATCTTAAAAGCGGACTTTACCTAATTATACTATTTTAAAGAAAGTTATTTGAATAATTAATTTTTTTACATAAATAAATAAATTTTCTAAAATTTAAAAGTTCTACCAACTCCTTTTATCCTAAATTTTATCAAGCATCATACGAAACATGACTTCACGTAATTTACCTTTACATAATCTAAAACTTGGAATCGTGTCAGATCAGATCATTTTATGTTTAAACATCTCTGAAAAAAAAAATTCACACGGTTTCTCAAAAAAACGTGACTTCGCGTTAAGTTATACTTTATCACAGTCGACATGCTTTCGAGGATAACCAACTCTTCTTATTCGCCTTCTCTGGTTCGGAGGGTGACTATACTCATTTTTAAAATTCACATTTTAAATTGTAACGTCACGTTATCTCATGTTCATTCCACTTAAGAAATCAATTAACTCTAGAGATCTACTCATTCTATCACTACCCAAAATTTCGAGTCATTCTACTAACTTTTACTCTAGTTATAGATAGAGAACAAACATTTACAAAAAAAAAAATGTGACCTCATGTTAAATCACCCTTCCTTAAGCTTTCCTCAAGTTGAAAAACTAATAATCGATGAAAATCTACGTACTCTACTTATCCTCCCAAGTTAGTGTCGAGCGCTTTCAACTTGAGCGTCGTCACATCATGTATCCGCACTACATTCTGATAAACTTTTGATACTAAAGGAAAAACTGTAACCTCACGTTTCATTGAATCATCTCACGTTCTAATGAATTAAAAATCTGATCATTTATAACGCTCAACCATTGAAACCTCAACAAATGCCTCCTCACGCAAAACTCATGTCCGATCACATCATGAAACTAATTCTTTCTTGAACTATTCTACACCCAACTTTTTTTATGTTTTAATAATTTTGTTCAATTATCCTGAAAAAAACAAAACAGATCAACTCACGCCTACTCACGCCAACTCATGTCCCATCATGCTCAATAATTAACAGGATTTAATAATTACTGACCTTACCCTCCTACCATCTTTCAATTCAATCTATCAACTTTTATCATAGTTATTGTGCAAGAACAAAGAAACCTCAACTCATGCTAGCTCATGCTACGTCACATCCCATTACGTCAAAAAACTAATCAGCTTTAAGGCGACACTACCTCCTCACTTCCTCCAATTTTCAACTCGATATATCAAGTTTTACTCGAGTTATTGTGCGAGATCTAAAAAAACATCAACTCACGCCTCCCCACGCAAACTCACGTCCGATCACACACAAAAACTAATCAGCTCCATAGTACTACTACCCCCATCCTTCTTTCAACTTTCAACTCGATCTGACAACTTTACTAGAATTATCGCGCGAGAACCACAAAACCTTGAAACACGCCACCTAAGCCAACTCACGTCCAATCACGTGCAAAAACTAATCAGCTCGAGAACTCAACTACTCTAACCCTCCCTCTGAATTTGGTTTCCATTTGGTCACTCTTACTCGAGTTATTGCGCGAGAACGCGAAGAAAAAAAAAAGTAAAAAGTAAAATAAAGTAAAGAATAAAATAAAGTAAAAAATAAAATAAAGTAAAGAATAAAATAAAATGAAAAATAAATGAAATGAAAAATAAAATAAAATAAATGAATAAATAAGGAAGCAAACTAAGAAACTGAGTAAAAGCAATAGCGGATTTACTTGAAAAGTAAAGTCCGCTAAAAATATACGAAAAAAAAAATGTATCACGCTAAGATGTAAATTATACTTATGTTTTCACCTGAGCCAGATGGGAGAGAAAGCCGAGCGAGTTGCCAGGAAATACGTTCAAAATTTGTGAAAATTTCAAAATATTAGAAATTGCGATCTATTACTGGCTGCACAGGTACAGAAAATTTCCAAAAATTTCTTCTAAATACACTACTAGAGGTTGAAGAGAAAACTGGTAAAATTACAAAGTCGATAATTGATGCGGAATAAGCGGAAATCTCATAATACTGAAATATCGCGATATACAACTTTTCGACCCCCTTGTAGCAGTCCGAATTTTTATCCAATAAAGATGGCGATGGTCTAGAAAGATTCAGAAACTCAAATTGCACTTTTCAAGTGCTAAAAAGAGTTTTTCACACCATTCTGACTAGCTAAGAACCATAAAAAGCCGTTTTTTTTTTTAAGGTGATGCACTTTGAGGACCTTCTGCTCCCCCTTTCCTTTCATCTAGGACGTTCAAAAATTTTTTGGGAGGTCTCCCGCTCAAAGTAAACTACCTCACTAAATTACTTCAAAATCCAAGAAATGTTTTTTTTTTTGATCCCCCTTAATACACATGCACATAAAATTTTTGAGAAATTTTCACCTCTCAAAAAGTTACTCTTCTTTCTTTGTCATAAATAGCCCAAAACACTAAATTTGACGTCTGCACTTATTTTCATTCTTGTGAGTCTCGGGTTGTCTAAATGATAATACTAGGCCTCACATTAATAGTATTACCCATGTATATACATACTAAAAAGTTGGACATTTGCCAGATGATTAGGAATTGTCTGAAATGCAATGATTGAGGACCCTACAGGTAAGCTGTAATAGTTATCGTTACCAAGTGAAAAACTCAGCTGAAACCCACCTTTTGAAGCCAATGATTTGCCATCAAAATATTAACACGTTCGATGTTTTGATTTTCATTAGCTACTTCAATTACATAACATTGCTCGTAGAATATATCGTTAGGGTGACATTGGTTATCTAACCAATCATTTTTAAGGATTTGTACAAAGAAGATGAGACTCAACCATGACATAGGTAACTTGCAGTTAGGTAACTTATATATTAACCACAAGTTGACACGTGTTTGTACAAGTGGCCCTAAATTTTAACAAAAAGTAATTAAATACTTGGTATAATTTCGGTTTTTTCACGACGCTTACCTATTTAAATTCACCATTAGCTCTGATCAGGTAGGTACAGTTGTGACATAGGAATTAAAGGCTACCCCATTCTTTGAGAAAATACGGTATTGTTGCGGAAAGGCGACAAACCGCTGAGCGAGCTTAGCTCCTACCGCTCATTGAGGATACTTAACACGATGGGCAAGGTGCTAGAGCGGCTGCTGCTATATCGGATAGAGGAGAAAGGAGGCCTCTCCCCACATCAATACGGGTTTCGGAAAGGAAGAGGAACCATAGAGCCTGTGGGGGTCTTGGTGGACGAAATTCGAGAGGCGCTGGCCAACCATGGGGTCTGCGTCGTCGTCTCACTGGACATCCGAAACGCGTTCAATACAGCCCGGTAGGACCGGATTATGGACGCGTTAGTGGCAGAGCAGGCCCCGAGGTATATCGTGAGCATGATACGCGATTACCTGCGGGACAGAATCATCACTTATGATTCTGATGAGGGACCAAAAGAGCACAGGCTGAGCTGTGGGGTCCCTCAGGGTTCGGTATGGGGGCCGACCCTGTGGAATCTCATATATGACGGTCTTCTCCGAGAAGCGATGCCGGAGGGTGTCCAGATCATCGACTTCGCGAATGACACCCTCCTTATTAGCAAGGGGAAGATGTCTGTAGAGCTACATATGCTAGAAGTGATGATGAATGAAGCGCTGGACAGGGTCAACACCTAGGTGGAGGACGCGGGTCTACAGCTTGCAGTTCACAAAACCCAGGTGATGGCGTGCACGTGGAAATACAATTTCCCAGCCCCCAAAGTCCGGATCCAAGGAGTAGAAGTGGAAACCATGAACATCATCAAGTATTTGGAAGTACACGTGGATAGGCTGGGAGGAGCGTCGAAGAGGAGCTGCTGCCATCGCAGAGGAAGAGGAGGTTAGTCACGCAAGTGGCACCTAGGTCCAAGGATCCGAACCCCGGAGATCGGGACCGGGTAGTAGTGAGGACTTTGAGGCGAGCAGAGAGACCTGGTCACCCCTAACGTGCACGTTTCGACTTGTCGCGGTAGGTTTCTAATGTGACATGGGAAGCGCATGCCTGGTTGGATAGTGAACGACTCTAGCTGGAAAACTGGGCATGTGTCATGGTCCCGAGTCCCATATGGTGGATTGAGTTGCTGTATGGGTGGGACTACACTCGACGGACCTCATGGCCGAGGCACTGAACTGATTGCACACGCCCCTACCTTGCTTCACGGCTTGGAGTAAGGCAGGATGATGCAGATAGAAGTAGGGCGCTAAGGTGCAAGCGACCACCGCACTCTGAAAAAGTATGGGTCACGAATCAAGCACCCAAGTACATAGTACCCCGAAGTAGGAAGTGGTGGGTATCAGTCCACCGTGAAGATACGCACACAGCGCAGACAAGGCCGAAGATGGTAATTGGTGCAGAAACCCACCAGAGGGGAGTATGGTGCCAGAAGGAAAGGATGAAGCGATGGCTGAACTTCCAATGTGGTGGAACTCAGAACCCGGGGGAGATGTAGGTAGGTCGCAAAGGTGTCCCTACTTGGTTGGAAGTAATGCCACAAGCGGTTTCCAGCCAAGTAGTATTGCGAGCCGTTGAAGGATTTCCCGCAAACAAAAAAAAAAAAAAAAAAAAAAAAAAAACGGTAATTTACTGTATTACTGCGAGCGCACAACTGATAAAAATCTCCTAATGTCCTGGCATCGTGTGCTCGCGTGTGTACTTAAAACTCTATGTAAGTATAACTAATGTTTCTCTATGGAGACTGGTTCTACCTACCGATAATGAATCGCCAAGCGTTTGTTTGTGAGGCTCATGCCTCGGTTGATATTTAGACCTCGGAGAGATAAGATATATTTCGAAACGCGCGCGTAATCAAGTTTATAAACTTTCGTTTTTTCTATTTTCAATTTTTGGTACTTTATACTTTTAAATAAAACTAATAACCGCTATCGCGAGTTCGGTGGTGAAATATATGGTATGGTTCCATTGAAGATTACCACATTCAATTGATGGTGGACGAAGAATAACTGAGTCACATACAAACATAAGTTTATACATTAGAAATCTAGAATCAGGGAAGTAGGTGCCAATACTCTATAATTAAAAGTAATAAAGATCGTTTTCGCCATTTGGCGTTTTTCTTTTTATTCGATTAATAGGTAGGTTACCTACCGACATAGGGTATTGGTAACACAACCCATGTCGAGAGGTTTACCCCTGAGAACTTTCCAGCTGCCCCAATTACACCTTACCTCTGCGTGGTAAGGTGGCTTGTAAGATGGCCTTACGCCACACAATAAACCTTTCCATTTCAAAAATTTTATGATGAGAACTCGATCAACAATTTCAATTTGTTCCCTCATTCTAATCAGGGGAACATATAAGGTGGCCAAGTATTGTGATAAATGTCACTAGAACCTATCACTGAATTTGACTTTCCTTCCTTCAAAAGATAATACCAGACTTTTCACATTATAATGATAAAACTGAACACTAAAAGTATCAGCATGCTTGAAATTTTTGATAGGAATTCTTTTGATGTTCGCACTATGAGTTTTCATATAAGTATCATTTCTCCAAAAAAAAGTTGGTCGAATATTATGATACACCTAAAATTATTACCACTTATTCCCTTTTTAATAATAATTTTCAAGAGATCATTAAAATATGTTTTCATTACCATAATGCGCTACCACTTACCAATATTTTAGCTAGAATTCCTTCTTCTTCTACTTCAAAACCCATGACTGCTTTATCAGTTTGAATATCACAAAGAATATCTCCGGGAATGACGAGATCTCCCTCCTTCTTATGCCATTTCACAATCGTACCTTCTGTCATGGTAGGAGATAACGATGGCATTGCAACTTTATGCACACCTATTTAAAGTAGAAAAAAATATATACATTTCATTACATTTTGTGAAAATTGGCTCAACTTTTCCTTTTTTGAACTTCATGTTCAAAATTTTCAATATCATTCAGCAAACGTAAAGTGGTATATCATGACTGAAGTGAGTATTTCACATTATGTGAAACTTACATCCCGCGTACAATGAACAACTGGTTCACTGGCTATCATCTCTCTAAATATTAAAATCAAAATGGAATCGGTTTTGAGTTCCCTCCGCTACTTGTTTTGAATAGCAAGTACAATATATACCTGAAAGACAGCAGGTATGCAATGGAGAAAGAAGAGTGTAAATTTTAATAAAAGCCTCATACATGTGCTAGGGTAAAGTCAAAATTGTTTTGAATAGCAGGTATAAAAAGTATAAAGGATAGCAGGTATACAAAGGGGATAAATGTGATAAATTATAATAAAATCTTTGTACACGGACACGAGTAAAATTGTAAAACTGTTTAGAATGGCAGATATACAAAGGTATAAATGGGCGAGCCCATCCTGAAAGGAAGAACTCTTAGTGGGGGTAACAATAAGAATAAATTGAGTTGTGCAGTATTTAATTTTTATTGCGAACCCCGAAGGGACGAGAAGGCAATTGTAAGGGTTGCGCCGCGAAGCGGCTAGGGGGCAGAGCCCCTTAGTCTATTTGAAAATCGAGTTTTAACAATGATAACTGCAACCAATCACAGAATAATTTCTCTAAAAACTCTAATGCATCCTATGTCTCCAAACTTGAAAGCAATCCAAAAACTTTTTTTTAGCACTTAAGAGAGGAATAGGGAATTTTTTCTGAGTGCTACTATATCTTGAAGTCCATATCGATACTCTTTAAAAACTTTTTCATTACCCTAGAGAAAAATAAGGAGTTCTTTTTAACCACTACAATGATTTCAATCATGAAGATTACATCGATACCCTTGAAAAACTTCTAGGTGACCCTGAAAATAGTGTCAGTAAACGATGGAATGTTTGCTTTCTTCTCAGCTTTAAAAGTAGCGATGGGAACCATCGATAGTATGAACAATCGCTATCGATACTATCGATAACTATCAACAGTTTCAAAATTGAAAAAATTATTACCTATTGATAAAAACAAATTAACAAAAAACTTCATGCATGATTAATATTTTTCATAAGTTTTTACATACAGAAAATTTTCAAAGAGTAAGAATTAAACTTTTAAAAAAGTAAAGAAGTTCGATAATATTTACTTTACGCCAGTACGTCTTTCACTCTTGATGCTTTATTTTCATTTTTCAGTCTGGTAAGCATGAGTCTGCTATTTACTGAAACTATCGAAACTATCGATAAAAGTACAAAAATAGTATCGATAGTATCGAGAGCCAAATAATAGTAAAACTATCAATATTTTTCAACAGTTTTTCAAGAAGCTATTGATACTTTCCATAGTGCTATTGATAGTTTCCATCACTATTCTAAAGAAATCTTAGAGGAATTTACGAATGATTTAGAAAACTAATTTATTCTCACTCAGCAACATAACTCATAGAGAAGGATTATTTTTTTCAGAAGGTTTCCCCAATAATACCAGATGAAACTTTGCTACACTACATCACTAACTTTCTCAAGCTAAAACTGCTCTCTCTTACTATATATAACTCTTGAGTTAAACCAAAAAAAGTTACGAACAATTACGTGATTAGCTGTCATCTCTTCGTCAGATTTGTTGTGAATTAAACGGCAGCAAAATGCAGCAATTATTATCAAACAAAGTGAAGACTGTAAGGCTAAAGAAAAGTGATTTAAAATCCTCCCACCACTACTCCTCTCATTTCCAACGACTCTTTCATGAAGGCTCTAGAAAACGCTGAAGACTTAGTAGACGACTCAGATTGCACAGTGGACCTAATTCGCAAAAACACGCGTATTCGATCGAAAAAAGAAACTCTAAATATGAGTGAGTGCATTATAAATGTTGTAGTAGCACGTTATTCAATGGCTACTAACAGTAGGGTCAAAGATAGGTACATACACCTGTCGCCCAGATAGTACGTGTCAGCCCAGACAACATGTATGTGCTAAAAATACTGATTTAGGTTGATTTCCCTCACCCATATAGGATATGTTAGCGGTTTATTTGCCTCATCCATATTGCACTTGCAAGCCCAACGATACGCCCGTGCTAAACCGACTAGTTCAAGGTTTATACTACACGCCGATATAACAAGTGTGAGCCCAAACTGCATGGTCGTATGCATAAAACGTGTAAGCTTAGTTGCTCGTGCAAGAAAAGACGATTTAAGAATAAGCTAATGCTAAGAAAAGGTTCAAAACTGGTTAATTACTGGAGATCAGAAGACAACTGAAAATGTGAGCTTCTCAGTGGTTGAGTTCTTACTGTAGACACTGAATGCAATAGCATTCATCCTAATATCCTGAACGTGGCTCATCCACGAGACAATATTATGGACCGAATTGAACGATGAGCATCTTCTATCTATAATATTGCCTACGATTTGAATGGCGAAACGTCCACTCTAAGCGGATTAAGTAAATTAACTAAAAACATAATACCAACTGACTAAAGCATATATTAACGTTCGCTGACAAAATTGTAATTAACTGCAATAGTATATCTTCCTTATATCGCAAGTGATTCAGGTAAACTCAGCGAAAAAATCTCTTTCCTCATTATTTAAAATTGATTTTCTCACATACAAAGAAATTGTAATGGGGTTGAAATGAATTTATTAGCCCTAAAATTCATTTAAGTAATTTTAAAAATGATTTCTAATAATGAAATATTGTAGTGTCGGATACACGGTCACAACGATAAGACCTTTCTTTTTTTTTTCTTTTTTTTTGTAGGAATCTCTTCTACCCCACACGACTCTGCTTGGCCGGGAACTGCTTGTGACATTACTTCCAGTCAAGCAAAGGCACCTTGGCGACCAGCTCACATCTCCCCTGTGTTTTCCTTACGCAGGTGTCAACGACGATAAAACCTAGATGCTGAGTCGAGCAGTTGGCTAGAGTCGGCAATGATACAAGTAAATTACCCGTACCACACTGAGTTGAGCCCGTACTGGCTAGACAAAACTGAGTCAAGATGCTCGACCCGGTTGCTAATTCGAATTATCGAATCGGCAATAGCGATACCTTTTTTATTATGATAATGTTAAAAAAATAAACTGTGAAATAAAAACAACTTTGTATGACTTCGTATTTAATCTCGAAGACAAGGTATTACAACTGATACTGAATATTACACGAGAATGCGCTTATGTTCATATGAAAATCTTAAATTTATTCTACCAATCAGCATACTGGTGCAAGATAACCAATCCGGGCAAAACATCTAATGTTGTTTTTAAATATAAAACTTTCAAATGATAAGAAATTTTCCACCATGGTACTAGCTCTTGCACCAGTACGCCGACTTCGAAACACGATACACACAGTATTACTTTTGTGATTTCGATTATCAAATTAATATTATGTTGTCAATTTTAAAATGAGAGTATAGGTGGCAGTGTATGCCTATAGTAGTATAAGTCTTACGGAAGCATCTGTGTGCAGGAGAACATCTGCTCCAAATCTGCAATTTTACTTCACTATAATGATACTATACAATTATATAATATATGAAAAACTTCGATGGAAAAACAGAAGAATGGACCTCGTTTCATCAGAGATTTATAAATGTAATGAAATGAAGGGATCTCTCCGATACTGATTGAATCTAATACCTGATGAGTTGCGTGAAAGGTGATGCGGCCTTAGTGATTAAAAACATCGCGATAATTGATGAAAATTATACCAGTGTCTTATAATCATTACGAAAGCGATGATAATAAACGCATCAATGTTCGTCTTTTTTTGCAGAATTTATATAATTTACCCTCAGTATCAGTTGATAGTGCGTCGTCGTTAAGAGAAATACTAAACAAAGTGATCGTAAATGTGCGCGCGCTCGAGAATTTGGATTACCAACGCGGTAAGTTGTCCAATGAATTGCTTGTACAATTAATTGTGAGTAAATTAGATTCAAAAACTCGCACGGGAGTTACAACTTTCTATCAATTCTAATCTCGACGACGAACGTGATTCCTACAGGAAATTAATTTCATTTCTCGAAAATCGTTAACAGGTGTTGTTCTCTATATATCCTACTACTACTACTACTACTACAAACGTCATCAAAGAAAGTCCAAAATCTCGTGGACAGAAAACAGCGTTAGCAATTACTTCGACTCCAGAAAGGTCCACTCGAATGGTTCGAATGCGTTTCTTCTGCAAAAAGGCTCATTCACTCTACGCATGTGAAGATTTTCGAAAGCTAACAATTCCTTAATGGTATGATAAGGTAAAAAGTTTAAAATTATGTGTAAATTGTTTTGGGTCAAAGCACTGGGCAAATCAGTGTAATGCAGGCAAGTGTAAGGAATGTAACGGTTTACACCATACACTTTTACACCGCGTTGAGCTCGATACTGCTACAATAAGTAAGCAAACTACTGCTCCACCCACGGTGGCAGACCAACGGTTGTTTCAACAGTTACTCAGCAATCGTTACGCGATGTATTGTTAGCTACTGCAGTTGTTAACTGTGAGTTTGCCTTCAGCAACTTGTCGTGCAATAGCAATGCTCGACGGTGCATCACATGCATTGTTTACAACCAAATGTCTTCTTTATGCTTCAGGCTCCAGTGATTAACATAGCAACAATAATTCGTAGTTTGGGTGGGAAAACTTCTAAAGCTGCTGCCACCACGAAAATTCAAATTCCATCACAAGATGGCAAATATTTAATCCATGTTTCAGCAAATGAAGCATGGAATTTCATCAGTGATTACAATTTAGCCGACCTAGAATTTAACGAATGGAAGGATATAGACATACTTATTGGCGCAGACGTACTATATGAAATTTTGCTCTCAGAATTTCATAAGCGTGAAAATACCCCTGCCTTACAGTCGTCTTTACTAGGATGGTTAGTTATTGGGCCATATGCTGCATTATCATTTCAACCTCAAGTGCACTGCAATTCAACAATGACTCACTTTAACCAAATTTCTGTTTCTGGGAGATTTAGGATCTACCATCAATTTTAAAAAAGGCTGAATGCACCAATAGCTGCGATAAACATTTTCGTGAAAATTATTCCCGAGTTAATGGTAGATTCCAGGTGGGGCTTTCATTTCGCAATGCTCAGCTACCTGCGTCCACACGTCAGCAAGCTTTGGGCAAGATTTAGGCGGATGAATTTTTCTGAGAAATATCAAGAATTTATGCATCAGTATGAGTCTCTTAGGCATATGCGACTCGTTCCTACAGCTAAATCTCAGTCAGCCGAATCGCACTATACCACATCATGGGATTGAACGTGATAAGCTACGAGTAGTTTTTGATAGGTCTATGAAATTCAGCAATGGGTTATCATTGAACGACAACTTATAAGTAGGACCAACAATCCAATCAACAATCTTCGAAGTCTTATTACGATTTAGTACCCATCAATTTGTCTTCACCACTGATATATTTAAATGTATCGCCAAATAATGCTACATGAAGCAGATCAACGATTGCAACGGATTTTTTGGTTTCATAATGATGACGTAGCCGAGTTTCAGCTTAAGACACATAGTACAGTAAACGCTCCATATGCTGCCATACGATGTTTGTTCCAGCTTGCTGAAAATAGCCATACCACACATCCTAAAGCTGCTGCTACAGTCGAAAGAAATTGCTACGTGGATGAAATTTTAGCAGGTAGTGATACAGTCAGCACTATCGATGCTGGCGAAGGTATTTGATTTATTAGGCTTATTAGCTCTCATCACAGTGACTGGAAAGTTGCTGATTCAAGAATTATGGACTGAAAATGTAAGCTGGGATGATCTGGTAACTCTAGAATTTTGTAAGCGATTCTATAAGTTTCTCCAATCACCAAGTGCTGATTTTCAAGTATTGTTTATACCTCACATTGGTTAGAGTATTGAATCATCTATTGAGCTACACGCATTTGCTGATGCCAGTGCAAGAGCGTATGCAACTTGCATATATGCTTGCATCGAGCATCGCAATGGCAAGCGAACCACCATTCTATTATGTGCTAAGACTCGCGTAGCGCCAACTCGACTTAAGCGTAATATTTCCGAACTAGAATTGTGCGCAGCAACATGACTAGCTGAAACCCTTGAACCAGTAACTAAGGTGTTGGACATTCCTCTCGAAACGTGCTACGAATACTTACGACTCTGTCTTATCATATTTAGCTCGTGATCCGTTATATTAGCGTTCATCTGTCGCTAACAGAGTACGAAAAATCATCCCTAAAATTCCAGCAAAAAAATGGCGGCATATACCTAACAAATGCAACCTAACAGACATCGCAACCCATTACCGCGCAGTTTCAGAATTCGAGTCTCGCTCTGAATTATGGTCAAAGGGTCTAGAGATACTCTGCATGAGTAATGATGAGTCAATTTTTCATGAAAGGACTCCAGATGATTCAGCATTACCATACTTATAGTCAATCAGAACTACTCGTACCACTACACGCCAATTGGGTTGAAACCCTCTTCCCGTGATTTTCATCTTATCAACGATTAGTGCGAACGGTCGCATTTATACTAAAATACCTCACAGTGAGCATGGTGATCTCCGCCTTAGAATACTAAGCAGCAGAAACGGTTGTTTTACATTCAGCCCAATTAGAGTTATTGCAGCCTTAAATCATAATAAGCAGTTGAGCACACTAACGCCATTCATTCGAGATAGATTACTACACGTTGAGTGGCAGATTCTAGTTTGCAAATCTCTCATTCAACGAACGTCACCCAATTGTTCTATCTTCGCGCCAATGGATTTCCAAATTGTTAATCTGAGACATTCATTGCAGATATTTTCATAATGGCGTGAGATTCATCACCTACATGCTGAAAATACGATTCTGGATTATTGGTGGTATACAACAGCGAATCAAGAAATGCATTAACGAATGTGCTCGCTGCATTTGGCACAGCCGGCAACAGCCTCACACTCTAATGATGGGCACACTGCCTAAAACACGCGTTAGATCAACCTACCCCTTCGATACAGCTGGCATCGACTTCTCAGGCTCCTTAACTACACGACTTACAACTCGAACAAAAACAACTCTCAAGTCGTATGTAGCAGTATTTATCTGCTTCTCATCTAAGGCAGTACACATAAAAACTGTTTTAGACCTCAGTACTTCAGCTTTCCTCACAGCCTTAGAACGATTTATAGTAAGAAGAGGATAACCATCCATTAATTTTTTTAGAGGTGCCTCAGAATTAGGTAAACAAACTAACGCATTGCTGAAAGAGGAGGTGGTACGGAATTTTGCTTCATTGTACCAAACTGACTGGAGATTTGACCCACCAGCAGCCCCACATATGGAAGTGCTATGGGAATCAGCAGTCCACATCACAAAATATCACCTGTACCATGTGTCCAGCACTCATGAACAAAATTTTAAAGAATTATCAACCCTTTTATGCCACATCGAAGCGATAATAGAATTCCCATCTGTTGATGGCTGTTCAGTCAACGAATGCACTGCTGGTATTAACGCCAGGCCACTTTTTAACTGGATGACCTTTAATTTGCATTCCTGACGTTACCAATGATGGAGCCAAACTGAATTATATCCAGCGTTGGACTCTCTTTAGCCAATTGCGCTTATATTTCTAGCGCGCATAAAAGTGTGATTATTTGACAACACTTCAAAACCATTTAAAATAGTCCACCAAGTCTCAGTCGTTGAACCTAAACAGTGTGATTATTTGACAACACTTCATAAACATTTAAAATGGTCACCAAGTCTCAGTCGTTGAACCTAAATGACGTAGTTTTATTATATGATGAAGATACTCCGCCATTGGTATGGCCACTCGCTCGAATCTCAAAAATTTATCATAGGAAGGAAAATATTGTGCAAGAAGTTGATATTGTCACGAGCAACGAAAGACATTACAACGCCCAGTCGTGAAGGTAATCTAGTTACTCAACATTAACGAAGAGCAGTAACTTATATCGCCCGTATATTTTATTACTTTGTCATTTTCTAATTAAACTATTGGTTATTTTAGTTATGTTTTTAGATTAGACCATTACTCCTTGTTTTTCATTTTTTTCTAGTTTTTTTTTTTTTTTTTCAATTCTTTGTATGGTCCAAAGTTATATATAAAGACTAGTTAGCTCACTCAGGCTCAAAATCCGTCCACCCTCGATTAGTTACAAACGTGGCCACCGCAGCAGTGCGAAGGGCTATTTTTCTCGCGACGTGCATTTAAATAGCATGGGAAGCGCCAATTCTTATAACTTCAAGTCCACGTTACTCGAAATTTTCAGCGGCACTATATGGTTTTTAAATTGCTATCTTATAGAAAATTTCACGCTCTTTCCAATGGTGTAAAATTAAAATCATTTTGACCAATATTTTTACTAGATATGGAGGTTTTAAAGTCAAAAAACGTATCTCAGCTATGAAAACGCGTACTTTTCGTAACTTTACATTCACGTTACTCAAAATTTTCAGCGGCACTATAGGGTTTTTAAATTGCTATTTTATAGAAAATTTCATGCCCTTTCCAATCGTGTATAATAAAAATCTTTTTGATCAATATTTCTGCAAGATATGGAGGTTTCAAGTTGAAAATCGTATTTCACCTATATGAAACATACGATTTTCAACACTTGAACCTCTATAGCTAATACAAGTATAATTCAGAAAGATTTTCTCTATACATCATCAGAAAGAGTATGAAATTTACTTCAAGATAACAATTTAAAAATCATATGATGCAACTGAAAGTTTTGAGTAACGAGATATAAGCTTACGAAAAATACGCCTTTTTATATAGGTGAAATACGATTTTCAACTTTAAAACCTCCATATCTAGTAAAAATATTGATCAAAATGATTTTTATTATACACTATTGGAAAGAGCGTGAAATTTTCTATAAGACAGTAATTTAAAAACCTTATGGTGCCGCTGAAAATTTTGAGTAACAAGATATTAGGTTACGAAAAATACGCGTTTTTATATAGGTGAAAAACTATTTTCAATTTTAAAACCTCCATATCTTGCAGAAATATTGATCAAAAAGATTTTTATTATACACCATTGGAAAGGGTATGAAATTTTCCATAAGATAATAATTTAAAAACCTCACTGTGCCGCTGAAAATTTTGAGTAACAAGATATTAGGTTATGAAAGATATGCGTTTTTATATAGCTGAAATACTATTTTCAACTTTAAAACCCCCATATCTAGTTAAAATATTGATAAAATGATTTTTGTTATACACCATCATTGGAAAGGGCATGAAATTTTCTATAAGATAGCAATTTAAAAACCCTATGATGCCGCTGAAAATTTTGAGTAACGTGGACTTGAAGTTGTAAAAATTTGCGCTTCCAATGTACCGAAGGTGGACGGATTTTACACCGTTGTTATTATGTGAATGAGCTAACTAGTCTTTATATATAACTTTGGTATGGTCTGCATAGTTTATCAGTCTCTTTAATTTTGGAATTTCTTAAAATTCCAACAGCGACAGGATGTTTAGCAATGTTTTAATATGTAACAATTTTGAGATTGGCAGTCTTGCGTTTGAGGAGTAGTGAGGAAAATTTTTGTTGTTGTTTTTTAATATTGCATAAGATTTTCGTTTAAAAATTTTGTAAGGTGTTTTGTGAAATAAAATAAAATGTAACAAGGAATTTTAATAGACTTTATTTTTTAATTAATTGGGAATCGTGAAAGGCACATACATTTAGGTTCAAAAAACAACAACAAAAATTTCCCCCACTACTCCTCAAATGCAAGGCTGCAAATCTCAACAATGTTAAACTTAGTTCGCGATTCGTGATCCCGTACTTCACGTTAATTTCGCCGCCAGTTCGCGCCGCGTATTCCCATTTTAATTTATTGCTAATTTACCTTAGAACCGAAGATCGTACCCACCCGTTTGCCCCAAGCTGGTTGTACAGAATCTGCTTCCAAACCCTAATTTGGAAAAACCCACAAGGAGTACACCTAATACAAATCTGGTCATAACGTGCTCGCCGAGTCACCCGTTAAAAGCCAGAGCTTATCTACCTAGTAGTATACGCAACTCCCTACCTACTACCTATTTGGTTTCGATTCTCTCAAGAAAATCAATTCAATGATAAAATACGATAACGTCATTATCTTCATCATCCACGCTTTCGTGAGTAAATATTTATTCGCATTTAAACCAGTTGTTTACATTTGCACTACAATCTCGCACAATTGTCGCTTATAAAATTTCATTCTTAATTTCACCAAAATGCAAGCCATGCAAAAGAAATTACGCGTTGAGAAGCTGAATTTAGCCCGTTTACGTGATTTAATGTTGGAGTTGGTAAAAACTACGAAGGACATAGAAAATTTGAGTAAGTTGGAAGCCTGCGTTGCTGATTACCGCTTTCGTAAAGCTATTTATGAATCAAACTTAGAACAATTTATCCTCTCCCTAAATGATTCCAGTGAGTCCTACGATGCTCTTGTGGAGGGACAGATGAAGGACGTCAACAGGTTTGCTGATATCTTATTCACTTATGAAGGCAAAATAAAAGCCTTCTACAAAAAGTTGTCAACAGCTGAAGCTCGTGACTCGCTAGTTCCTAGTGATTTAAACCAGTTTGAGAATTTAATTCATAATAACCCGGACATCTCTAATGTTCAAAAACTATATTACCTCAAGCAAGCCCTAACTGGTGCTGCGCGCGAAATCATTCGAGATTTCGAGCTAAAGGATTCTTCATATCCTGAAGCATGGTCTTATGTGGTGAATCGATATGACAACAAACGCGCCGTAATTCAAGCATTATTTCGGAATCTCTTGAACTTGGAATCAATTAAACACGAGAGCAAAATAAGATCCATCTTGGATCAAACCGATGTAATCGTACGAAGCTTAAAAGCAAACGATGAGGAAATTGACGATGCATTCTCCAGATTTATTGCTTATCTCGTCGGTTCCCGTTTAGACCCTTAAACCTGTAAAGATTGGGAAAATTCAATCATCGCCTGTTCGTCATTTCCCAAGTACCGAGATCTTCAAAAGTTTCTTCAAATACGTTCATTTACTGTTGAAGATAAAGCGGAAAAATCTGAGAAAACTGAAAAGCCCTAATTACCAACAAAAAAGAGCTTTGCTGTAACCAGTAATTCCTGTATCGCGTGTAATAAAGGTAACCACCTATTAATTCGATGTGCTGGTTTTGCCTCGAAAACCCCTAAACAAAGCCTCGACTTAATTTTACATAATCATATGTGTACCAACTGTTTTAGTAAAGGCCATTTTTTTGTCCAAACGGCCGTACCTGCAAAGTTTGCGCTGGGAAGCATAATACTCTGTTACATCTACCTGAAACGCAACCGTCGACAAATCACCTTAATAACGCCCCTTCGCAAACACCTGCAACCCTCACAACAGAAATCAATGCACCGGAAGTTAGTGTGAATGTATTCCATAAGCCAGAAATCAAGCGCAAAGTCGTTCTTCTTCCAACAGCCGTTGTGCGAATTTTAGGTAATGGCATTCCAAAAACTTCTAGAGTATATAGCTGCTCCAAGTTACTATGATTTCGGAAGAATACGTAAAAAAGAATGGATTACCAGTTTCCCCTTCGACGAGTCAACAAGTTAAAGGTATCGGGAATAATTCGTTATCTTTAATCTATTCTTGTTCGTTTTCAGTTATCTCGCAATACGACCAATGAGAGATATTTGTTACTGCTAGCGTAGCACCACAATCCGCGCTTTCCTACCAAATTGAAGGTTTATCAGTTCCATTACAAACCTTACAACAGTTTCGAAAATTTGAACTTGCTGACCCTTCATATTATGTGTCGCCGATAGAACAGCCAAAAATCGACGTACTTATTGGAGCCGATTATTTTGAAGCTTGTTTCAATGATGAACGAGCAACTATTGATTCACTGACCCTCCGAAGCTCCAAATTTGGATGGGTTGTATCAGGAGCAATGCAAGCTTCGCAGTCATTCCTTATCAACACCGCAACGAGTGAACAACGTTTGTTTACTTTCAGTACCTTCGAAATTGAACGCCAGCTTTGCATGTTTTGGGAAGTAGAGGAAGCAAAACCTATTCAGCGTGAACAGAATGATGAAAAAGAAATATGTGTTTGTCACTTTGATGAAACCTTCTCAAGAGCACCAAGTGGACAGTTCATCGTTCGTTTACCCACTCGTGAATCGCTGACAAGCTTAAGCGATAACCGCAAGTTAGCATTTCATAATTTGTATCGAACTGAGAAAGCAAGACCTGTTAAATTCGACAAGATTACATAAAATTCATGCAGAAGTATGAGCAACTGGGTCATATGACTCAAATTAATACCGTTCCCGAAACCCCTACATCATATTATATTCCCCACCAAGCAGTATTACAGCCATCTAGCACCACAACTGCACTTCGCGTAGTATTTAATGCTTCGTTCAAGATGCTAACTGGCAAATCACTGAACGACATTTTGATGACTGGACCAAATATCCAACCAGAGCTATTCGATACCTTATTCACATTTCGTGAGCATACTGTCGCTATAACAGCTGATATCAGTAAGATGTACCGTGGGGTACCCAGATGATCGTCACCTACAACGAATTCTATAGCGCGAAAACTCTCACGATGCAGTATAAACATTCGAGCTCAATACTGTGACATATGGGACTACTCCTATATCCTTTCTTACCACAAATTGCTTGAAGAAAATTGCCAAATCTCAAGTAAATCCAGCTGTTGCTCATGCCATCTCAAATCAGTTTTACATGGATGATTTACTCACAGGAGCCCCTACAGCATAACAAGCCACACAGCTCTATACCCTAATTCATAATGCCCTGAAATCTGCAGGATTCAATTTACAAAAATATAAGTCTAATTCACCTATTTTCTTAAATAATATCGAACCTTCGCTAATTGCGAAATAAACCGCTATCAGATAATGGTACAAATTTTATAGGAGCTGCGAATTATTTAGACCTTACTGATACTAAAATCTTAGATACCTCAGCAAATGAAGGCATTACTTGGAAATTCAATGCGCCTCGCGCTCAACACCGAGGAGGCATTTGGGAAAGTGCAGTAAAAGCTATGAAATACCACTTAGTTAGATGCACTCATGGTTTAATCTTAACCTTCGAGGAGTTAACTACAGTCATCTATCGAATCGAGTCTATCATGAATAGCCGTCCCATCATCTCAGTTGGGGATTCATACCTAACTCCAGACCATTTTTTAATCGGCGATCAAATGTTATCCGAACCAAACCCTACCGTTTCAAATGAAAAATTAGCTCGTCGATACGAAACATACCTTCGAATTATAGACTCTATTTGGAAAACATGGCGTAAGGACTACCTTGCTTAGTTGCAGACTCGGAACAAGTGGAAAACCAATAAACCAAACATCACCCCAAATACTGTTGTTTTACATTATCAATCAAGGCTCGCGTTATTTGATTCAATTTAATACAGTCCGCTTATATACAAACAGTCTAACTATGATAGACCGAATGTCACAATGGTCTGAGGTCGTACCATTACCCAACATGACTGTCCCAATGGTAGCTGAGGCGTTCATAAACACGTGGATTTCGCGATTCGGCTGTCCTAGCTCGCTCACTTCTGACCAAGGAAGGCAGTTTGAATCCGTTCTTACAAGCACCTTTGCTAATATCTCGGAATTAAACGCGTAGATACTACTGCGCACCATCCACCAAGCAATGGCCTCATAGAAAATTATCACCAAACCTTAAAAAGTTCGATCACTGCTCTCTTAAACACCACCCACTGAGCAAGCCATCTTCTAATCGTACTTTTAACGTTAAGGCCAGCATAAATTCATACATAGAATTCTCTCCTGCCGAAGCGCTACATGGCCAGCTACTACGTCTCTCCAGTGATTTTTTCACTCTATTCTCACATAAAACGAGACACGAGGTTTTACAACATATCAATGATGCAGTTATTGCTTTCCGAAATCTTCGCCCTCATTCATCACAAAAGACTTATGTTCCGATGGAATTGTCCAACTGTACACATGTGTTCCTTTGCGACGATACAGTCCGACCTCCATTAACTCCAGCGTATAAAGGGTCATTCAAGGTTCTTCAACGAAATAATAAAACATTTCAAATCCAAATGGACTCCCAGATAAAATACGTCTTCATCAACCATCTGAAACCAACGTTCCTTCTCCTGAATTCTGATACGCCATCACAACAAAAGCCAACTACCATCACTTTTACAAAAACTTCAATGAAACAACCGATAACCGAACCATTTCAAACATTATCAGTGACCGAACCTTCGCAAAAAACTGAGGCTATTAAACCGACTCCACCCTCTATCCGTCGCACGCAGTTCGGTCAGTCAATAAAGTCGGTTATAAGATTCAGCCCTAAGTCATAACATCTCCCCTTTTTTCTTTTTCTCCTAGCGTTAAAAGCCTGCTCTTTTTATGTCGTGCGCTCCTTATTGTATAAGCTGTAAATTGTCTTGTTAAAAAAGTCGCGCTACACCATTTCATGTTTACATTGTATGTACAATTTTTTTCTCCGCATATTGATAAGATTGACTAGATTTACGTATACTACTGAAACTTTTTTTTCTCGTTTATCGTTAAAAATGAATTTCTTATTCTTTTCAACTCATATAACATACTAAGGTATGTATAATTTATATCATCCGCCCATATATATTTTTTTAGACTTCTTTTTCATTTAAGTTGTATAAAGTACACTTAGCCTTAAGTTTTTTTATCACTCTCGCTGGGGAGGGGGGAGCAGTGCCACGTGTTTGCGTCATCTCAATAGTCTTCCTTTCAACCTCGGCACATTGTTTGCAACCTTTCTTCTTTCCCCATTTCTACACGTAATTCTCTTTTCCTTCTTTTACTATACCACTGGTCGATGCACTCAATAAACAGGTTCCTTTGCCTGTTGGCTTTCTCCTTCCCCTAGCGTCAGCGAAAACAACCCTAAGAGTTTGTAGGTGGTAGATCTTAAGAGTGTGACGATTTTCAGTTCCTCTTGTACTCTAAAATAAATGCAACGCCTTGAGACTCGCATTCTTTCTTAATACACGTAACCCCTCATGACTAATGTCACGAGTAGCAACACTTGTTGCGGCCTCACGACGGCAGATGTGCAAATCCAGCTGATGAAGTTCTAGGAACTTGAAGAAATTGACCCAAAAGAGTCGAGTGGTCAATTAGCAGAACACGAGATGTGCGCTAAATTTGTAGGAAGGACGTTATCACGTAATGAAGATGGTCAATTCGACGCAAGGCTATCCCTGAAATTGGATCGTAGCGCGATTGGTGAGTCGTTTAATGGAGCAGTCAGCGCGTTGAAACGAGTGAAAAAATGCTATGACGTCGAAACTACGCCGAGTTCATGGAGGAGTATATTCAGCTGGGACATGTATCACTAATTGATTCGGAGATCAGTGATAATGTCACATCATATATTCCATATCGAGCAGTAATTAAACCTGATAGTACGTCCACCAAGCTTCGAACAGTATTCAATGCATCAGTACCTTCGTCGACAGATGTATCATTGAATAACGCACTCATGGTTGGTCCGGACCTGTTGAAAATTTTGTTTCGTTTTCGCGGGTATAATGTCGTTTTCTCGTGCAAAATTACAAAAATGTACCGTCAGATATATTAGTCCATCCTGATGATCGTGATTTACAACGTGTTGTATGGAGATTTGATGATGGTCTAGAAGTCGATAGGTATTGATTAAACGCGATAACGTATAGTACGGCTCCAGCGTCGTTTATCGCGAGAAAGTATCTCAAAATTCTTGGAAACTCTTTCGTTGACGAGTTCCTAAGGGAGGGCGGGATAGGCCATCACGGAAGATTTTGTCATGGATGACTTGCTAACTGGTGATAAATTGGTCATGGAAGCTGTCAAGTTGCAAATTCATAAAACGCCTGCTGATGCTAATTTTCCTCTTCGTAAGTATATGAGCAATTGGCCTGAGTTTTTGGCTCAAATTGATTCTGAACTGATTGAGCAAACTCGTACCTTTTCATTCAGTAACAAAAGTGCCATTTCGTTACTGGGTATGTGTTGGCAACCAAGCAGTGACTCGCTATCAATAAAATTACAGTTACGGAAAAATCGTTTGTTTCTGACGTCACTTATAAAAGGCCAGTTGCTATCTGAGATAGCTCGGATATATGATCTGATCGGAACAATCGTACCTGTAACCATTCGTGCGAAATTGTTACCACAAGAAGTTTGGCGAGAAAAGTGTCAATGGGACGACATTGTCTCGGAAAATATTATGCTGTTATTTGCCAGTGATTACAATGACCTGGAGAATTTAGTGGAATTTGAAATTCGTCGCCGCTATTCGAGGTTCGATAACCCGGTCACGTTACAATTCGTCAGATTTTGCAATGCATCGGAGCGTGCTTACGCTGCTGTGGTCTATTTTTGTTCGATCGACCAAGAGGGAAACATCGATATTTAAAGTCACCATTCTAAAGTTAGAACTTCAAGCTGCAGAATTGCTGTCGCGTTTGCTAGAAAAAGTATCTGTGTCACTGAGTATAGTAGAAATGTTCACGTTTTAGGATTCTACAACAGTGCTGGCGTGGTTGAACAGTGACATAAGTCGTTGGTGTGTCCGAAAAATATTGAAAATAGTGCCGGCAAGTAACCGGAGTTACATAAATACTAAAATGAATCCTACTGATATGGCAACGCATGGCGTTAGTGTCAATAGTTTGATCGCGAGTGCACTTTGGCCACAGGGTCCTGATTTCTTACGCAATAATGTTGATTTTAAATTGGGTTTAGAATGTCAGGTATATTTGCCAGTGCATCTACCCGAACAACGAAAAGTGTCGTTGAGAATGTCACTGTGACAAAGTAACTTCCGTCATGTAATTGATAAATATTCGAAATTTGTGAAATTGATTAATGTAGTTGCATATATGTTGCGATTTATTGCTAAATGTAGCCATTAAGTCACTGTTTATTCGATAGAAAGCAGCTTGATTACCGCTGATGAGCGTAAGTGAGCTATTAATACTATAATAAAAATCGTGCAGTTCGAATATTTCGAAAAGGAGATTGATATTGTATTTGTGGAAGTAAACAGATATCGGAATTTAGTAGTTTGCGTAATTTAGATGTATTTTTGAATGACTTCGGTTTAATTAGAAGTCCAAGTGGACTACAAAATGCGTATTTAAATTTTGCAATTTAATTATAATACCTGCTAAATGTAATTTTATGAAAGTGTATTATAGATATGTGCATTGTAGATATTTTCATGCGTCAGTGTTATTTACTCGTAATTTTGTTAAATCTATGTACAGCAGAACCTCGCTTATCCGACCTCGGATTAACCCACACACCGCATTATCTGACCCAAATTTTATAACCGACCTCCTCTTATTAACCGTCCTCCAGAAATCGGATAATCGTTCTCATCCGCCCTGAAAGCAGAAAACTTATAAACGTGTTTAAACTTGTTCCAAGAAAAATGGGCCATTGATACTGGCTGTAAAGTGTGGGAAACATTGAACAAAGCGACATCATGGAATTGGTTAATCAAGGGAATGAAATATCCAACCATGAAGATATCGAAAAACCAAATCTTCCCACAAAAATTTCGTATGATGAGGCGTACAATATTTTTCAAAAAGCATTGCAATTTTTAGAAATGGAGAAAGCAGAAGGGTCAGACATCCGCAACATCCTGAAATGGCGGGATTACACAATTTGAAAAAGGTTTTCTTGTAGCCAACAACAATTATTGACCCAATATTTTTCAAAAAAATAAAGTTACTTACAAAATTATGTCTTATAATTAAGTTTTTTCTCGTGTTTTTTTTTTTTTTTTCACTTTTGCTCTAAAATAATGTTCTGAATAAAGTTATGTTTCATAACATGTTTTTTTTTTTTCAATTTTACTCTTATAAAAGCCAACCTTCACTTATCTTTTTTTTTGTTTTTGCTATCCGACCTCCCTCAGCCCCGATTAGGTATGATAACCGAGGTTCTACTGTATTTGGTTCATGGTACTGAGCCCAACCACCTCTCAGAAAATGGGTCAACGCCCATCAGTTAGAGTCAACATCGATCAGTCATTCAGTAAAGTAGGCGTTGGCTTAGCCAGTCCATTTTCAGTAAAATGTATTGGACATCGGTCCACCAAATTTGGGAACATTTATGCTTCAATCTTCGTTTGTATGGTGACTAAAGGAGTCCACATTGAGTTCAGTGATTTCGTACGCGAATAATATAACTAACCCAAAAGAAGTTATAGGTACTTGGTAAGTCCACATCCTCTGAGTGGCTGAGTCACGCCAACTCGAGGGTCACGTCATATCATACTATATCATAACGAGCACCAAGAAATCTTACATCATATCACTTCATGTGTGAAAGTGATAATCATGTACTGCAGGTCACGCTATATCATGTTATCAAGTCATCACATCTCTAAAAAGGTCACGCCCACCTCATATATTTTCTATACTCGACTAAATTAACGGAAAAGTTTAATTCTTTATTTCTAACTTATATTACAATATCAGGTTTTTTTCATGATCAACTTCATTTCAATTCTCTAGCTTATATTAAGTCTTGATGATTTAAATTCTATATGGGGCCCCTATTGTTCACTGCTGATGCTTGTTTCTCATAAATATTCCATACAACCTGCATAAGTGCATAAAATCAAGTCTGTGCACTATATCGTGTCTACCATTTGAAATTCAAATGCGAATAATTATTTTCAGTTTGAAGTTCATAATTATGTATGTTGCCTATACAATTTGAAAAGATGTACGAAATGTATTAGAGTATTACTTACTCAGATCGCTATCATCAGGAACATCGGAAACATTCGTCATTCCCACACTTGTTTCCTTGTCTTTTGGAATTTCAATATTATTCCAATCTTCTCCTTCATCGACAATCAAACCAATGAGAGTACCAACATGTACATCGGTAGTGCCTTCAGGTACCTTAAATTGAATAAAGAAAAGTTACATTAGTATGATGAAATTTCACACCAGGAAGCCGATAAGACAACTTCAAAATAATAAAAAAAAACCTAAGCAGCCATGCCGCATTACTGGAGCTGAGTTTTTAACTGGAGCTTGTTTTGATTTACTAATAACCTTGCTTAACCGCTCATGACTACAGGCCACACCCAATACCAAGTCTGAAACCCCCTACCCTATCCTTTCCAAAAACACTTGAGAAGTTGAATTTGGCACAAATGTAGGATTTCTTGCCATGAAATAATCATGTGAACACATATTTCTCAAATTATAACTATTTGAGGGTCCTCAAATTATCTTCAAATCTTGATAATTCGCCATTTTGGATCCATTTTGACTCAAATTTAAGAGGTCATATTCTGGTCACAAACTAATCCTACACACAAAGTTTGATCATTCTAGGCCGATTTGGTGATGAGATATGGAAGATTCATGAAATTTCCTATAGAAATTTTCCCTCCAAAAGCCGTTTTTTGCTCTAACTCCCCTCTAAAATCACTGAGGAAGCTAAAATCAAAATACGTTTGTCACTTGGGCTCATTTCATCATATAACACAACAATGAAAAATTTTTGACTCCTCCTGTACCCCACCACTATTTTAGGTTGATAACCCTGCCTTCACCCCTCCAACATCATGTATGGAAGTGAATTCGGGATATAGTATACAACTTATCCCCAATAATCATATGAATTCATATTAATTAGCTCTACTCAAAATTTTGATAATCCACCACTTTGGATCCATTTTGATCCAAATTCAAGAGGCCATATTCTGCTCACCAAGTAACCTCACACACAAAATTTGACCTCTTTAACTTGATTTGGTGGGGAGATATGAAGTTTCAAGAAATTTCATGACTCAAAACTTCCTCAAAAGCCGTTTTTTGATCTAACTCCTCTCAATATGCACTTAGGAGGCTGAAATTTGGATATGTTAGTATCCGTGACTCACTCTTTCATATGAGATCAAAAATGAAAAATTTGAGCTATTTGCCCCTTCTCCAGCTCCCCTCAAAATTTGAGTGACCCTCCATTTTGAAATTTATCGAAAAAACAAAAAAAGCTGTTCTGCGCATTTTCAAGAAAAGTCTCTCACCAAATTTTGAGCGAATTTTATGAATACTCGCTGGCGCTACGCGTGGGAAAAAAATATTTATATATATACCAAAAAGTTGGACATTTGCCAGATGATTAGAAATGGTCTGAAACGCAAAGATTTGAAGACCACACCCTCCTCCGACCTTCCCTCCCCAAATCAGGTAGGCTGTAATAGCTGTCGTTTTTTAGTTAAAAAGTCAGCTAATTAAAATTTAATGTTAAATAAATGAAGCTGCACGCGTTAGCGGGAACAGTACTGTTGTTCTTCATATAGATGCGTCCAAAAAGTATCTGACATATTACGTGCACTAAAATACTTTTTTACGTAGAAAGTAACCAGCACATTTGAACCCTGTAGGTATTATAACAATCAATTTAAGGCGATACATAATATTGATGAGTAAAACTTTTGAACCCCGTGAACAGACAAGGGGTTTCCACTGCTGCTATAGGAAAGAATGTTACATAATCCTTCCCCTCACAAACATCTCTTCCTCCTGCATATGTTGAATTAGTTCGTAAACAATGAATAAAAAAAAAAGGAAGGAAAGGAAAAAAACAAAAATATACATATATACAACTAGCAGGCTTGCTGAAAATTCTTAAAAACCCAGGTAATATTTTGGCCACGAAATAACCTCACACACAAAGTTTAACATTTCTAGGTTGATTCGGTGAGTAAAGGCAACAAAGGAAAATATCTTCCTGAAAACATAGGAAATGAAGAAAAATGTTACACTCATTACAACAAAACAAAATGATCACAGCATGAACACTAAACATTATTTACGAAAAACAAAATTATGCATGCTTATTCGCGCAGTGTAGAAGAACGCGTTTGTACGACTATTCAGACTTCAAAAAATACATAGGATTCATAATAATATTTCGTGATTTTTTTTTCGTAGTGGTAACACTGCAGCTTAAACCACTCCACACAACATACATAAATCCTCTATGAACTGTATGCATCCATGTTTCTACAAATTTTTAGACTTGCAAAAATATAGAAATGTTTATAATAATAATTCATGCGGACTCTTCATAAACATGCGCAGAGATACCTTTTTTATAGTGGTAACACTGCAGCTTAAACCAACCCATACAACATAAAACCTCCATCGATTTTATGCATGCATATTCGTGCAGTATAGAAGAAGAACGCATTTCTACAGTTTAAACATACGCAGAGATACCTTTTGGCAACCGAACATTCGCGTTGTAATTGAGGCACATCGTTGAGGCATCATTGAAAACTCGAGGTACGCTTACATTAAAAAGCAAGATGTATTATGATATTGCGTTTTATCGTTAGAGTTTAGAGTTGTAACACTTGTAACAAATATTTTGTCGTTACAAATTTTCAAATAATCATAAATTTACATTTTTAATATAAAAATTCATTTTCATATTTGCGTTATAACAGTAATGTCAGTATTTTGTTCAATCGCGAAGTGTAAAGAACATTCTGATGGATGCGCACCTTTAGTTTTCACATCAGTGATGTGACGAGTAAAACGCGAATATTCGGCCGCCAACAGAAACTTTTTGCTTCAGGCTCTTAGTATAGTGCCGACCACAAAACTTGAGACTTGCAATTCGTAAACAAAGAATGAAATTTTTCATCCAAGATCAACTATGTTGCCACATTTTCTGAAAAACGTATCAGCTGATCATGCATTCCAATGAATTTGCACTTCCAACATCAATTTCATTAAAAAATATATGGCCATCAACTTCTCATAACACTACTTTTCACTGCTAAATCTGACAACATAGCGCTTATCACAAGTCTCAAGTTTCGTGGTCGGCACTATAGTAAACATATCTTTGCTCGCTCCCTCTACCAGGAAGGTTTAGCCTCCAGTCAATGATATACCCATTACCTATATCAAACGACAAGGCAAAAAAAAAATACATACTTGAATAAAAATAAAACACTAATAAAACTTAATTTTTTCCGGCCAACAATATCTGTATACTAACCAATAAATGTAAAAACTGTTGAATATAATTTGACGCTATTTTATTTTTATTAATCTGGTAACACTGTATTTTTGTTCGCCACGTTTTTTGCATTTCTTTTTTCAGTTCGTTGCATTGATTTAATGCGTTTTATATTTTCGAATAAAGTTATTAAAAGTACGCATAACAATTTAACAGGTTGTGGGTTTGCAGTCTGTGATCTGCGCGTAATTAACTATTATTATGCTATCGCTAAAATTTTGGTAGCTTATTCGTTTTATTGTGAATTTCGAATTTTCAATTTTTAGTCTCATTTACTCCTTCGTGCAAAACACGTGGTCGGTTGTCCATCGGAAATGGACTTTGTCAAAGGAATTGAACCATTGAAGGGTGCCGAAAGCTGAGAATTATGGAAAGATTGAATTAGCGACGTACTCGCATTTTATAATGCTCTCGATATCGTTGATGGTTCACGTGCAAAACCACCGACTCCGACGGAAACCTCCAAGCAAGGTGATGTAGATAAATATAATTCGTACCAAAAAGCGGCTGCTCAGGCGAAAATCGTTATTTCGCAATGCGTATCGGACGAATTACATCAGCAGATATCCCGACGAACAACTGCAAAAGAAGCATGGGATATTATGGTTCAAGAGTTCGATAACAAAGCGGAGGACCAATTGTTTCGTCAATGCCTTAATTTTTTCAATGCTAGTTGGAATGATACAGAAGATGCTTCAACTGCACTAGCTCGAATGAAAAATCAATATCGTGATTTTCAAGCTGGTTTAAAAACGCGTTAGGTAAAAACGGTGAAAAAACTACTCGAGCTGTTGTTTGTTTCGAAGATATTACATATTTTACCAAAGCGTCTAGAATCGTTCAAATCTAGCTATCTTTTGGTGAAAGCTAACGCAGATAAGAAAATCGATGACCTTTCTTCGACTTTTATTTTATATGAGAAAAACGTTTCGCTGGTAGTGATTTTGTCTAATTTGAGTGAAATTTTGTTCGCGCGTTCCATGTTTAAAAACAAATCGAACTTCAAAAAGAAAGAATTCTCGGGTTCGAATTCAGATTCTTCGCGTTTGAATACAGGTAAATAAGCCGATGTTATCTGTAAATATTGTGATAAAAATGGTCACTGGCTTAAACAGTGTTCGCGTTGGTTAGCCGATTGTAAACCTCCACATCAGGCACGTGCTAGCGGAACTAGTGCTCTGGCTAAAGCGGCAAATGTTTCCGAAGCTGATACGAAGATTGCGCTAGTGGTTGAAAACTACGATGTAAACATCAGCGATGTCTACATGTTATTAGCAAACGAAACTTGGTGGATTGATAATGGTGCAACGAGACATCTTACAAATAATTTCAATTGGTTTTCGAGTTTTCAACCATTTTTGGAAAATTGTGTCGTGAAAACAGCAGGTGACCAGCAAAGCGGTCGGTCAATATACTATCGAAGTAACTGATTACTCCAATGACAAAATTAATCAGTTTACTCTACACGACGTTTGGTATGTACCCGACGCTACAAAGAACTTATTTTCATTACTCGCGGCTCATGATAGGATTCCAGGTAGGAGTAAATTTATATCTGATGCACTCAGCTGTAAATTTTTAATCTGCGATCAGATTATTTTTACTAGAAGTCGCAAACGGTCCGGCTCATTATATAAAACTTCGTTTCACACAATTACTCAATCTGACGTGTGCGCTAATATGGTCGAAGATGATGAGCTCGTTGATTTATATCATCAGAGATGGGGACACGTGGATAAGCGGTATGTGCGAATTAAACTGCAAACTGAACTAGGTGTTAAAGTTAAATCGAATATTACTCTGTGCAAACCTTGTCAGTTGGGGAAAGCGCATCGACAGCCATTCGGTAATCGTATTAAGACAACTTCGCCTAGTGAATTGCTGTCTGGTGATGTTTGCGGTCCCTTCGATCGGTTTTGAAGAAACTTTCAGTCCTCGTTCGCTGATAGTGACTGCTGCATCTGAAGGAATGTCCATATGTCAGTTCGACGTTTCCACAGCTTTTTTGTATGGTGATATTAAGGAGAAAATTGATATGAAGCCACCCGACAGATACTCCAATGGTACAAATCGAGTATGCCGTATTTTACGCAGCTTATATGGTCTAAAACAGGCTCCTCGTCAGTGGAATCAAAAATTCGACGATTTTATGAATCGTTTGGGTTTCAAACAAGGTTGTGAAGATCCGTGCATCTATATGAAAATGATCAATGAAACGAAAATTATTGTAGCTCTCTACGTAGATGATGGGCTCGTTGTTGCAACCAACAAAGAAGATATAGACAACTTCATTGGGGACTAACAAAGCTGTTTTAAAATTATATTGAAAGAAGCTACTTATTTTCTCGGACTTGAGATTAAACAGGGTGAAAGCGCAGGTTGGTCAATCTGGGTATATATCAAAAATACTCGAACGACTTCAAATGAACAACTGTAACTCTGTAGCAACACCGACTGAAAAACTCGCGTCAATAATGTCAGAAACGTTAACCGATTTTCCATATCGCTCAACTGTGGGCGCTTCACTCTATCTAGCTTGAGGTACACGGTTCGACATTACCTTTGCTGTTGGAGTACTATCTAGAAGCCTTGAAAAACCTACGTTAGATAATGTCGCTCGTCTTAAGCGTGTTTTATGCTATCTTGTAGGTACGAAAAACCATTGTCTATTCTACAAGCATAAATCGACACTGAAGGGATTGAAGTGCTTCAGTGAACTTCACTACAACGCCAGTCGTCGATCTTAGTGTAAATGGGCAACCACCAAAATCAGCATCGCAAGTGCTGCAATTGCTTGGTTTAGACGAAAACAAAAATTGGTCACAGACTCAACACGTGAAGCAGAATTAATGGCTGCAAATGAGGCGTCGAAAGAAGTAATCTAGATTTCACTTGTACTTGAGGAGTTGGTAGGAATATCAGAAATTCCGATTTTGCGTATTGATAATGAAAATGCGAAACGACTTCGGAAAATCTTGAGTTCCATTATCACACAAAACACATCTAGAGGAAGTATTTGTTCATTCGTGATCGAGTTAAAGATGGTATGTTGAAAGTTGATCATGTCAGTACCGAGCAACAACTGGCAGATATACTTACAAAACCACTACATCGTCCAAGAAACGTAATTTTGAGGGAAAGATTAGGTTTATTTAAAATAGCCTAAATTAAGGAAAATGTTGAATATAATTTGACGCTATTTTATTTTTATTAATCTGGTAACACTGTATTTTTGTTTGCCATGTTTTTTTGCATTTCTTTTTTCAGTTGGTTGTATTGATTTAATGGGTTTTACCTTTTTCGAATAGAATTATTAAAAATACGCGTAATAATTTAACAAAAACTGGCCGTTACAGTATACAACTAATCACTACTCACTAGAACTTTAGCTAAAACACCTTCTTCTTCAATTTCAAAGGACATGACTGCTTTATCGGTTTGTATATCGCAAAGAACATCGCCAGGCGATATCACATCTCCTTCTTTTTTATACCATTTGACTATAGTTCCACTTGTCATAGTTGGTGATAAAGAAGGCATTCTTATGTTGGTCCCTTTCACTAAAACATAATTTCATTGCACTGAATTATGATCTTTGATAGTACTTCTAATTTTTCAAGCTAATATAACATGATACATACATATTATATAACTCATGTGTAAAGCGGGAAAAACAAGTTAAGTCCCAGGACCTGGAAATAGCGTTTCTTACAGTGTACCTTTGACTTGATGAGGAGAATAGGTTTCGTTAAATGAGTACATTAATTGCCACGCATGAAATCGATTTAATTGTAAACAAGCACTGAATCTTAAGGTTTTCCCAGCGTCGCAATGATAGTATCAAGTGGGTACCTATTAATCCAGCTGATCTTGACATCTCGTTTAAACACGATTAGGTATGTCGAAAAATTAACTTGCTGAAATCTAATTTTTAATACCATTTTGCATCTAATATATATTTTAGTGCCAAAAATGTCGAGTCAAATTGTTGATGAAAACTTACTCGCTTCTTAATACAGTACCCGATATTTTAACTTAGATTTACAAAACAAATAAGGATGTAGATGACCCACCACAGCTGGTGATCTAAATACCCAACTGATCTCACCAGAAGGTATTTCATTTTAAAACTATAGGTTTTACAAAACAATACTAAACCCTATCCACATCATCTACAGGTCCACTATCTAGAAAACGACTGAAATTAGTAAAATTTTTCATAAATTTATGTGATATATAAAGAATTATACATGCGATCATGTTAGGAGGTTCCACCACCCAGGGGTGTGAAATTGTTGTTTTAAATATATATATATCTGGTCACATAATAAACGAAATTTGCAAAACAAACTAGCATTAAAAATATTACAACGATATCGTATGCATTATGTTAGGAGGTTCCACCCCAAGAGATGTAAAGTTTTTCTTTCATATCTGGTCACATTAGCGTTATGATCATGATAAACGGAAATTAGACAAAACAAATTAGCATTAAAAATATATGATATCGTATGCGTTGATACTACGAGGTTCCATCTCTTAAGGGTAAGGAGGCAATGAAAAATAGAAATTTGAATTTGAAGTGCGTCACCCCTTAAATATCATTTTACTATAAAATTATGATTCCCAAAATTTCAAGTCGATAGGTTAATATTAACACGTGGCGCAGAGTCGTTAAGGTTTAGTACATAATATCTTCACTCTGGTTGTCCAACATTATGGAAGGGAATTTATTTTTCATTTTTTTGGTGTTCTCACCGCCTAAATTTTTTCCTTCATGCTTCTACATTACGCAAAAAAAAATTCAGCCCTCTCGGATGAGGTGAACACGTGCCATCATGGGGATAAAGTTTCCCCCTTTCTATAAAAAATCATCTGAACGCTTTCCAGCTGCTTACCTATGGGAAAAAGAGGCGGTATGAAGAGGACCAAAAATGTTAGTCGTGTCTTGAGGATTTCATACATGTCATTGATATTTTCCAACCTTAATTAGTGGCCGAGTTAAAATGAAGCAAAAGTATAAAAATATAGGTAAAATACGCCAACAAAAAAATATGACTTTCTTTCATTTTCGCGAACTTTTCCCCCAGATAATTATATTTAGCCCTCGAGAAGACCTCGAGTCAATTACACTTTCCAATAAGATTGAAAAATATCAAAGTGCCTAAATTATAATTACTAAAATATTTGCTTTTTTTTTTCATTTGTTACATAAAATCAAGAAAAATATGAATCTAAAACTTTAACATTTTTAATATTTAGAAACAGATAAATGCTTTTCAACACTTTCCAACAAGTATTGTTTTTGAAAGGGGAACCTAGTGAAAAATTGGCATATTTTTCAATCAAGGAGATGGGGTTCCGCATAGTCGTTGCAAGGTTTATGCTTTTTACGATAATTAATCTTCTTAGAAAATCGTTATTTGCACTGCATTCTGCTGGCTGCTTCTCTAGAAATCTGCAGCTTATCTCGAAACGAGTGAAAAATTTTTTCATAAATTTCGCCGCGAATTCATATATTGCTTTTGGTCAAGGACGCCTGACATTCTGTTCGAGAATATAATTTATGCCACCAATCACTTTTCTTCGACTATAGAATCTACTTCATTCATTGTCGATACAATTATGACCATTTCATCTAAACTTGTACTTTATTCATCATCAAATAAAGCTAATGACACAATTTCTTCAGTAAGATACCGTAGATGGCCATAAAATTTCACACGAGTACTTTTTGAGATTGAGAAATTGATCGATCGGTAATTTATCAACATTTTCAAAAACTTCAAATGAGAAAATTTCCTTAAATGAAAATGTTGCGAATTTTATAAATCTAATAAGAGATCATATGCTGGCTCTTTCGCTGATAAAACTGAAAGTAGGTACCGACACACAATTCCTGCTTGAAATTCACAAATTCACAATATATTGGTCAGCCCATATTCTTTTCTCTCTTTTATTATTTCTAACCACAAATTGTTCTCTTCTGTTTATAAGCATTAAAAGTGTCAAGGTTTTAGATTCGTATTTTTCTGGATTTTATGCAACAAATAAAAAAAAAATGCAAATATTTTAGAAATTACAATTTAAGCACTTCTATATTTTTCAATGGGAGTTCGGATCTAGCTGTGAAGTAAGTTAGACGTGTTTCTCGTGTACAGATAGTAACAATACGCAGATAAGATAAACGTTACAGGTACGTTACGGACGTTTTGACCAGATGATTACATTAAAAAGTACGTGCGTGTACAATCTAATTCAATCTTATTTTTACATTGGCAACCTGACCCTATCAAAATTACGCAAAAATTACGGATAACTTAATACCAGAACAAGTAAAAAGCTTTATCAGCGATACAGCGGCAATAAAGAAAACGGTGGAGGGTACAGATAAAAAGTAGATATATTAACGACGGATATTGTCAAGCTAAAAGAAGAAAACAAAAATATGAAAAGAGTGATGAAATCACTCGAAACAAAAATTGTAACCCTCAATACAAAAATTAATACGCTAGACCAATATAGCAGGAAAAATAATGTCATTATCGCTAACATTCCGCCATAAAATAACGAAAACATTTATGATTTGGTAATCAAATTAGGTATTGGCATAAAAATAAGTAAAAGCGACTTCGGTGCCGTGCGTCGTTCAAGAACAACCGAGAGCAAAATCCCACCTATAATTGTACGATTATCAAATAGCGATAAAAAATCTGAAATACTTGAAAAAACAAAACAATGTAAACCGGACAGGAGGAATTTCGATTTCAACCCAGCCTTACCAATTTATGTAAGCGAACAGTTATAGAAATTCGTTAGACATTTTAAATAAGGCGAAAGAAATGAAGAATGAAAATATAATTAAATATATGTGGAGTCGCAATGGGTCAATTTTCGCGCGGAAGGATGATTTAGATCTAGTGATAAGAATAGATGACATCTCCCAACTGTAAGATAATGATGATAATGGAGATAGCGATGATAGTAACGATGAGGAAGAAATTTCCACAGAACAGATTAATAAGTTCCCAATGACAGGTTGCTCAGAAGTAAACGCAGATACAGGAAACGTAAACATAAACACCAGATCAATGTCCAAGCGACAACAACGTAACAAGATCAACCAACTGTTAACGCATACTAATACTAATGTTCAAAAAACTGACAAAAAACCTAGTAATAAGTAAAATGTAAAGCCGAACTCAGTCTGCCCTGCGGTGTCTGGTCAACATGGGCAGTACAGATAAAACAACCATCAACCCGAACAATACTGATAAACTTATAGACAATATAACAAAAACTAACAAAAAACATGCAAAAAAATTAAAAATCACCAGCTTGAATGTTCGCACCCTTAAAAATCAAGAAAACATATTAGAACTTGAAAATGCTTAGAAAAATAAAAATATAGACATATTAGGCCTATCAGAAGTAAGAAGGAACGAGGAAGAGATTTTAAAGACGAAGGAAGGTAATCTAATATGTTATAAGGGTAATGATGTCAGTCAAAGGGGAGTAGAATTTTGGATTAATAAAAAATTAGAAAAAAAGGTTAAGGAATTTAAAGGAATATCGGATAGATTAGCAGTTTTGAAAATTAGTCTAACAAGTAAAAAAACGGTTACAATAATACAAGTATACGCACCCACTGCTACTGCAGATGAAAACACTTGTAAAACCTTCTATAAACAACAATCAGAATCTCTCGAGAATTTGAAAACAAATAGTAAAAACCCAATACTGATAATAGGGGATTTTAATAGTCAAATAGGTAAGCGAAGAGAAGAAGAAAGAGATAATTTAGGACCATATTACTATGGAACTAGAAACGAAAGAGGGTGGCGTTTGGTGAGATTCTGCCAGGAAAATCATTTAAAAATCATAAATACTTATTTCAAAAAGAATAATTCCAAAAAGTGGACATGGATAGCACCAAATTTAAACTACAAAACCCAAATTGATTATATTTTAACCCCTGTAGAAATCAAAAACATTAGAAATTTTGTATGATGTATTAAAGAAATTCGAATTTCATACCGACCATAGGCTAATATTTTGCAACTTAGAGGAAGTAAACTGGCGACACCTTCGATCACATAACTCAACAACTAATAAAATAAACAATAGTAATAAGAACGAGTACAAACAAGAACTAGAAAAACTACTGATACAAAATTTAACCGAGTTAACACATGGTGTGGGGATAGATGGACTGATTGAGGAGACAACTAACAATATGAAAACTGCAACAGGAAAAATAAAAAAAGAGCAATATAAAAAATCATCCCTACCTGACCATATTAGAAAATTGATCAAAAAACGCGAAAAAATAAATAATAAGAAATCAACAACAGATATAATAGAGCTAAATATAACGTGCAAATTGATAAAAAGAGAACTTAGAACGTATAATAGAAACAAGAACGATCAATTTATTACTGAAATCTTAGAGAGGAAATCTTTAGGGGGGGGGTGGAATAGGAGGGCAAAGGAATAAACATAAATCTCAATTTACAACCTCAGATTTGCAGGCGATGTGGTTTTAGTACCAAATGATAAAGACCAACAAAGAGTAATGATTCATGAATTAAATGATATAGGAAAAAAAGCTGGGCTCGTGATGAACATTAAAAAAACAAAAATTATGAACAACATGAACGAAAAATATAAGATCGTAATAGACAGAATAAAGATTCAACAAGTAGAAAACGTTACATATCTTGGACAAATCATTACATGTTATGGGTGTGGTACCAAATTTCGGCCATCATATTTAAATAAAATTTCAACACTTATTTTGATCGAAGGGTACCTATCTAAACAGTCCTATTCTTATTAATGGGTAATGGCTGGAAAATACCATCTTGGTAAGCCAAACGCATAGATAAAATTATAAAAGAAAAGTCGGGAATTCCAATTTTTGAAGGTAACCGATGTGTTCGCAAACGAGGTGGAATCGGATCTATATATCTTGTGTATGCTTTAATTTTAAGTACGAGCGCTCGTTTTAATTTCCTGTTGCACATGTGTTTTCTCTTCTTATAATTTTTTTTTTTTATTGTTATATTTTAGTTGTATTAATATCTAAAATGCAATTCGACTAATTATTCAAATTGTACCGAATCGCGCACTTATATTATATTTTTAAAAAAAAAACATTAATTTCGCGAATATAGTGTTTATATTGTTCTAAGTGATTCAAAATGGATTTCACAATTTGAACTCGATGCTGATCCAGATTTCCATGTAAAATAAGATAAGTACCTAATTATGGGTGTATATAAAAATACGTTTTCGTTGTAAGTTCCTTTCTTTTCTTTTTCTTTTTTGTTTTATATCAGTTCATTTATTCACTTTTATTAATGAGCCAGTTAAACTGATTTATATATTTATTTGTCAATAAATCAGTATTTCCATTTTGATAAATTTTGCTTATTTATGTTAATTCTAATTATCCTTGCGTAATGTAATGAAAATCTAAATTATTTCCTAGTAGCTATATTGTCCCAAACGAATAGCCATATGCCTAACTAAATTTAGTTATGAGGCTTGGCAGCCCAATTTGTTTTTATTTATTTTTAAAAGACGCTGCTGCCATTAGCCATCCCTTTCGGCGACCCCACACCAAAATTTAAAGTTCTCATGTTCGTTTCGAGTGGTTGTCTCAGCGTGACGACCCAGTAATGTGTAGGACTTTCCACCTGATAACTGGATTTTCCAGTCATCCAGTGGTCTGATACCACATGGGGATAAAAATGAAGATGAAATAGATAAAAAAAAAAACGTAAGCAGCCATGCCGCATTACTGGAGCTGAGTTTTTAACTGGAGCTTGTTTTGATTTACTAATAACCTTGCTTAACCATTCATGAGTACAGGCCACACCCAATACCAAGTCTGAAAACCCCTACCCTATCCTTTCCAAAAACACTTAAGAAGTTGAATTTGGCACAAATGTAGTATTTCTTGCCATGAAATAATCATGCGAACACATATTTCTCAAATTATAACTATTTGAGGGTCCTCAAATTATCTTCAAATCATGATAATCCGCCATTTTGAGTGGTTATATTCTGGTCACAAACTAATCCTACACATAAAGTTTGATTATTCTAGGCCGATTTGGTGATGAGATATGGAAGATTCATGAAATTTCCTGTAGAAATTTTTCCCTCCAAAAGCCGTTTTTTGCTCCAACTCCCCTCCAAAAGCACTGAGGAAGATAAAATCAAAATACGTTTGTCACTTGGGCTCATTTTATCATATGACACAGCAATAAAAAATTTTCGACCACTCCTGTACCCGCACCACTATTTTAGGTTGATAACCCCGCCTACCCCCCTCCAACATCATATACGGAAGTGAATTCGGGATATAGTATACAACTTATCCCCAATAACCATATGAATTCATATTATTTATATTTTTACCAACTTGAGGCTCCTCAAGCTCTACTCAAAATTTTGATAATCCGCCATTTTGGATCCATTTTGATCCAAATTCAAGAGGTCATATTCTGGTCACCAACTAACCTCACACACAAAATTTGACCTCTTTAACTTGATTTGGTGGGAAGATATAAAGATTCAAGAAATTTCATGACTCAAACCTTCCTCAAAAAGCTGTTTTTTGATGTAACTCCTCTCAGTATGCACTTAAGAAGCTGAAATTTGGATATGTTAGTATCCGTGACTCACTCTTTCATATGAAATCAAAAACGAAAAATTTGAGCTATTTGCCTCTTCTCCAGCCCCCCTCAAAATTTGAGTGATCCGCCATTTTGAAATTTATCAAAAAAACAAAAAAACTATTTTTGCGTATTTGCAAGAAGAGTTCCTCACCAAATTTTGAGCGAATTTTATGAATACTCGCCGGCGCTACGCGTGGGGAAAAAAATATATATCATATATATAAAGCTACAAGAAAAAAATAACAACAAAAATAGGGCCAAAAATATGTTGTTCCAATCGCCCAGCCTCTTCTAATGGACGGACTTCGATAAATTTTTTTTTTTTAATCGCAAAAATTATGCAGATATGTCATCAAGCAAAAAAAAATTAAAAAATTTTAATCAGAGAGTTAAAAAAAAAAAAACAATTTTTCTCTTTTTTTATTACATAAAAATTAACGCGTTCGTTACGCGTTGCCGTATTCCACTCCACTTGCTTGGTTGTGGGCGTGGCGTCTGCCATGCCGCGTTAGTTCGTCCGTTACACGATACATATCATCATTCGTGTTATGTTGCTGGAAGGAGTCACATTGAATAGGCAATTCGAGCGAAGCGAGGAATAGTTTTTTTCTATAAATAAAAGCATTTTGTAATTTGTTTTGTAATATTTTTCAATCTTATGAGGAGTGTAATTGACTCTCTAGGTCTTCTCGAGGGCTAAATATAATTATTTACGAGAAAAGTTCGCGAAAATGAAAGATAATATATATATTTTTTTGGTATGTATTTTACCTATTATTTTGATACTTTTGCTTCGTTTTTTTGCCTAACGTGGCCCCTAATTAAGGTTGGAAGGTATCAATGACATGTATGGAATCCTCAAGACATAACTAACATTTTTAGTCCTCTTCATACCACCTCTTTTTCCCATAGGTAAACAGGTGGAAGGCGTTCAGATGATTTCTCATAGAAAGGGAGAAACTTCATCCCCCTGATGGCACGTGTTACCCTCATCCGAGAGGGCTGAATTTTTTTTGCGTAATGGAGAAGCATAAAGGAAAAAATTTAAGCGGCAAGAACTATGAAAAAACCAAAAAAGAATTCCTTTCCATAAGGTTGGACAACCAAAGTAAAGATATTATGTACTAAACTTTGTTAATATTAACCTATCGATTTGAAATTTTGAGAATCATAATTTTATAATAAAATGAAACTTTTTAAAGGTTTGCTCATGTGATCAGGTGAAACAAAAATTTTTCATATATTTCAATGAAATCCTACCCAGGGGTGTAAAGTTTTCTTTTCATATCTGATCACATTACTTTTAGGATCACTAGCAGCGCTTCGCGCTGCCAGCTGGGCGCTCTTCCCCCAGACCCCCGTTGGTCACTCACATCATTTGCTTTCCTTATTTCTTACTCGCTTCGCCCGCTCGGTTCGTATCAAATCTTTTCACTTTTAAATAATAACCATTAATTCCATAAAATGAGCATTTTTGTTTCAACGTAGAAATTTCCACTTTTTCTTACAATGTAGTGGAGACTCGGGTATATAGAACCGGCCAGACATAAACAATCATCAAAGTACATTCATCAAAAAAGTCAAACCAGGGCATAAAGAACCACAACGCTAAATGAGTTGGTGATAGAATGTCAAATACCACGATAAATTTACGAAGCGTCACATGTATAACCTAAATTTGAATCTGGTTAATGTTAGAATGGCTCCAATGTAATATGTGCTCTGAATGAGCGCATAAAGAGTGCACCAGTTGCGAGGTTACAGCAATATCGATTTCAAGGACACAATTTTTAGGTAGATGCTGGTTTGATTTGTAAAAATGCATTTCTTATTAATTTAGTAATTTCATAATCGCTTTGTAATCATTAACATTCTATTTCAGTTATTTATTACTGCGGTTTTTTTTGCCCAGGCACTTTGAAGATGGAAAAAAATAGTGTTTTGGCAAACTTCAAATTTGAATATCTCATAGTTGGCTTTTCAAAAAAAAAAAAATCACATTTTCTGAAAAAAAAACTGTTTTCAGATGTTTATTACAGCGTATTTTAGAGTCAGCTAAAAAAAAAGGTGGTTCTATATGCCCGAGTCTCCCAAAAATTTATAAATTGATTTTAACACAAATTTATAGGCCTTTCACAGCTGAATTATTTCTTTTTTTCTTTGGCGATATACAGAAATGATGTGAGAAAAATTTGTTTATTATTAATCATCATGTTCATAAGTAATTAAACTTCTTCATAAAAAGAGTATTTAAGGCTCCATTCTACATACACGATTGCATACTGGTTTGCCTGCCCATGATCATTTTCGTACCCCCTTGATTCTCAAATACGACTTATCTGTTTCACTTGAAATTTGAAATATGTGTAAGGAATTTGAGAAACTTCACAGAAGATTTTTTTTGATTAATTGATTACTTGTCGAGAAAAATGAAAAAATAAACTGGCTTTTGAGGAGGCCATATTTCACAGCTTATACCTTTCTTATAAATTAGAATTTAAATTTTTCGTTTTGAACAAATTAAAGAAAAGTATCTTATCTTCTTTATTTTCAAACTTCAAAAGTTTTCATAAGAAACTCACGAAGAATTTGGCTCACAAAAATGTCACATCAGTAAGTAAACATCTTTATAAGTAGAGTATTTAAATTAAATCAAAAAAAAAAAAATTATGGATACTGGGTAGTAACAATGACAATCAACAATCTAGCGTGTTATGAAAAAATTCTGAATTCATCAGCCGTTGTGCTAATACACGTTTGCAAAACGTGCACTGAGATTCGAACAGCTCTAAAACTCATCATTATTGCTCATATGAAAAATAATGTTCATTTTTTTCCTATTGTAATAGTACGCATGCAAATGTAATTCATTTTTTGGAAAACTGTTCGAATGTGCGTTTTATTTCTTTTTTAAAAAAAATAAAAATTCCTAATGAATTGGAATATAAAGTGCATGAGTAAAAGATCGAAAAAAAAATCATCACATAAATTAAGTATACCCGTTTTCACGGGTTTGAGCATATAATCGCGCCATTCAAGATTGAACATGTTTACCTCTTGTAACTCGCGCCTGGCGAAAAGCGAATGCAACGAAAATGTTTTACAACGCGCTTGTAATTTTACCAACGTTGAAGATTTTCGAATTTGTAACTCGCGATTACTGCCATGTTTTGGGTCCATTCTTTTTGAAATTTTTATACATCTTATTGTTGTTAGTTTCAACGAATTGATTTAAAAAAAAAAATTCAAAAATTGAAAGGAAAAAAAATTCAGAAATTTTGGTTTGGTCGAAAACAGTTGAACGTAAAAAAATTGATTCATACTCTAAAATCCACTTATTTGACAAAAAATATGATTTTGAAACTTGGAAGAGCACTAATCAAAATGTTGACCCTCTTCCCCCCTATTTTGGGGTTAGAGGTTTGGATTATAGTTAAAAACCTTACTACACTGAAAGAAAAAATGGATATTTCTACGTTGAAACAAAAAATGTTCTGGCGGCGTAAAGCGCTGCTAATCTCTTTATAATATTAAAATCAAAATTAAGACCCTAAAATTCAGCCCTCAGAGTTGAGATGCGCGCGCATCCTTGTTCTGAATAGCAGGTATAAAATGTATATAAAGGATAACAGGTATACAAAGGAATAAAAGGTTGTAAATTTTAATAAAAGCCTTGTACATGTACAACGGTCAAGTCATAAATTTGTTTTGAGTAGCAGGTATAAAAAGTATAAAGGATAGCAGGTATACTAAGGGAAAAAAAGAGATAAATTTTAATAGAAGCTTTGTACATGGGTAAGAGCAAGGGGAAGTTGTTTAAAATGCTAGTATACAAAAGGGATTTTTTCTTTAAAATGAGCAGTGCAGAGAGTACTACCTCAATGCGCTATTATTTGTAATTAAATAGGTACCTAATCACTGCATTATTGTAACATGTTTATTTATAACATGTAACGAGGAATGGGTTGGGCCGGCGAAGCCCCTAGTATAAGTATATAGATAGATGATAAAAAAATTCGACAAAACAGCAAGTTTTATTTCGGTTTTTCAACAATATTGCTTTAAAAAAAAAAATTAATGAACTTTGAATGTGGTTGTGAGGGATAAGGGGGCACCCAACGTGAATCATGCATAGAACATTTCTTATGGGAAATTTTATATAGATTCATACCCTTCTAGGCTTAGCTCATCTCCTAAAGATGGGGACATTCAGTATGTTGTTTACTGTAGTATTCTCTATATTAAAAAAAAAAAGTCCCCTTCGATGGGAATTTATCTCTTGCCAAAAATATCTAATTCGCTTGACCTAAAGGTCATCAGGAGGGTCTGATATCTTATTTATATTATCAATTCTCAGTCTTAGCCAATACATTCGAGATTGTTTAATGAGCGGAGAATGCTCTTTTCTAAACGTAGATTAAAACAACATTTTCAGCAAAAGATGGCACATGAAAAATACTTCAGCTTTCGGAAATTAATGTGGTTCTTTTGCATGCGAAGATGTTAGAAGCTTTAAAAGTGATGGGGCAAAAATTCGTCAACTTCCATCATTCGATTCTACATCACATATTATACATACAGGCTAAAGAGCACACTAACTCCAAAAACTACTAATTCATCATCAAACTAACTTTGTTTAAAATTATATAAAATACTATAAATAACTGTAAGTTTCTCTTACCATTATATAAAGTAGAAGTGTGAAACCTAAAACGTAATGAACTTCTCTCACTACTGCAATACAGATGATAAAATGATTCATGATCAAATATTTGTTTAACCGCACGAACACAAGATCGTATAGCGGAGGCCATTTCTTCGAGAAACTGGCTGAAATGTGGTAAAAGTATGATGAAAGATCACACAAAATTTCAATAATAGGTATAATTATGCATCTTTACCAACTGCAGCTTCGAAAAAACGAAATTACTTCACCAATACACACAATACAGAAGACTAGTCGCAATATTTCTCACAAGCAGTATTATATTGAAAAAGATCACTTCATGATCATTCATT
Organism: Phenacoccus solenopsis; assembly: GCA_009761765.1. Lineage (NCBI taxonomy): Eukaryota > Metazoa > Arthropoda > Insecta > Hemiptera > Pseudococcidae > Phenacoccus > Phenacoccus solenopsis. The sequence goes on along the minus strand of CM019752.1, from coordinate 664,695 downwards.
ACTTTCATTGAAATTAACAATCAAAGTTTTCGTCACTAATACATCAATAGTTATTGTACATCATTCATTTCAACGAAGGTGAAAATTTCACTTTCAATCACGTCTTTGACCAATGATACAGATAAACTAACAGGCAATATTGATAAGTGTTAATTTATTGACTTTATACTTGTCCTCGAACGCTAGAACTATTCGGCACTAAGGACTAAATCTTAGACAAAAAGTGAGGACTCACATTTTTTGCACTCACAAAAATTCAATATTTATTTTATATGTCCCTGAAACTTCGGACGGTGGAAAAAATAATAAATAAATTAAACCTAACCAACCCCAACTTTAAGATAAGGAACGTAGGTCTGAAAATTCCAAGTCTTAAGGTTCGAACGGTGGAAAAAATCAGGGTTGCGTACCGCGGTATTCTTTCCGGTTGGTATGGTACTGGTATTTGGTATCGGTATTTTTTCTGGTCGGTACGGTACTGGTATTTGGTATTTATATAATTATCGGTCGGTATGGTACCGGTATTCAGTATTGATATAATTTTCGGTCGGTATGGTACGGGTATATGGTATCGGTATTTTTTCTGGTTGGTGTGGTACCGGTATTTGGTATCAGTATTTTTTCCGGTCGGTATGGTACCGGTATCGGTAAATCCCAAAAAACTGCGGTATTGGTCGGTATATACCGCGGTATCGGTACTGGTACGCAACCCTAGCCCGCAATATCGCACCAGTTCAATTATTTTAAAACTCAAAAAACGTGTTAGAATCAAAAGCAGGGTTGCGTGTTGATCGAAATTAAAAATTAAAAATTAATAAATAAATAAATATCATAAATACCGCGGTATTTGCAGAGGGTTGCGTACCGCGGTATTTTTTCCGGTCAGTACAGTACTGGTATTTGGTATCGGTATTTTTTCTGGTCGGTACGGTACTGGTATTTGGTATTTATATAATTTTCGGTCGGTATGGTACGGGTATATGGTATCGGTATTTTTTCTGGTTGGTATGGTACCGATATTTGGTATCAGTATTTTTTCCGGTCGGTATGGTACCGGTATCGGTAAATCCCAAAAAACCGCGGTATTGGCCGGTATATACCGCGGTATCGGTACCGGTACGCAACCCTGGAAAAAATAATAAATAAATTAAACCTAACCAAACCCAACTTTGAGGTAAGGAATGTAAGTCTGAAAGTTCCAAGTCTGAAAGTTCGAACGGTGGAAAAAATAATAAATAAATTAAACCTAACCAAACCCAACTTTAAGGTAAGGAACGTAAGTCTGAAAGTTCCAAGTCTGAAAGTTCGAAACTTCGAACAGTGGAAAAAATTATAAATAAATTAAGCCTAACCAAACCCAACTTTGAGGTAAGGAATGTGACGGACGTTTTTATTAATCTCCGACATAATATTAATTTCACCTTAAACTTCATGAACGAAATAAACGCTTGTACAAATTTTGTCTCTTTATTTCGCATTAAACATAATGATCTCCATCTTAATAGACCAATTTCGCGTGACGTCACAACCGCGAACGAAATGATTCGTGGGCCCCAAGAAGAAGCGACGCGCTTTGTTTACAAAAAGGGGTAACTTTATTCGTTCATATCTCCGTCGCTGTTCAATATTTTTGAAAACTGTTTGAAAATTCTGAAAGTAGAAAGTTCAAGGAATTTATTTTCAAAAAAACTTTTCAAAATTTCATTTTTTGAGATACCGTAAAATGCATTAGAAAATTACCAATTTTTGACTATTAACTATTTCGCTTTGGGGGCTTCAAAATTGGAGAAAACGGAAAAAATAAGCAATTTTGACCCCGGAACCGGAAAGTAGACCTTTTGAGAAAAATTTTAAGACCTCAATCGTTGAAATCGGCCCTTTTGTTGTGGAGATATTCCGATTTCAATTTTAAATCACCGTAACAGCGTAACATGTACATGCGCATATATCTATGCAGTCATAGGTACATATTATAATTACCATACTCAAACACGCTTCGAACCTGCGTTATTTTCCTATTACTATTTTTAACGATTTTTTTCCTTTTTTTATTTTTTTAATTTTTTTATTTTGCTGTATGAAACAAAGATTTTCAGAGTTTTTCAAACTAGGGATGTATTTGTAAAAAAAAATCAATAATTGTTGGCTACTCTACTAACACATTGACGATCACTATGCATATTGCTTCCCCATCAGGTAGATACCATTTAAATTTTCCATCTTGGAAAATTTCTGAATTTTCAATTCAATAAATTTCGCATTTTTAGGGTTTTATCTTCATGAAAGCGGAGTTTTAGAGGCATCTCCTGACGGCATATCATCCAACTACGTTTTAGAGATAAAACGCCCCTACAAATATAGAAAATCTGAAAATCTTATTGAGACTTTGGAGCAAGGCGAAAAATATATTATATTCAGCGTACCTAAGGAGGATGGCAGCAAAGCAATGGCGGTTAATAAGAAACATGTATTATAGTCAATTCAAGCTCAAATTTACTTCGCGAAAAAGAAATTTGGGATAATCTATGTATGGACGCCTAAAAGCCATATTTGCGCCCAAATAGAAAAAGACGTAGAATGGCAAACAAACATAGATTTATTACTCGATTTTTATTTTAGGAAATTTTTATTTGAAATATATCGTAACATGTAATTTTATCTCAATTTTTAACTCTAGATATATAATATAATAAAAATTGAAAGCATATGCAGGTTTGAAGTATGTTTGTGTATGGTTAATTTAATTGTATAACCAGGGCTGTTAACTTAAACGTATATTAGTTAAATTCAGTTAAAGTTTTAGTCTTTCAAAACAAAAATAAGAGTTAAAGTTAGCAGTTTTATTCTTTTCACTTAAAGTTTAAGTTATAGTTAAAGTTGAAGTAAACTAGTTTTAACTTAAATAAAATAAAAGTTTAGAGTTAAGGTTAAAGTTAAATTCTTCTTTATAGTTAAAAAAGTTAAAGTTAAAGTTAGTTAAAGTTTAATTCTTATTTTAAAATAGTTGAAGAAGTTGAAGTTATAATGAAATAATGTGGTTACCTATTAATTATATCATATCCGCTTTTTATGTACGATGAAAAGATGAAATAAGACATAAGAGTTTCCAAATTCAATAAATCAAGCATTTATAAAAATATAAAATGAATTTAATTTTAAATTTCACATTTAAAATTTTAATTTTCAAAACTACTTATAATTATTTCGCAATAACAAAAGATCATTAATAAATTAATAGACCCTTTGAGACTGTATCGCAAAGGACCTAAAATGAACCTCAAGTCGCTGAATGTTCGTTCAATATTGGAAAACTTGTTTGAGACTTTAACCAAAACGATTTTTTTTTAAGTTTAAGTTAAAGTTTGATTCAGTTTAAAGGACTGAAAATATTAGTTAAAGTTTTATTCAGTTACATATATTGGGGTTTATAGTTAAAGTTAAATTCAGTTATATTCTTAATGCGTGAAAATACGAGTCAGTTTGAGTTAAGGTTAAGAGTTTTAGTTATTGTTAACAGCCCTGTGTATAACTATATGTCTATGCGCATACATGTTACACTGATTCAAAATTGAAATCGGAATATCTCCACAACAAAAGGGCCGATTTCAACGATTGAGGTCTTAAAATTTTTCTCAAAAGGTCTACTTTCCGGTTCCGGGGTCAAAATTGCTTATTTTTTCCGTTTTCTCCAATTTTGAAGCCCCCAAAGTGAAATAGTTAATAGTCAAAAATTGGTCATTTTCTAATGCATTTTACGGTATCTCAAAAAATGAAATTTTGAAAAGTTTTTTTGAAAATAAATTCCTTGAACTTTCTACTTTTAGAATTTTCAAACAGTTTTCAAAAATATTGAACAGCGACGGAGATATGAACGAATAAAGTTACCCCTTTTTGTAAACAAAGCGCGTCGCTTCTCCTTGGGGCCCAAACGATTCTTCTCGTTCACCGTTCACTACCTCACAGTGAAATTGGTCTATTCTCAACTATAGTTACCGACAGTGTTACGAATCTCTCGCGCTGGCCGACACTCCCGAGGCCAAAAAAAAAAAAAAATTATCAAATTATTCGTAAAGAAACACATAAAGTAAATAAACAAAGTAAACATACGACGGAGATATTAGCACGCGTTTTTCAGCACGCGTATTAGTGATAAGAAAAATTCACACTAATGAGCATAGTAGAGCAATGTATTACGTGTCTGATTATTAAACTAACATGAAAATTGGACTGCATTACTCAACAATGTTCTAAGTGAAATGAGGCGCCATAGACTTGTTGATCGATCTTATTTTTGTTTTTAATGAGAAAAACTAATAATGAATGAAATCATTCATGTTATTTAAAAAATTTCAAAGACAAACGAGTGAAATTTGTTCAGTTTGATTGACTGGCTTTGTTATAATTTACATTACATCTGAAACTTGATGTAGTTAAAGTTTATGGCGTCTCATTCCACTTAGAACATTGTTGCGTAATGCAGTCCAATTATTGAATATTATTATATTATTGAACTAATTACAACAACATTAAAAAGAATAAAAAAAAACACACATTTTAATTATGAAATGAAACAAATTAAATTATTTCTCAAAAAAAACTGCTTTCGAATATTGAGTCATTCCCTACAAGAGTTGCCACTCAAAAAAACAATCTGCAAACAGTCTCAAAAATATTACTCTAGTATACCGCAAACATAAGACATGTCCAATCTCGGCAACTCACATTATTCTTGAGTTATGCTTGAAAGGTTTGGGCTCACCTTTAGACGCATGCTTCAATGTGACTGTACTTACGTGTGAATTCCTCAAATACTAGACATAGGAAAAATTGGAAAAAATTCTCAAATGAACTACTCGAGTATACTTTCAAAACAAGATATCACTCAACTCGGCACCTCGCTTAGTTCTTTAGTTATCCTCAAGTGTGTTATGGATCATTTTCGCACATATCACCAATGTAACTTTACTGACATGCGAATTCCTCAAATACTAGACATGGAAAAATTCTCAAAAAATCTACTCGAGTATACCTTCAAAATAAAATATCACTCAACTCGGCACCTCACTTAGTTCTTGAGTTATCCTCAAGAGTGTTATGGATCATTTTCGCACATATCACCAATGTGACTTTACTGACATGCGAATTCCTCAAATACTAGACATAGGAAAATTCTCAAAAAATTCTCAAAAAATTTACTCGAGTATACCTTCAAAACGAGATATCACTCAACTCGGCACCTCACTTAGTTCTTGAAGATTATTTGAGAATTTTTTGAGAATTTTCCTATGCCTAGTATTTGAGGAGTTCACACGTAAGTTCGGTCACATTGACGCATGTATCTGAAGGTGAGCCCAAGCCGAACCATTATTGTTTTGATGATAACTCGAGAACTAAAAGATGTGCCGAGTTGAGTGATATCTTATTTTGAAGGTATACTAGAGTAGATTTTTTGAAAATTTTTTGAGAATTGTCCTATGTCTAGTATTTGAGGAATTCGCATATCAGTGAAGTCACATTGGTGATATGTGCGAAAATGATCCATAATACTCTTGAGGATAACTCAATAACTAAGTGAGGTGCCGAGTTGAGTGATGTCTTGTTTTAAAGGTATACTTGAGTAGGTTATTTGAGAATTTTTTGAGAATTTTCCTATGTCTAGTATTTGAGGAATTCACACGTAAGTACGGTCCAGTGATGGGCACGCTCCGGTTGGGAGCGGAAGAGCGGTCGGAGTACTCCGCTCTCGCTCCGGAGCGAGAGCGGAGCGCGCTCTTTTTTTAATACAACTACAACAACCGGAGCGCGCTCCGGAGTACTCCAGCCTGGAGCGGAAATTTAAAGAAAAGAGCGCGCTCCTCTGATAACGCTCCTCTATCATTGGAACGTTTTAATGAATGAATATTTGAATTTTTTATTTTTATAATTATTATTTATTAGACTGTTTCTTTCTATACCGTGCGCGCAATTGATTTATTACACACCGGCAAAAAAAGTTACAAAAATAAATTCATATAATTTTGAAATAACATTACAACTTGAAACTGTGGATTGATTTATAGTTCTAATCAGTTTTATAGTATTACTTGATAAGAAATTGGTGTCAAAAATAATTCTATATAGTTTTAATAAGTTTTAATATTGATTTTGAAATCATGTAAAATGCGTTTTTAGCAGATTTTTACGTTGATGTGTAAAGAATTAGTTGTGCCTTGTGCGCACGGTATTAAATCCTCATGTTATAGGTACTCATAAATCAAGATTCACCATTTCACCAGTTCACCACTCACTAAAATTGATTAAATCGAAAAATAATTAATAAAAATAGGTTTAAATTCGACCAACATATCTATATACCAAAATTCACTTGAAAAGAGCGGCGCTCCGACCGCTCCTGACCGCTCCAGGAGCGAGAGCGGAGCGCGCTCTTTTTTTCTCACTTGGAGCGAGAGCGGAGCGCGCTCTTTTTTTTCTCACTTGGAGCGAAGAGCGGAGCGCGCTCTTTTTTTTCCGGAGCGTGCCCATCACTGGTACGGTCACATTGACGCATACGTCTGAAGGTGAGCCCACGCTGAACCATTATTGTTTTGATGATAACTCGAGAACTAAAAGAGGTGCCGAGTTGAGTGATATCTTATATTGAAGGTATACTCGAGTAGATTTTTTGAGAATTTTTGAGAATTTTCCTATGTCTAGTATTTGAGGAATTCACACGTAAGTACGGTCACATTACGCATACGTCTGAAGGTGAGCCCACGCTGAACCATTATTGTTTTGATGATAACTCGAGAACTAAAAGAGGTGCCGAGTTGAGTGATATCTTATATTGAAGGTATACATGAGTAGATTTTGAGAATTTTTCCAATTTATCCTATGTCTAATATTTGAGCAATTCACACGTAAGTACGGTCACATCGACACATGCATCTGAAGGTGAGCCCAAGCCGAACCATTATTGTTTTGATGATAACTCAAGAACTAAAAGAGGTGCCGAGTTGAGTGATATCTTATTTTAAAGGTGTACTCGAGTAGATTTTTTGAGAATTTTCCTATTTCTAATATTTGAGTAATTTTGCATATCAATGCGGTCACATTGGTGATACGTGTAGAAGTTAACGTTATATATTTATGAGGATAACTCAAGAACCACGAGAGGTGCCCGGTTGAATAATGTCTTTTTTTAAATCGAAAAATAATTAATAAAAATAGGTTTAAATTCGACCAACATATCTATATACCAAAATTCACTTGAAAAGAGCGGCGCTCCGACCGCTCCTGACCGCTCCAGGAGCGAGAGCGGAGCGCGCTCTTTTTTTTCTCACTTGGAGCGAGAGCGGAGCGCGCTCTTTTTTTTCTCACTTGGAGCGAAGAGCGGAGCGCGCTCTTTTTTTTCCGGAGCGTGCCCATCACTGGTACGGTCACATTGACGCATACGTCTGAAGGTGAGCCCACGCTGAACCATTATTGTTTTGATGATAACTCGAGAACTAAAAGAGGTGCCGAGTTGAGTGATATCTTATATTGAAGGTATACTCGAGTAGATTTTTTGAGAATTTTTTGAGAATTTTCCTATGTCTAGTATTTGAGGAATTCACACGTAAGTACGGTCACATTGACGCATACGTCTGAAGGTGAGCCCACGCTGAACCATTATTGTTTTGATGATAACTCGAGAACTAAAAGAGGTGCCGAGTTGAGTGATATCTTATATTGAAGGTATACATGAGTAGATTTTTTGAGAATTTTTTCCAATTTATCCTATGTCTAATATTTGAGCAATTCACACGTAAGTACGGTCACATCGACACATGCATCTGAAGGTGAGCCCAAGCCGAACCATTATTGTTTTGATGATAACTCAAGAACTAAAAGAGGTGCCGAGTTGAGTGATATCTTATTTTAAAGGTGTACTCGAGTAGATTTTTTGAGAATTTTCCTATTTCTAATATTTGAGTAATTTGCATATCAATGCGGTCACATTGGTGATACGTGTAGAAGTTAACGTTATAATATTTATGAGGATAACTCAAGAACCACGAGAGGTGCCCGGTTGAATAATGTCTTTTTTTAAAAGGTTTGCTTGTGTAGTTGTTTTTAGAATTTTTTGAGAATTTTCCTTTGTTTATTATTTGAGTACTCCACTTAGCTATATGGCTCACTTACAGTAGTATGCGGTGGTTTTTGGATTTAGTGCAAGTAATTTTCCTAACTTAGTTTTTTGCTTAAATAGTTTCTCGATCCACGTATCCATATATTATTATGTTATGTTTCTCAAAATTTTTCTCATTTACTGCAAAGAAATAAGTTTATGCTCGACTTCACTTGTTTGTGTGATGCAATGTGGTGTTTTGGTGAAAACAATTTCTGCATGCTCAGAATGTTTTCTATTTTCTCCATCGTTGTTTGTCGGCAGAGCGGATCGTTCAATAGGCTCACTGAAAGATCAGATTTTTACTGAGTCTCGAAAAAAAAAAAGTAACCTGGACCAGTTGCGCAACCTGGTTGCTCGGATTGTAACGCAGTGCGTTCAACACTGAAAATACAAAATGTATCAATTTCATTATATTTTATTTAATATCAATTTCAGGGTTTGAAGAACGAAGCGTACATGTTATCTTTCCAATTTCTTTTTTTTAGTAATGATTAGGTTTACGTTCCATTTTTTGTAATTGTAAAAATCAAAAAATGTGATTATATTTAACGTTAAAATTTAATTCGGGTATTAATTTGTTATGAATGTGAAAATAATTTTCGCAAAATTAAATAAGTAATATATTTCCTATTTTTTATCAAGTTGGGGTTGAGACTTGAAAGCAAAGGGTATCTTCCAGTTTTTTTACATTTTGTAAATCCAGCAGCAATCTTTGGCCGAGAAATTATTCGACAACGTATGGCTAATAACCGACTTGGTGCAACATTTAAAGGCATTAAGTCCACTAATACCTAATAACAACTTTTTTTTTTAAGCACTTAGTCAGCTTTTAAGTTTTAACCGACTCTGTATATACAACTACACGTGTTGACTAATAATCAACTCAGGTTTAATGTTCAAAAAATGCATTAAGTAGCTATTAACCAACCGTAAACATATAATGCAACTATGTAGAGTTGAACTACTATGAAAAGATAAATAAATTCAACACATTTCACGCGCATTTATAGGGTAGCACTGATTGTTGCGACCGGTCACCGTAAGGTCTATTGCTACCTGTGGGGCATTGCCCCGGTAGCACTGCAAAAAAAAAAGATTTGTTCCAAAAATTAATTGTAGAGCGCGTTTTCTAATCTTTTTCCTTTTAATTTTTTTAAAAATAATTTAAGTTGAAGTGACTCTCTGAAAAAGTAAAAAAAAAATATGATTGTTTTTTTTTGTTTTTTTTTTTTTTGTAATGTTTAACAAGAATAACATATCAAAAAGTTATCCACGTGTGTGTGAAATTTTTTTTTTTCTATTAATTATAATTTTCTTTTTCCACTAATAATGAAGAGGGAAAAGAGTTTCCCGACATTTCAGAAGTGGGATTTCACCCAATAATGGCTCCAAAACGTAAACAAAATTCTCGTAGATTTTCGGCTTTGAATTCTTCTTCAAACGACCTGCCGCTTGGTCAGGAAGAAAGGTCAGCCGAAGCTGATAATAATGCCGAACTTAAGGCTCAGATAGCCTTATTAACTCAGCAGGTAGCAATGCTTGCGGCCGCCGTTAATGTTCCGCCGACTACAGCCGTTAGTTCAACCGTTAATGCCGAACATACAAAATCCGCCGTACCTACACCCGTTAACGCCGAAAATACAAAATCTGCCGATCCTAAAGGTAATTCTAAAACTTCCGAGTCATCTCCGTTGCCATCCGCGCCAATTTCGTTTGCCGTAGATCTCAGCCGCGATTTACCTTCGTATGATGGAGAAGGTACTGAAAACGCTCGCGAGTGGTTAGTTGCATGGAACGCAACCATAAATATCCATTCGTTATCGGATTGCGCTGCTATAGAAATTGCGCGTCGCACATTAAGTGGAGCCGCTAAATCTTGGTATAGGCGTTGTCGCGAACATATCACTACCATACCCGAATTTCGCAAATTGTTTCGTTCTGCATTCCTACCAGACCGTGATTTTGTCGAACTAACGCAGATGATGTTAAGTCGTGAACAGCGACTCAGTGAAAACGTCATGGTATATGTACATGACAAGCTACGATTAATCCAACCGCTTGGTTTAACACTAGCTGAAACAAAAAGGTATGTTGCATCAGGCTGTAATTGGGCCGCATTAAAATCGCATATTCTTAATTGTGTAGTTATTGATGAGGACGAGTTATTGAGTTCAATACGCGTATTTGTGGAATGTACGCCCAAAACATCAAATCCTCGAAGCAATACTTCGACGCAAGGTACTGCCATTAGTACTAAATCATTGTTGAAGTCTCCAACTGTAATATCGAGTGTAAAGAAGCCGAAGCCAATTGAAAAAGAAAACACGTCAACGCAGGTAAAATGTTATAATTGTTTTGAGTTCGGACATATGTCGAAAGAATGTTCAGCTCCCCGTCGTATGCCGAAATGTACGTCTTGCGGTCAGTTAGGCCATGTAAAGTCACTGCCAATTCTAATTCATCACAATCTACCATTTCAAGTTCGACGGTATCTACTGTAGCGCTTGTTGGTGATAAGAACAACACTAGTATACTGACGGTTTCTGAAGTTGCTTTAACGAAGTATCATCGTTCGGTTAAAATTAATGGTATGATGTTTCATGCGCAAGTAGACCCTGGAAGTTGTGATTGTTTAGCGAGAAGCGATGTTATTCAACAATTGAATGTAACATTAGAACCAGGGCTGCAAAAACGGAACGATAACGTTATCCGGTATCGTTCCGGTATTGTTTTTCAAATGGATTCGGTATCGTTATCGTTCTGGTATCGTTATTTAATATGTTCCGGTATTTTGTATCGTTACCGTTTCGTTATTTAAAATGTTCGGGTATTGGTATCGGTATCGGTACTGGTATTGGTATCGTTATTTTTCAAAAATTATTGAATATGTATTCCAAGTTTTAAACCAACTTTCAAAATTGGAAAAAAATCTGGTCCAGCCTAATAATAATAATGAATGAATTGTAAGCAGTATTATTAATTTTTTTCCATGTGATTTTACGTTAATCAAATAATAATTATTAATTAATTTAATTGTATTAAATGGCTAAATAAATATAAATGCTTACAGCTATGTCCGGTATTGCTACTATTCTTTTAAAGCATTTTATAAATCATTCACAAAAATAGGTCAGAGCCGTCAGAGGGCCACAAGAGATCATGACAGTTGACACCATTATGAACATAACGCAGACAGCACCTCCAATTATCTGGTATAATAACATTAATAACAATAAGTAACAACACATCTCAAAATAAATAAACTTTTTAAATTTTGGTGTAAATTGAAATTGACAATTAATAACAGATAGGTAAGCTCGTTTTAGAAAAAAATATGAAGGTCAATTTTTTTGAAATGATTGTGTTGTTATTAGCGCTGGTGCTGGTGATAAAAACGTCAAGAATGGAAGGAAACGAAGAGATTGGAACAATTTTTGAGGGATAGAAACGAAGGGAACGATACGACTTTGAATGAGCAAAGAGCGTTATATGAATGAAAGGAAATGAAAATCAAAAGATGTAAGCAAGAAGAGATGGGAACGATTCAATTTTTTTTTGCTCTTTTCTCACTGCCCCAAGCTGGTGCTAAGTGCGTCGATGTACATCTACAATTTCTACATACTTGATAATTTACTCAAATAATACTGGCAATTTTATTTTTTACATATTATTAATAAGAAAAATGAAAAAAAAAAATAATAATAATAATAATAACGGAAAAATAACGGAAAAAGGTTCCGGTATCGGTATTGTTCTGGTGTCGGTTTTCAAATTTTCTAGTATCTGGTATCGTTTCGTTACCGTTTTTTAATTTTTCCGTTATCTGGTACAGGTATCGTTACGTTATTTACCGGAAAATGCCGTTTCGTTACGTTTTTCCGTTCCGTTACGGTATCGTTTTTGCAGCCCTGATTAGAACCATGTAGTAAGTCATTCTCTGGTATTGGAGTATACAAGCAATGTACTCGTGCCTTTGGAGTTGCAAACTTATCGATTAATATTGACGATATAACAGTGTTGTAGGAACAAACTAAAGAACGAAAACGAAGAACAACAAGAACGGAGAATTTTCATTGTTCCTGAGGAACAGGACCAAGAACGAGAACATAAAAGTGATATATCTGAAGAACAAAGAACAGAACGAGAACAGAATGTTTTCAAACTGAAAGATCAAAGAACGAAACGAGAACCAACAAATGTAAAGTGCTGAGGAAGGAGAACAAAAACAAGAACGGATGTAATTTTGGATTGTTCTTCGTTCTTTTGAAAGTTCATGATTTGTCATGAAATTAATAGATATCATGAGGGGAAAGAGAAAATAAGAAACTTATACTTGAAAGCGAGCAAGTGTTACATATACCAATATAAGTAATTTTTTTTTTTAATTATTAGCTTCAATTAATTGATTTTCAATGTCAACAGCAACATTAACTGTAAACACGTTATCAAAAAAAAAAAAAAGAAATACATAAAGAAAGAAAGAAAGAACAAAAGAAAAAATTGAAGGACGAGAACAGAACGAAGAACGAACAAGAATGAGACCATAAAGGATTGAAAGAACAAAGAACAGAACGAGAACAACATTGTAAAGAATTAAAAGAACGAAGAACGGAACGAGAACAGTTGAATCATTGAGAATAAGAACGAGTCAGGAACAGGATGAAATGACTAGGTCTTTTCAGGAACGAGAACAGGAACAAGAACAGACCTATGTTCGTTCCTACAACACTGCGATATAACACTTGTTGTTCCTGTGTATGCGGTTCCTATAGCTGCTATCCCTGTACCTATAATAATTGGTCGAACTTGGACCGACGATCCATCAATAATATATGCCCGTATTGGTGAAAAGTTGCGATTTTTAATGCTAGGTGATTTTACAACTAAGCAGTTAGCTTCAATGGTGGAGAATACCCTTACCACTATACCTCGTCCGTCAAAAACATTATGCTGCGAAGTATTACCATCCGAAAAACTCAATTTTGTAGGTTTTGTTACATCAAGTGGACCAGTAACATCGTGTTATTTACCCCTGACCAATATACCCACCAATACCTATGTTGGTCGAATTTTACGAATTGATACCAACGAACTCATCGAACAATCTAACGAGTCAACTAATTTATATCAGCCATATGCGTTGAGCGATCTAGTTACCGGACAGATTGCTGAATGCGAAAAAGAACAATTATTACAGCTTGTTAATAAGTATAGGCGAGCGTTTGCTAATAATATCCGTGAAATGGGCTGTACTAATCTTGTTGAAATGAAAATTAACGAAATACCGAATAGTCGTCCATGCGCCCAATGACCCTACCGCACTTCGCTATCGCAATCTCAAGCTTTAACCAACATTCTTCGCGAATGGGAAGAATTAGGAATAATTCGACCTAGCACCTCCCCGTATGCAGCCCCTGCTTTATTGGTCGACAAAAAGACTGGTGAAAAACGAGCAGTATTCGACTATCGGCGTTTGAATGCACAGACGATACCCTATCCATTCCCAATTCCAAACATAGACGATCAATTGAGTGAATTAAGTGGCGCAACAATGTATTCAGTTATCGATTTATTCTCTGGTTACCTCCAGGTACCTATGGAGGAATCTTCTATACCACTTACCGCATTTATAACATCAAACGGCCACTACGAGTTTCACAGGATGCCGTTTGGCCTGAAAAATGCGCCTGCGGTTTTTCAATCTCTCATGAACAAAGTTTTGGGCAGATTACCTCATCATACGGCCTTTTGCTATTTAGATGATATCATAATCCCCGCCACGTCGTTTGTACAGATGTTGCAGAATTTAGAGAATGTTTTAGCCTCATTACAGGCTGCTGGGCTTACCTGTCGTTTGTCAAAATGTAAGTTTGCTGTTATGGAAATCGAATTTCTTGGATTCGTTATTTCGGCGGGACACATTCAACCTGGCCCTATCAAAACGAAAGTAATTGCTGAGTTTCCACGACCAACCGATTCCCATGCTATCCGTAGGTTTTTGGGACTTACCGGATTTTTTCGACGTTTTGTTTACCGTTACGCAATGATTGCAAAACCATTGAGTACTTTACTTAAGAAAGGTACTAAATTCATCTAGACTGATTCCCAGGAGAAGGCGTTTATCGAGCTGAAGCTGAAACTTACCAGTTCACCTGTTCTTCGTTTATTCGACCCTGTTGCACCAATCGAGGTGCATACCGATGCTTCTGCGATAGGAGTAGGCGGTATGTTATTACAAATTCACAACGGACAACAGCATTTAGTTTATGCGGTTAGCAAATGCTGCACACCAGCTGAATCGCTATATCATTCGAGCAGACTTGAATTATTAGCTGTTGTATGGACTTTAACCCGTCTTCGGCAATTTTTAATCGGTACGTCATTTGTAGTAGTTACAGACTGTCAAAGTCTCACATATTTATACAAGTCCAAGGTTGGCAATGGTCAACTGGCCAGGTGGGCTGTTTTTCTGGCAGAATATGATTGTAAGTTCGTTCATCGTGCGGGTACTAATATGAAACATGTCGATGCCTTAAGTCGAGCGTCCCTGCCTGGAGGCGATGGGATTGAAGCAGAAATTTTTCAAAACGTTCTATTGGTAGAAAGTGCAGCCGAGGAAACCGTTCGTACCTTTCAAAGTAGCGATACCGAAATTCAGAACCTTATTCGCTATATTAATACGGATGGACGAAACCAACCCGAATCTCGTCAATATTCCGTGATAAATGGGATATTATATCGAAAGGAAAATGGAAAGAGGCTATTTGTTGTGCCAAAATGTATGCGGAAGGCCCTCACTATTAAATTCCATGATAGTATGGGACATTTTAGTACCGAAAAAGTATTAGCCGCAATAATTCGAAATTATTGGTTCGCTGGTATGCGGCGGTATGTAAAGACACATATACGGCGATGTGTAGCATGCCTAACGTGAAAGGGTCCCTCTGGCCGAACGCAAGGACTTCTGCAACCCATACCCCCGCCGACAACTCCATTCGAGAGGGTACACGTCGATCATTTAGGACCCTTACCTATCAGTAATGGATACAACCATCTATTCGTTGTAATCGATGCTTTAACCAGATATGTAGAACTCTATCCGTGTAAAAGCAGAACAAGCGGCGAAGTAGTAGAATACCTTGAAGAATTTACAACTAGGTTTGGTTACCCTAAGCATATTGTCAGCGATCGTGGCACTGCCTTTACTGCAACCGAAGACTTTGTCAAATGGACCGAAGAACATGCAATTCGACACACATTAGTATCTACCCGACATCCGCGAGCAAATGGATTGGTTGAGCGCATCAACAATGTAATTACCGCCCAATTTGCTATTTATTGCGAAGAAAATGGGCAGCATGATTGGTATAAATTTGTGAGCAAAATTCGGAAACATAAATTCTTCTGTGAATCGCAGTACTGGGCGATCACCCTATGAACTCCTATATGGCTTTCAGCCACATTTTGTGGACAGCGAGTATGCGGCATTATTTGATGGTGAATCGAGAGTGGATCCAACTACGTTACGGGACTCCTCTGTTGAGAATGTTATTGCAGCCCAACATGACCAAAAGCGTCAATTTGATAGAAAACACTGCCCAGGTGATGACTTACATGTGGGACAAATAGTCTTCGCAAAATCACCACCCGAACCCACCGGACATTCGACAAAATTTCAACGAAAGTATAGAGGACCCTTGGTGATCGTAAAGAAAGTCGGAACTGATACTTATCATTGCCAGAGCCTGAATACGGAAGGAAAAATCCTTGATACAAACTTCCATATATCGGCATTACGCCCCCTTGGAGATATACCGATCGATGATGAAGAAGAATCAGAGGAAATGGGACGAGGACGTCCCTAATTAGCAGGAATGGCCGAGATGTGGGGCACTGCCCCGGTAGCACTGCAAAAAAAAAGATTTGTTCCAAAAATTGATTGTAGAGCGCGTTTTCTAATCTTTTTTCTTTTAATTTTTTTAAAAATAATTTAAGTTGAAGTGACTCTCTGAAAAAGTAAAAAAAAAAATATATGATTGTTTTTTTTTTGTTTTTTTTTTGTAATGTTTAACAAGAATAACATATCAAAAAGTTATCCACGTGTGTGTGAAATTTTTTTTTTCTATTAATTATAATTTTCTTTTTCCACTAATAATGAAGAGGGAAAAGAGTTTCCCGACATACCTTTTTATTCTCGAGAATAAGGCTCACTGGAAAGATCACAGCTGAATGTAGTGATGCCAACCGCGTGTTGAGGAAAACGCGAAACTTCTTTCTGCAAATAATTCTTATATGTGAAGAAGAAGTAAAATTCGTTTTTTGGTTATCGAGATGCATTTGAAGATGCGTAGCGTGAAAAATGAAAGAATTTAAAATAGCTGTCCATTTTTCAACTTGCCAGGCAGTACAATCACACTGCTGGATCATGAGAATAATCTAAAAAATTATAGTTAAATTGCATAAGAATATAGACAGTTACAATAATTAATATATTTTTGATGAGAGAGAACTTATTTGTTAGCTTTGTAAAAATTGAGATAAGCATTTTGGCTGATCAGGGATGTACTGAGCAGGGCTGTTAACTTAAACGTATATTAGTTGAATTCAGTTAAAGTTTTAGTCTTTCAAAACAATAATAAGAGTTAAAGTTAGCAGTTTTATTCTTTTCACTTAAAGTTTAAGTTATAGTTAAAGTTGATGTAAGTTAGTTCAAGTTTAATTCTTCTTTTAAAATAGTTAAAGAAGTTGAAGCTAGAATAAAACAATGTAGTTACCGATTATATCATATCCTCTTCTTATGTACGATGATAAGATGAAAATAAGACATAAGAGTTTCTAAATTCAATAAATTAAACGTTTATAAAAATATAAAATGAATTTAATTTAAAATTTTACATTTAAAATTTTAATTTTCAAAACTACTAAATATAATTATTTCGCAGTAACAAAAGATCATTAATAATAGAAAATAGATCCTTTGAGACTGCATTGCAAAGGGTCTAAAATGAACCTCAAGTCGCTGAATGTTCGTTCAAAGTTGGAAAATTGGAAATTGGCTTGAGACTTTAACCAAAACGATTTTTTTTTAAAGTTTAAGTTAAAGTTTAATTCAGCTTCAGGGACTGAAAATATTAGTTTAAGTTTTATTCAGTTACACATATTGGGATTTATAGTTATAGTTAAATTCAGTTTTATTCTTAATACGTGAAAATACGAGTCAGTTTGAGTTAAAGTTTAGAGTTTTAGTTATTGTTAACAGCCCTGGTACTAAGGGCATTTTTAAGGGGGTTGGAAATCAAAAATTGTTAACTAATATCATGATATTTTACCAACTTCTGAACTTTTTGTTTTTGCCCTAAAAAAATAAGATCAAACACCTATACAGTCTTGTTAGTCTTAAAAATAGCCGTAGCGAGAAATTTTTTCATAATTCAGGACAAGAAAAAAATAATAGCAGTTGAAAAGTTCAAAAAGTGCAGAAAGGTGGCGAACATTGATTTGGACTGCATTACGCAACAATGTTCTAAGTGAAATGAGGCGCCATAGACTTGTTGATCGATCTTATTTTTGTTTTTATTGAGAAAAACTAATAATGAATGAAATCATTCATGTTATTTAAATAATTTCAAACACAAACAAGCGAAATTTGTTCAGTTTTATTGACTGGCTTTGTTATAATTTACATTACATCAGAAACTTGATGTAGTTAAAGTTTATGGCGCCTCATTTCACTTAGAACATTGTTGCGTAATGCAGTCCATTTGATGGGTTGAGATAGGAATGCGTTGTTTATAATGATTATTAGGTATTTTCTGAAGTAAAAAAATGAATTATAAAGTATAGACACAATTTTGTTTTTGTTTTTTTTTTTTTTTGCAATATGAAGTATTGATGTGGAGAGATAGGTTGAAAAATGCTCCAGAAAAAAGGACCCGAGAAATTTTTGGGATGATTATCTCGTATGCTTCATGAATGGACTGCAGTTCATTGAAATGAATATTAAATAAATTCACAAATAATGTTCCACATGTTCACAAATTTCGTCTAATTTTATAGATTATTATTTTTTTTAAGGATTTACTTTTAGTCTATATAAAAAAAAAATGAGAATTTTTTAATAAAATTCAAAATATTGAAAGAAAATTAATATTTTTTTTGAAGTCACAAAATTTTTTGTTGGATGCATAGTTTTTGCATAAAATTGCTTTTTACATCAGAAGGCATAAAAATTCCAAAAATTGCTGCTTCTGAAAAAATAGTTTGAAAAGTAAGTAAGGCTAAGCATTTCGTAAAAGAACTGATCCCTTGAAACAGCCAATAAAAATTTTGGCTCTACATATACATTTATTTTCATTTTTTATTTTTTGATAAAAATTAACTTTTACATTGAAAAAAAAAAAATGAAACTGTGAATAGATTTATTTCAGCACTTGGTTATTTCAAAACTCAACCTTGAAAATTCATTGTTCCACAAATAATAAATAAAATGTTTTCATTTGTATTAGTATCAACTAGGTAGTATGCTTATCTCCGTTTTCACAAAACTCACGAAGTTCCCCCTTCGCCTACAAAACAGTTTATTTTGTCTGGTACCAATTATAGTTATGAAAACAGAAAGGTTTTCAAACAATAGTAAAATTAAAATCAAAAAACGTCATATTTTTCAGGGTCTTCCATTCATATAAAAATAATGAGAAATCGCACCCCTACTGCAACAACATCACATAGCAAAAAAAAATCTTCGATTGCAACAACACCACATCTCAAAAAAGTACCAAAAATAATTTGCGTTGCGAAAATGTGACTTTACCATCGGAAAGAACGTGAAAAATTAGTAAGGATCAATGAAAAAAAATGAATTTGAATTCATATTTCGTTATTTACAATGCAAATAAAAAGCAATTTTCTTGAGTTTCATTTATTTGACGTGTTTTGAAATGTGGTGTTGTTGCAGTAGGGGTGCGAAGTGTATGTTACACATACAAAATACACGATACTATTGCTGTAAAATCTTAAAAATGCATATTTCAACATAGATAAACATTTCAAAAATTTTCATAAATAACCTTTAATATAGTCTACTAACCCTGCAACTTTTAAATTATTTCAATGAAAATTGTCTAAAATGCATATTTTTAACGCAAAATCATAGTAAATGAATATAACGTACAACCTTACATATCCATTTATTATCAAGCTATATAATAACTCCTTCTGAAAATTATGTTACCACTAATGAGACAGTCAACTGTGACATTTTCTGTTTAACTGCAGTTTTTCTGCTAAATGGGTACAAATCTTCGACCATATACTATGGACTGCTAATGTTCGTACAGAAACGAACACAAAAGTGAAGCAAACAATAACAACATCATAGATGAGCTCGCGCATGCTTAGTGATATTTCAGGAATGAAAATGACAATTTTCAATGTTAAGAATGTTAAATCAACATCAACTACTGATTTAATTTCATTAATACTACTCAATAATTAAAATTAAGTTAAAGAAAGTATATTAATAATTATTTCAGTGAATCATAACTGTATAAGTTGATAAGGAAACTGAAACTACGCATGCGTCAGTGCATCTAACTACTGTTGTTGTTGGATTCAATTTCTACCATTTGAATTAGCAGTCCATAGTATATGGTCGAAGGTACAAATAAACAAGAAGGGAATAACCAGTTTCATTTGAAAAATAAAGGTTGGCAGCATTGCCTGCGAACGCGTTTGAAAATCAGCGAAGGAGAATGCACAAGGAGAAACAAATAATATAGGGTGTCGTTTGTCTCCAGGGCGCCTATTATGAACATTCGTTACGAGTTAACGAATTCGTTAACGCTCGTTCAGTAACGAATTCGTTATCCCTTCCGAAAGTAGCGTATTATGAAGACTCTCTATTATAATGACGTCAAGTTTAGTGATAAGAGGTGATAAAGTATTTTTGTATGGTTTGCGTCATTATCGGTATTCGGAGATTTTTATCATCAGGGTTGCTAAAACCCCTTTTTTTTTTGTTTTAAAACAGATTTTTCGTTTTACCTTCATGAAAAATAAAACATGTTTAAAACTAGTTTTAAACAGTTTTAAATCTTTTTTTTTTTTAGTATTCAACTGTTTTAAATTTATAATATTTACGCTCCTCATCATAACTTCATAATTAAATAAGAAAAAATTAGGAATCATAATGATTATTTAATTTTTGCTTGAGAGCTACGAGCATGGAGATTGGAGAACCCGAGAAATCCCTATTCGTTTAATTATCCTCTAACACCTGTCGCGAGGCCGAGTCGTAACAAAATTCAAATAAATCAACATAATTATTTCATCCACCTTGACTTAGCTTAAATAATTCTATATTCCAGCAAGAGGTCTCCCTATTGAAATTTGAAGTCATAAAATCAAATTCAAAAATAATTCATATTTAATCATTATACTGACGACCTTGACTTCTCAAGTTCTCAAAAGTTCAAAACATTTGAAAAAGGAAATTAGAAAAATATTTTCAAAATTTAGAAGATGCCTTTGCAGGAAGAAAATTCTTTGTCGTTAGCATTTTTTACTTACATTTCTTTGGTTAAATACCATAAATTTAAAGAAAAAATGAGGGGAATAAAAAACATGTTTAAAACAAATAAAAACGTTTTAAACGCATTTTGAACAAGATTTTGTTTTAAATTTAATTTTTTTTTTTAACGTTTAAAACATGATTTAAGCATATGTTTTAAACATTTTGGTTTACAACGCTCAACCATGATTTTCATATTATTTCTCTATTTTTCCGAAATGAATTTGTTTTAATCATCAATTACTGTAAACTGCAAATTAATAATATTAATTTGAAGTTGGACTTTGAAATTTCAAAATTGAAATTATAATTTGAAAAAAATTATAATTTAAACTTCCATCACATTATCAAAAATATGTAATAGTATAAACATATGGCCACGCAAAAACAGTGAAAACACTACCGAAGCAACTTAACGAGCCTTAAAGAAACTTAACGACACCTCGAGACCAGTCGTTACATAACGACGCTTAACGAGTCTTAACGAAAGTTAGCGAACCTTCATAATATCTCTAGCGAGCGTTAACGAATTCGTTAACTCGTAACGAATGTTCATAATAGGCGCCCAGTGCCTTGAACAGGAATGGGACGAATACGAATCAAATTGATTCGAATAAATTATTCGAATCACTTTTGTTGATTCTGATTCGTGATTCGAATAAATTTCAAAAATTGATTCGTGATTCGGACTTTTTTTGGCTTTTTCATTCGCGAATCAGAATCATTTTTTTCTTCAAATTTTTTAAAACACTGCATTAAACTGCACTAGTAACAACCTCAAAAAATTAATTTTATACGTAAAAAATTAAAAAAAAAATTGATAAAAAAAGTGAAAACGCGGTTTAAAAAAAACGAACTGATAAACTTATAAACTGAATGGTGAATTTAACTTTTATAATGTAATGATTCAATTTAATTTTACGAGTAAAGAAAATATTAATAAAAAAGGTTGGTGTTATTTTATATTACAGACAAAAATATTTTGAAAAATAATTGTTTAACTTTCAAAATGCAATGATTTAATTTAATTTTACGAGTAGAAATATGATTTTTAGTGTACTTAGCGACTTAGCACAACAAGCACACTATTACTTCGGTTTTTTGAATTTTTGATTCTGATTCGTGATTCGAAGTTAATGATTCGCGAATAACGAATAAAAAAAATAATTTGATTCGTGATTCGAAATGATTCGAATCACATTTTTCAAAATGATTCGTGATTCGTGATTCGAATCCAAAAGTCTAAATGATTCGTCATTCGTGTTTCGAATTAAAAAAAAAAAAGTGATTCGTCCCATTCCTGGCCTTGAACAATATTATTTAGGAAGGTAGAAATGAAATTACCTACATTTTATCACATTCTAGCTTTATGATTGGTCATTACGCGCGTAACACATGACCAATCAGAACCTATAAATCAGTTCCTACACACTATAACAACTCTCAAGGTGGTGCTTCGGAAAATAAGTAGGTAATTGCGAAAAAGTTGATTTTTTAATAAAAAATGAAAAAATTAGAAAAATAAATACTAAATGCCCTTAAACAAACTCTCTAAAACAATATATTATAATTTCAAATCATTTCGTTGCGTTATTTTTGAGAAAAACACTGCCAATGGAAATTATATCCTATTTTCATTGGCAGTGTTTTTCTCAAAAATAACGCAACGAAATGATTTAAAATTATAATATATTGTTTTAGAGACTTTGTTTGAGGGCATTTAGCATTTTTTCCCAATTTTTTCATTTTTTTTTTTTTTTTTTTTTTTTTATTGAAAAATCAACTTTTTCGCATTTACCAACATATTTTCAAAAGCACCGCTTTAAACAAAAACCTTCTTACCAGGTCCACAGGACCTCGCTTGTTTTTAGTATAACCAAACTTCCCTGGCACTATATGTTATCTATATGGGAACCAAAATTGATAAATGATAACCCTAAAAATATAACATTTTTGTGAGCAAAATTCTTCGTGAGTTTCTTATGAAAACTTTTGAAATTTGAAAATGAAGAAGATAAGACACTTTTCTTTAATTTGTTCAGAACGAAAAATTTAAATTCTAATTTATAAGAAAGTTATAAGCTGTGAAATATGGTCTTCTCAAAAGCCAATTTATTCTTGCGTTTTTCTCGACAAATAATCACTTAATCACAAAAACATTCTGTGAAAGTTCTCAAATTCTTATTATAGGTGTATATTTCAAATTTCAAGTGAAACAGGAAAGTAGTATAATAGAATCAAAGCTGTATGAAAATGGTCATTTGGCAGGCAAACCAATATGCAATGGTGTATGTAAAATAGATTCTTAAAAAGGGTATAAATTAGGTGATGATTTTTTTTTAATGTGTTCCCCATACACTTTATATTCCAATTATGAATTTTTATTTATTTTTTAAATCAAAATAAAACGCACATCAGAACGGTTTTTCAAAAAATGATTAACTTTTGATATAATAAACCAAAAAAAAATTACATTCGCGCATATAGTTTTCAACAAAAACAAAAATGAACATTATTTTTCATACGAACAATTATGATGAGTTTTAGAGCCAAAAATTACAATCTCAGTGCACGTTTTCGCAAGCGTGTATTGGCACAACCCCTGACGATGACTTCAGAATTTTTTCATAACACGCAAGTTGTTGATTGTCATAGAATAGACCCTTAATTACATAATTGTTCAAGTTCGGCCAATAATAACATAATAGCAAAAACCTTATTGCCAGCTCTAGCGGCTCTCGCTTGTCGTTCAGTTGCGATCTTTTTTTCTTTTCTTTTTTTTTTTTTGCTGAGTTTTCAACTTGAAGATGATGGCTATTTACAGCCTACGTAATTTGGGAAAGAGTGGTTGAAGCAGGGTGGGGTGCTTAAAGCATTATTTTAAATTCTGAACACATTTTGGAAATTAATGAAATCATGAAACTTGTCACGCCTTTTGCCTAACTTTGCGCTGTCAAAATGTCTCCAGCACCAAGCTATTTTTGACATACAATAATTCCGTAGAAATAAGTATAAAGGGTATAATATGTCCAAAGTCGCTGTAAGTATAAACAATATAAGTAATTTTTTAGCTATTTTGAGGTTTTTAAATATTTAGATGCAGAAAATTAAGCTTCATCATGCTATAAAATTATTTCTTTGAAAAGCAATACTAAATTCTTGATAATTCAAATAATCTCAATGGTAAAAATCTGGATGAGAAGGATTTTAAATTAGGTGTAATGATGTAAGTTGACTAAAAATTTATTCAAAAAAAAAGTTTTTTACTGTACTTTAGCTGTTACCAAATACAAGTGTTCGAAGCATACAGTCTGTGAAAAACTCTGAAGAAAAAATGGGCTTACAACCTTATATTGGCTCTCCTAAAAAATCACTAATTTTGACTTATATCGTTTATACTTACAGCAACTTTGGACATGTATCTACCATTTATACTTATTTCCACAGAATTATCATAACGCTATTTCACGATTAAGCATGCTACACCTGAATTCATTGGTGCATTTAAGCATTTCGCACTAGTATATATTAATAATCAAATTGGACAGTAAAATCATTTCAAAGTGCTAAGAAATAAGTACTTTCAAAACAAAATAGCAACATTTGTACTCATTTTATACAATCATCAATTTCGCATACGATGTGAACAAATTCTTCATTATCATAACCTATAAAAACTACTTATGTTATTTGCATAAAGTTCCAGCAAAAAAATTCATGACTCAAATCGAAATAAATATAGAAATAATAAATGATAATGATAGTAAGTAGGTATAAGAAGAAGAAAAAACCTAATACAATAATTGCAACTACAAACATAAACTTCATGTACCTAACTGTTATGAAAGTAAATTGATGTAGGAAAGTTACTCCTCAGATAAAAGCAGGGTCGGGCATGATCTGAATAAACGTGATCCGAATCATGATTCGGATCACGAATTTTGATCCGTTCAATGATTCGAATCCATTTCAAATTGATGATTCGTGATCAGTGATCCGAATCATTAAATCGAATTGATCTGTGATCCGTATACTTTTTTGCTATTATCCGAATCGCGAAACAGCGAATCCTGAATTCAAATTTCAAATTCAGGAGCCCAAAAAAAAGAAACAAACAAAGCATTCAAAGCAACAAGTTACAACTAATAAGTTATACCGTGCGTCCAAGTGATTCGGGTACAATCAGCGAAAAAATCTCTTTTCCAATTATTTGAAGTTGATTTCTTCAAACGCAAAGAAATTGTAATGCAGTTGAAGTGAGTTTATCAGCCTTAAAATTCATTGAAGTAGTTTTAAAAATAATTTCTGAGCAAGAAATTGTAGTTTAACTTTTATTATGTTATCAACGCTGAGATTTTCGCGCTGAGTGTACCCGAATCACTTGAACGCACGGTATATTTCAATTCATAATTTTACACTACAAAATTATTTGAAAAAAAAATTTGATCCGTGATCCGTGATTTGGATCCTAAACTAATTTTGATTTGTGATCCGTGATTCGGATCGTTTTTTTTTTTTTTTTTTTTTTTTATTCTGCCCGACCCTGGATAAAACACATAAAATTAAGAACATTAAATGCAGTATTTCATTATAACAACCTTATTTTAATTAATAACGTATCAATTTTATAATAATGTATCTAATTATAGTCAACATTACAATTATTAAGAAAGTTGGTTCAATGAGAAAATTAATAAAATTCAACAAAACTCAAAATTATATATAAAGACTAGTTAGCTCACTTAGGCCAAAAATCCGTCCACCCTCGATTAGTTACAAACGCGACCACCGCAGCAGTGAGAAGGGCTATCACATCATTAAAAAGAGCATGAAATTTACTCCAAGATAGCAATTTAAAAATCATATGATGCAACTGAAACTTTTGAGTAACGAGATATAAGCTTACAAAAAATGCGAGCTTTTATATAGGTTAAACACTATTTTCAACTTTAAAACCTCCATATCTAGTAAAAATATTCATTAAAATGATTTTTATTATACACCATTGGAAAGAGCGTAAAATTTTCTATAAGATACCAATTTAAAAACACTATGGTGCCGCTGAAAATTTTGAGTAATATGAATGTAATGTTACGAAGTGTACGCGTTTTCGTAGCTGAAATACGTTTTTTGACATTAAAACCTCCATATCTAGTAAAAATATTCATCAAAATGATTTTTATTATACACCATTAGAAAGAGCGTGAAATTTTCTATAAGATAGCAATTTAAAAACCATATAGTGCTGCTGAAAATTTCGAGTAACGTGGACTTGAAGTTATAAAAATTGGCGCTTCCCATGTAATTTAAATGCACGTCGCGAAAAAGATAGCCCTTCTCACTGCTGCAGTGGCCACGTTTGTAACTAATCGAGGGTGGACGGATTTTACACCGTTGTTCTTATGTGAGTGAGCTAACTAGTCTTTATATATAACTTTGAACAAAACTAATCCACAAAAATCTATTCAATGTTATTATAAATTATTCACACTGATTATTTGATTTATCCATCCAATGAACGAAGATACCTTTACATATACACCTGGTACATCTGCTCTTCCACAGCCAAAACCCCATGAAACTAGTCCTGCTAGTTCGTAAAAGCCATCATCCTCGCAAACTAAAGGACCACCGCCGTCACCCTTTCAACAATATATGAAATAAATCAACATTAATTCAATCTTGATAATATTCAGTCCTCAGTGAATATTCTACTCGATTTTTCGTTTTGAAAGGGCATGATGGGATAAGATGGTCGAAAATGCCCCCGAGAGCTTTTCGAACGGTTTCTAGGGCAAAAGGTGGGCCACATTAAAAAAAAATTTGACCAAAATTTCAGGCTCTAGTTGCGCCTATTTTCGGAGATATAGGCAAAAACAAGTTTTTCAATTAAAATTTTTTTTCTCGCCTTATTATAAAGGTGGAAAGTTGACATTTTATTTATAATATCTTGACAATAAAAGGTTTTTTCTGTAATTTTTTCAATTTTTTTCGATCAATTTTAAAGAGTTATGCAATTTTTAAAATTTCAAACCTCCATTTCTATGGCAAGTTTTCGAGGTGCAATTATGAAAAAATTACATTAAATATATCTTTTACCACCAAACATACCATAAAAATTTCAGAATTTTTGTGTGGTGCAACATAATCAAAAAAAATGAATACTATTGCAGCGCGCTATAAACCAAGCAGTTCGGTACTATGTGCACTGTAAGCCGAATGAACGTTACATGACGTTGCGTCACAGCCTCAACGGTGCATAACAGTTTAACTCGCGCTTAAAATATTACTTGGGCTTTATTTTTTCCTTTTTGGTTTACTTATAACTGAACTCCTATAAATGATCAAATCAATCAATAACCCTACTCCGACTGTTTATTTGAAGAAAAAAATTCTTTCTCCATAAAAATACATGTCTAACTCCCATTTCCATACAACACCTACTGAAACACTGCCCAAAATACCGCATCCAACGTTCTCTATATCTCCCCAACGCTGAGAAAATATTTTCAAACAGTCCCTCAGACATCATCAACCTTTTATCTTTCCTCAAATCATCAAAACTTTACCCTCGTCTCTAAATATAAAATAGTTTAAAAAATTTTCTCTTACGCGCCTCTATCCCTAAGCTGTACATGGCGCAGAAAAAAAAAAAACATTAAAAAATTATAATAAAAATAATTATATTCTTATTAATATTTTTCTCCTCCTTATTAAAATAGCAAGGAAGAGCTCTTTAACATTGGTCTTCCTCATTATTATAATAAGAAGGAGAAATTGATAAGAATATGATTATTTTGATTAAAATTTTTTAATATTCGTTAATTTGTATGGTGAAAGAATTAAAATATAATTACCTAAGCTGCTTTGAAAAATGACTACAGATGCACACGCGACGCGATGCGATGCACTATACTCCTTGAGGACCAAGTACACTTGATTTGTAAGCATTATTATGTTGTTTTCTAATGACTTAGGATTTTTTAGGGTTGGTAATTTTTGTAATTTCGTATGTTTAAAAACGTTTTAACGATTTTTAAAAATTTGTTTGGCATTACTATGATGTAAAAAAAAAAGAAAAAAAACTTAAAACAAAAAATATTAAAAATCCAATTTCATATATTCATTAGATTTTAATTTTTGAAATGTTTTGCGATGAAACAAAATGAAACTTTGAATATAAACACTACAAGTGCTTGAGTAAAATTTCGAAACTATCTTTCTACAGTTATCGTGCAAAATATCACCATCATCTACTTTTTCGCCTAAAATCTTTGAAAACTTATTCGCATCTTTTTCAGAATTGATAGTTTTTTAAATGTCGCTATATTTAAAAAAATAAATTACATCTAATACACTTTTCATTACGCGACATTTTCGAGATTAATTATTTGAATTTAGAATTTATCACAACATATAAAAGTCAAAAAATTTTGGCTAGTGTTCTCGTAGTGAAGGAGTTAACATAACAATTATGATATTACATGCAAACAGAAGCATGATATGTAACGATTGTTTGGCAAATTGAAGTGGGCTTCCTCGCTATTATATAAGGAGGAGAAAAATATTAATAAGAATATAATTATTTTTATTATTTTTTTTAATATTTGTTATTTTTATGGAGAAAGAATTTTTTTCTTCAAATAAACAGACGGAATAGGCCTATTGATTGATTTGATCATTTGCAGGAGTTGAGTTATACGTAAACCAAAAAGGAAAAAATAAAGCTCAAGTAATGTTTTAAGCGCGAGATCAGTTAAACTGTTATGCACCGTTAAGGCTGCGACGCAACGTCATGTAACGTTCGTTCGGCCTACAGTGCGCATAGTACCGAACTGCTTGGTTTATAGCGCGCTGCAATAGTATTCATTTTTTTTTGATTATGTTGCACCACAAAAAAATTCTGAAATTTTCATGGTATGTTTGGTGGTAAAAGATATATTTAATGTAATTTTTTCATAATTGCACCTTGAAAACTTGCCATAGAAATGGAGGTTTGAAATTTCAAAAATTGCATAACTCTTTTAAAATTGATCGAAAAAAATTGAAAAAATTACAAAAAAAACCTTTTATTGTCAAGATACTATAAGTAAAATGTCAACTTTCCACACTTATAATAAGGCGAGAAAAAAAATTTTAATTGAAAAACTTGTTTTTGCCTATATCTCCGAAAATAGGCGCAACTGGAGCCTGAAATTTTGTTCAAAATTTTTTTTTAATGTGGCCCACCTTTTGCCCTAGAAACCGTTCGAAAAGCTCTCGGGTGCATTTTCGACCATCTTATCCCATCATGCCCTTTGAAATTGCTTTAGACCGAATGTTTTCAAAGATGAATAAAAAATGAATGATGAAATTTATATGGGCGTATAGGTAGATGGAGCATATTTTTAATGAAAATTATTTTCTAGCAAAGCTTAATAGGATGATCGTGGATTATCCTCAAAAAAAAAGAAAAGAAAAGAAAAAGAGTAGAGTTATCTTTTGATAAATGAAGGAACACTCATTATCTTATTTATATTATTAAAGTTTGAAGTTTTGAAGAGTAAACCTTGGAACACTTCAGTAGACCCTCCCAATAAAACGATTTTGATGTTTTTTTTTTTTTTAATTAGTATTTTTTCACTTCTAGATATTGTCAGCAAGCATTAGCATTCGGGACCATAAAAATTTCAATTTAATGAAATTTTTTTGGATATTATATTTTAAAAACCAAAAAATCTACAAGGTTGGTTGATATCTTAATCGAAAGAGCTAAAAATTTAGCGCCGCTTTCAGTACCCTTCTATCTCTTATAGTTTTCCAGTTATGTAAATTAAAATAATCAGAATGTTGAAGCTATGCCTGTGATTAAATCAAGACAGAATTTTTCTCATTAATCGTTAAAAGAATTTTGGTAGCTGTTGTTTTGTTATCAATGGGTGAAGTGACACTTGGTTGTGTTTACTTTTGATATCAGTTATGCCACATTATACGTATTATTCTTAGGTTGAAATAGGTGGTGCAAGCACCACGCACTTCGGCCATCTGTAACCCATTTTGCACCATATTATAGCTAAAGAGAATAATCTAATATTTTCTGAGTAGGAGTAGCAGATGTGAAAATGAAAAATTTACGATATCAGGATTTAAAAAAATGCAATGAAAAATCACTTTCCTTTTACCCCCTCCCCATGCTTTCCTTATTCACTCAAATTATTAATGGTTGGGTAACCCCCCTCCCCTTTAAAAACATTGGTTATTATAAGTTTAAGATGACCCAAGAAAGCTCTGGGCACTGGGGTAGTTGTCAAGTAATCCTCATAGAAGTTGAAGATCGCCTTCCAAGAGTGAAAATAAGAACAGTGTTCTTGAACACATATGCATTTCGTCTCATTAAATTAATCTAAAAAGATGAAATTGGCATCAGGAAGTTACCACTTGGGTGAACATGAATTCAAAATGTCAGATCATCAGCTTTATTTGAGTTGTTTTTTGGAATAAAATATTTTACAAGGTATTAATACATTTTTCTTTTTTTTTTTAATTGAATGGGTAGCCTGAATAATACAGTGAAACCATTACATTTTACGTAGAAGGTAAATAAATATTTCGTTCGTAATCCTGTGTTCTTGGTATACGCTTTGAAAAATATGAATGAATGGTGTTTTTACCTCTCCCAACTGTGTGTGTATACATGTTGTATAAAAGGAAATATTTTTCTTCATTTGGTTAATTAAGTCGCAAGTAAATCAGAAATTGTTTTTCGTTCTTTAGAATCTTGACTTTTTTGAAACTGTAATAAATGATTTTCTATATTTTTAGAACCACTGAAAATTTCTTGAAATTAGTATATTGTACGTATATTGAAAGATTTTACACAAAAATAATGATAGTTGCTCAGGTTCTTTTAATTCAACAATTTTCACAGTTTTTCTTATAAAATGTATCATTTAATTCCCAAATATGCCATGAAGAGTAAACAAAATAGTGGAGCCTCAAATGTGGTTTTTGAAGTTTTAGAACGAATTAATATTTTTTTTCTTTCATGTAACGTGTGCAGTAGCTGAGGCCAGAGGGACGAGGATAGGTAGAGGCGCTAGATCTTCGATCGTAGACCTGTCTGTTTGAGGAAATGCTCCCATACCCCTGAAAGTCCCTTGATTTTTCAAGCTGAAAACATTAATTTCTAGAATGTCTCGGCCAAAATTTCATTAATTAACTCAATGATAGAACGTTTGGCAACTCGACGCAAATCAAATGGACCTTTGTATAGCTAAGCATTTGTCATACGGGTATGTACTTAGTACCAATTGGTTGAGAATCAATATGCAGTAGAAATGATCGATTGCGCCACTCCCCAACATGTGGCGTGAGTCGCTGTTAATTCAAATTCATAGATACACTAGTTTGTCAATGTATTCTACTATTCACTCACAATAATAACAAATTTTCACGGGAACGGTTGTTTCGCATAGGTAGGGCTACACTCGTTGATGCTGTATTTCTCCCCTGGTATGGCATCGTAAAGAACGGGGGAGGCCCCGGTGAACTGACCGGCGGTGCGGTACCGAGAACAGTTAGGGTCTCCGGCCTAGCGGCCGCCCCGCGAGTTTACCGAACCTCGGCAAAAACGGTACCTCGGGATCATGGTCTCCCCGCACCATGATGTGGTGTTGGTTTCGAGGGGGTTGTGGTTACACGGCAGTTTACTGCCGAGCTAGGTTCAAATTACCGAACAAACTGCTTGATAGCCGCCTCTCAGCAGTCGGGAGAGCCTCGTAACTCCAGGCACGAGCTCGCGCTGACGGGGCGTATCCTCGTCATCGGGTCTCCTGGCCCGACTATTTTCAAAAATCCAGCACCGTCTTTGCTCCGTGGCAGGGGAGTCGGTGGCCCGATACTTGGTTATGCTCAGTTTGCAGGTACAAGTGGGCAACGCAGCGGGTCGGTAGGGTATCGCGTCGGGACGCGCGTGTTGTTGTTGTTGTTGTTCTACAACTAGTATGATGCAACGCGTTGAGGTAAAAATGAAAGAAATTACAAAATTTTATACTGGAGTTTCATAAAAATTCGGACATTTAACAAGTATAATAAATTATTATATATAGTAAGCTGCAACACATTCATTTTACTAATATGATGAACAAAATCGAAGACGCAATAGGTACCTATTACTCTTAGCTCATTTTAAAGGGGCGCATGAGCTTTTTATTCAAGTCTACCCTGCAACATGACATTTCTCCGAGAAGATAAATGATAACCACAATTCCTTATCAAAGCTTGACTTTATAGTTCAATTTTGCGCGCGTTCTGCAGTTCCCTAAAGTACCAATAGACAAAGAATCTTTTTTTTTGGCCCAGTTTTTCTTGAAAACGATAGCTATTACAGCTTACCTAATTTAGAAAAAGGATCGGGAGAGGGTAGGGTCTTCAAATCTTTGCGTTTCAGACGGTTTATAATCATTTAGCTGCTGGCTTCTATTCATGAAAATCGTTCAAAACTTGGTGAAGACTTTTCTTAAAAATGCAAAAAAATTACTTTTTTTGTTTTCTTGGATAAAATTCAAAATGGCGGATCATTAAAATTTTGAGTGTGACTGGAGAATGAACAAATTATTCAAATTTTTCGTTTTTAATTTCATATACACAAGTATTTCCTATTTCACTTGTCTCAGTAACAGCGAAAATTTAACAATAAATAAATGAATCAAACAAAAAAACATATGTATTTACACATTGTTTTGCTCACTATGCTCGAAGCTTTTCTACCCACGAATTTCGGCTACACTAGGAATGGTAATGTCGCCATCTGAGAAGGAGAAACTGAATATCGGAAAGAAACGAGATTAATGAAAACTGGCGTTCCATTAAAATTGATATTGTTTTAGTTCAATTTCAGTTGATATTATATGGTTTAAATTTGTCTCAAAATAATGCTAGAGAATTGGAAACTAGAGAAGTACTTCAGTCCCTTGAGTGATAAGAACTTTCTTCATTCTCAACAAAAAAAAAAAAAAAAAAAAACTACTTAATATTTTTGGATTTATTATTTTTTTTTGGAGAACATTTTTTTTTTTTAATTATAATTTATTGTTTTTTCATTTTTCCCTTATTTATTCAAATCTGGGTTTTCTCCAATTTTTTAGTTTTTAGGTTTTCATTTTTTTTTTGTATGTTATACAGGATGATTACTTGATTCAAGCACCCAAAGAGACAAAATTAGCTAAAGGTGAATTAACAATTCAATACATTGTGTATTTTTGACAACGAAAGTATAATTTAAAATATTGCATTTCATTTTACGATAGACGCTTTTAAGCATTAAATAAATTTTATTTATGCCATTTATTCTTGCAAATATCATTCAAATATACCGGGTGACTACTTGATTCGAGAAACCAAGCGAAAAAATTAGCTAAAAGGTGAAAAAATTCCAAACATATATGCAGTTTTGATAACGAAAATATAAATTAAAGTTTTGAATTTCATTGATAAACGCTTTTACGCATTTAATGAATATTATTTATGCCATTTATTCTTGCTAACATCATTCAAAAATATAATTTATTTCTATCAGGAAAAGATTTTTGCGCTTGGGGTGTTCGAATCATGTAGTCACCCGTATAATTTATTTCTATGAGGGTAAGATTTTTGCGCTTGGGGTGCTTCAATCAAGTAATCACCCGGTATTTTAGCAATTATCTTCAGTTTCAAACATTACTCCATTTTTATACATTTGTCTTCATCTTATAATTTTTTCTTTTTTTCATGCTATCTTTGATTGTTGCATTTTTTAGTTTTGGGAATTTTTCATTTTTAACAATATTACTGTATACTGTTTAGTTTTTAGACTTTCCAACTTGTTTGCTGTCTAATTTTTGGATTTTTTTATTTACAAAAATTATTCTATTTTATTACGTTGTTTTGTAATATGGACTTTTTTTTAATTAATCCATTTTCCCATCAATGTTTTTTTCAATTCCTGAATTTCCTTTCGTTTTTTTTTTTTTTTAAATTTGAAAAAAATCAAGTTTTAGATATTCTTTATATTTTTAGTTTTGCATTTAAAAAACATTTTTCGTTCTTTTTTGATTTTTGTATTATCTTAAGAAATTACTTCGTGACTTTGAAGGGTGTAATGTGTGTAGCAGTTTAAAGCCATCATCCCAAATTAATGATTTATAATTTATAATAATTTTAAAAATTCAACACGATGCAGAAATATCCATTTTTACATTATCAAAATAATTAAACTTGTACAGTGTATCACCTTCTCAGGCAGTTCGAAAAACGACTGTAGATGTTGGCTTCTTTGATTTTTTTAATTACTTCTCTTTGTTCTTTGAGTTCATAGGTAAATATAAATGTGATATTGCTCTTATATCAAATTACAAATTAATCAATCGTAGTTGGAAAACTGAAAATACCAGTTAGCATTTTTACATTTTCACCCCCCCCCCCAGAGTGCCAAGGCTCGGACCGTATCTGCCTCCATGCATGATGCTGGAGTGGGGAAAGGATTATCGACCTCATAATGTGGTGGGTATACAAGATGCCTAAAATTTTTCGATAATGAAAACAATCACCGACGAACAGACAAACCACATATTTCCTTCATGACACGCAGCGAACTGAATTGTGAATTCTGCAATCTGAATCATTTGTTTTGGTTTGTTTATCAGCTTGACGAGTATCCAGTCAAATTTGTCGGTAGAGGTCCGTACCTTTCTTATGACTGTGCAACACATGACGTACACAAAATTTGAACGCATAGTGATATCATGTGATAGAATGAGCATAAGTTACTAACCTATTCTAATTTTACCTTCCTAAGCGAAGTTGGAGTTGTAATCATTTGGCAAATGTCCAACTTTTGGCATATATACATTTATATTTTCCCCTATGCTTAGCACGGTGGGAATTAATTCGCTAAGAACATGGTGAGAGACTCTGGTTAGAAACCTAACAAAATGAGTTTTTTTGTTTTTTCGAAAAAATTCAAAATGACGGATCACTCATATTTTGAGGGCAGCTGGAGAAGAACAAGTACCGGAACGTTTTTGTTTTTTATCTCATATGAAAGAGTGAGTCATAGACACCAACATATCTAAATTTTAGGTTTCGAAGTGCATCTGGTGAGGAGTTAGAGCAAAAAAACGGATTTTTGAAGAAGTTTTAAGTCATGAAATTTCTCGAATTTCCCATATCTCCTCTCCAAATAAACCTAGAAAAGTCAAATTATGAGGGTGAGGTTAGTTGGTGACCAGAATATGACCTCTTGAATTTGAATCATGAGTAGACCTTGAGGAGCCGCAAATAGGTGAAAATGTAATTAATGTGAACTCATATGATTATTGGAGGTAAGAAGTATACTTCACTTCAAATTCACCTTCACACTTAATGTTGCAAGGATGTTGCAAGGGAGAAGGAGGGCTTATCGATCTCAAAATGTTGTGCAGGTACACAAGATGTCGAAAATTGTTTATGGTAGTATCATATGATAGAATGAGCTCAAAGGACTTTCCTATTTTAACTTCAGCTTCCTAAGAGGATTTGGGAGGGAGTTGGAACAGAAAACGGCTTTAGATGAATAATAGAATATAACCTTCTAAACTTAGGTTAAAGTGGATCCAAAATTGCGGATCGTGATAATCTGAAGATAATTTGAAGAGTCTCAAATGGTTTGTATTAGATGAGTGCAAATGATGTCCGCTGTTATGGTAATTATTGTGTTTCAAAGAAGTTACATAACTACTTAAATGAATTTCTATTCATGTATTCCTTACGAATTGTGAGCCCTGAAGGGGCGAGGAGGCAATTTGAGCGAAGCGAGGAATGTTGCGGGGTTTGAGCCGCGAAGTAGCCAAGGGGGCGGAGTCCCAAGTACTTTTGTGATTTTAGTTGCGGAAATCAAAAATTATAGAATTCATAAAAATTACTCTCTTCTTACAATTACGTTAATGAAGCTAACGAAAACATAGTTAGACCATATTCATCAAATCTAACAAAATCCAAAGAAATTTGGTTCCAGTAATGTGGCATGACTGCTTACGTTTTTCTTTTTCTTTTTCTAGCATTAGATTCTCGGTAATTTTGACTTTGCGGAACTGAAACCCCTCCTCCCCTTCAAGCAGCGATGCTAAACCTGCCATTGTTATTATCTAATTCCATTCATAAGAAGGTACCTTTACCTATTTTAATTTGCAATCTGGAGCAATATGTATCATTTTTACTCCCCTTCACAAATCTTGCAAGTAGAAATTAAAAAATAAGGAATCCAGAATCAGTGTTTTTGGAAATTTAAAAATAAGTATGTTCAATTTTTTGAAGTGGTTTTTTCATGATACCTTTTCTACTTAAACAACGCTTATGTTCAATCGTACCTCCGGACTAAGTGGCAGTACATGGCACGTATACAAACAAACAAATATGAAAAAATAAAAAAATTACACTTTCATAAAAATTCATGTTCATTATGTAGGTACGACGTATGTTGATATTGCATCATTAATGCAATATTTAATATAATATATTTTTTTAAATCAAGTATAGATGTATGGAAAATGAGTGTTAAGAAAATTACGGAAAGGAAAACTTATAAGGAATACACAAAGCAGCACAAACGTAGCACAAACGACGTGGTTAATTGCAGCTCGCAACTTTGTCTTGGGGGGGGGGTGACAGGGAAATGGGGCTGGTTGTCTGTAGAGGAGGTAATTATGGGTCAATGCAGTATGGCCGATATGGAGACGGATGACTACGAAACGCTCTTTTCTACAGCTTGGTGAAGGCCAAAGTATAGAGTAGAATCACAGATGGCTCGTAGATAAGTTTTCGCGTTTTTAAGATTCAGGGGTGCCCACATGCGTGATGGTAGGTTTTTATTCCTTCAAAATTTTTGAAATTGCTTTCCCAAAACATTTTTAAGATTCGTTTATCAAAAAATAGTTTTATTTTCTAGTAGAAAAAACGTTGAGGCAGTGTCATGTAATTTTTCAAATGTAAGTGGGAATCGTTATAGAAAATTTAATGAGGAACATTTTATAATCATATTACTTTAAAAATACAAAAAAATGATTTTAGGGGGAGCCTTTGTTACACATCTCATTTCTTTTGACCAACTTCCACCCCTTTTGGAGGGTTGAAAATATTATTATGTTGTACCTTAAAGTATGACCTAATTATAGAAAAAAATTCATCTATGTAACCCCCTCAAAAAATTTTTTTCCAATTTTTTGAAAATTTCAAAAATATGAATCGAAAATTTTGAAAAAGTTTCCACAAACGTACCTATGAAATGTCCACAAACAGTGAAAATTTCAAAATTTTTCATTCATCTGATTCAGAGTAAAACAATATTGAATTTTCGATATATGGATGTCGATTAGTCAGGAAGGGTGGGGATGGGGAGGTCAAAAATTTTTTGGAAAGTTTTTCCATCAACGGCAACATTTAAGACGACTTGTGACCAAATTTTGGTCAAGGGCTGTTTTCACTATCTCATCAGGAGTGACCCTTTTAAATTCGTTCATAAAAAGAATAGTACCTACAGCATACAATTTAATGATGTTGAAAGTGACATGATGGACTAGGTTGAGAAAACAAGCTTGTAAAAATTTTTTACACCCAATGGAACTTTGTAAGACTTTCTTTTAGAAAATTTGGGCCCTTTTGACAAAAATTTGGGTGCTCTTTATAAAGTTCACATACCCACTTTTCAAAGCTCTGGGCGCCACTGTTGGGATTACAAATATTTTGCAAGCGAAAAAAAAAAGAAAATATTTTCAAATTTCTATATCCCTTGAAAAATTGTTAAAAATGTATGAAACAGAACTGCAATAATCAGAATCATACATAGAAAGGAATTTTGTAATATTAACAACGCATAATTACTCAATTTTACAGAAGTTTAAAGAACTTTTTAGAATACTATATTTTTTAATTCATCAGTTTTTTTATTGAATATTTATATTTTTTTCATTTGTGCGTCTGGATAGTGCTACATATAACTGTATGCGACTAATACATACCAACCCCTTGACTTTATATATTGTTAAAGCAAACGCCAATTTTGTCTCCTAATAGAAGGTAATTCTTTATCTGATGATGTATTAAGCTCAATGCGAGGTATTTCAGCAATATTGCCTTTTTAGCGGACTTCACTTTTAAAGTAAATCTGCCATTGGTTCACTCAGTTTCTTAGTTTGTTTCTTTATTTCTTTACTAATTTTTTAATTTTTTTCTTCGCGTTCTCGCGCGATAATCCGAGTAGAAGTGATAGAATGGAGACCAAATTGGGAGGAAGGGTTGGGGAAGTTGAGTTCTCGAGCTCATTAGTTTTTGGACGTGATCGAACATGAATTTACGTGAGTAAGCGTGAATTAATGTTTTTTTTTTTTGGTTCTCGCGCGATAACTCGAGTAAAACTTGATGGATCGAGTTGAAAGTTAGAGGGAGTTCTAAGACCTAGAGACCTCAGGAAAGCTACCCAACTAAGCTCCCAGAGAAACAAATTCCCTGGTAATCATAATATGCATCATCTGTTAATTCTGGGTGATGTACCACCTGAATTTATCGTGAAATAGATTTCCTGGGAACATTGTACTAAAAAATGCATAAGGTATCCCGGGAATCCAATTGATCACTCTTGTTTACAGATTTCTGGGATTTTTATCAATTTCTCTTTCAATTTTGTCAATAGAGCTATTGTATCCAATAATTGATGATTTTTGATACCTGACAAGCATCATTCCCTTCTTCTCCACCAGCACAAAAACTACTGACAGGTAAAATGAATATTTTCTCTGTTACAGCGTTGATTTTCCGAATGCATTCGGGATCACTGACTATGGGTAATTCAGCTTCTCTTACTCGTAATGGTATTGGTCCTGCTGGTAAATAAAAGATATACGTCTATATACATACGATTATAAATAATATAATTATATATATTTCAATTACTTGCATAATACATATCACTTCCTATGTTTTGAAAAATCCTAGTGAGTATAATAATAGCTAATGAAATGAAGTTAGGGATTTGGAAACTTTATTTAGATATGGAGCGTTTACATTTTGGAAATTGGGTTCTTCATTTACATTGAACACATAGGTGCAGGCGAATAATTGTTTTTATGTTCGCACTAGGCGTATACAACAAAATACTCTTTCACACTACACACACCATGTAGTTCTTTGAAATATCGCGACTAAAACATATTTTTTTTTTAGTTTATTTTATGTCATGCAACGCCAAGCAGGCCATTAATTTCCATACAAGTAACAATTAGGACAAAAATGTACTTGATTCATTTCTAATTTTCTATTTTAAATTAACTATAAATCATAATTCAAAAATTTAAATTATTTATGTATGACTGTTTGTACTCGTCGAAATAAAATTTTGGAAGTTGCACATTCATTTTCTCTGCTGGTTGCGAGTTATAACTGTGTGGAAACCAGTAATGGCCCATATGAAAGTTATGGTCATTTATTACTTATTAGAAAGGAACGGATATATATGCGTTAAAAAAATACGAAATATCTAACTATATTTATAAAGGTAAGAAATTGGTTTGTATGTTTATATGTTTGTATGCTTATAACTGGAGAACCGTCGGAGGGATTTTTTTGAAATTTGAAATTCGAATTTCTATCGCTGTGGAATAGGTTTTAAAATCGCCGTTTCGAGTCTAGTCCCCAAGTGGGGGGGGGAGGGGGCCCAAAATTTCATTTCCGGAACCCCATCTTGATTTTTTTTTCGTCTAACTTATTCTACAGCGCGAGTACTTCATTTTTTGTGATGACTCTCGACGAGCCCTGAGGCACCCTTCACCCTTCAATTGTGGCCCAAAGTTCCGAAAAAAAAAAAACAAAATCGCTGAAATTAAGTTTTTTCGAATTTATCCTAACCATCTCATGTAAGGTGATGTCCCGATGATTCGTGCTCATTTTCAATTTCTTAGCCCAAAAAGGGGGGGAGGGACAGAGCAAAAACCAAAATTTTCATATCTTCGCTTCTGTTCGGCCGTTTTTAATTTTTTTCGATTCTATGTCTTTGGATCCACAACACGTCAAAAATTCGAGAAAATCAATTGGTAAATGATCCCGCAACTGAAGACGGATGTGCGGAGAATTCCTATATTTTTGCGACATCGGACGCATTCGCGCAACGAGTTCGTTGCTTCGGCGGTAGGGACCAGACAGAAACGAAACCTATCTGACCTTGAGCGTTACGAATTTCAACGCTTGAAAACGCTACTTTTAAAATACCTGACAGGCCTGGAAAGGGTTGGAATGAAATTTTTTTGTATTATTATATTTTTTTCATCGAGGGTTCCTCTGGAAGAAAATGGTTTCAGTAATGTGTTTGAACGCTTCGCAGGGCTGTAATAACGGTAACGGAACGTAATGGAATAACGGAACGTAACGGCTAATTTTTTCATTTTAGTAACGGAACGAAATTTTTTGAGAACTGAACGTAATGGATCAATTTTGTTAGTGTTCCGTTATTTTACATTGTTTTCATTTTTTGAAATTTGAATGCTGGCAAAATTGTTCCTAGCTTTCTACCTTCCAAGCCCAATGCAATGTATATTTTTTGATGTGAAATTCAAATTTGATCATTTTCAATTAACTTTAATACCTTGTACCGTAGTAGAATTGTGAATTTATGAAATCAGTATATGGTAACTTGATCACTAAGACTCAACTTTAGTTAATCACAAAGTGACTGAGTATTTTTATCCTGAATAACCTAAACTGATTGAGTGTCTGAAAGGCTCTAAGTAACTTTAGCTTGAAATGACTCAAACATTTTCAAATTTGTTAACTGACTTGAACCATTAACTCAATCAATTATCAATCAATCTTCAAAAAGAAAAAAAAATGGCAAAACTGCTCAGTGCATTGTCGTTGATTCATACAATATGAGTCACTTTGTGTTATATGCAACTTTGAGTCATTGTTTAAATGTTTGTTTGATTTTCAATGTTTTTTAAATTTTAAATTTGTTGTCATTACTGTCATCAATAAAAAAAAAGACAAAACTCCAACTCGTGCTAAAAAAAAAGTAGTAAAGAACGGAACGGAACGTAACAGAACATTCAAAATTGGAACGTAACGTAACGGGAACATAATGGAACGACTCAGGAACGGATACCGGAACGAAACACGATCCGTTATTACAGCCCTGACGCTTCGTATAAAAAGTGTCTAATATTTCTTTTGAGCCCTCCTCAAAAAAAGTTAAAGAATGGCTACCTGTGTCCAAAGTATCAAATTTTCTCAAAGAAAGCAAATTAAAAACCACCTCATCAGAGAAGTTCATTTCTATACCTATGAAGAGATGGAGACTCACAAGAGCTTACAAAGTGTTCATATTGCTGCTACTGACTGGGTCTGAAAAGTATGTGCAAGGAGATATTTCCTTAGACCAATTTTGGGAGGGCTATGGTCCACTATAAGAGGGTTAGGGTATAGGGGATGGGTGTTAATTTTTAATACATTGTTTAAAATGGTCTTTTCTATTGTATTCGGCGACGAAACGTTTCCTAAGAATTATATTTGAGTTTTCCCCTTATATACATAACCTGAAATAATGGGAGTGAGAAAGGAGGGGAGAGAGGGGGAAAATTAGCGAATCATATAGCACAAACAATTGCCACCAAATTCAAGCCGATCGAATTATTTTCAACCCTTTTAGAGACCTTTTTAAACTTCATTTCCCCAGCACCCCCAAATTTTTTTTGAATATCTCAAGAAGGGAAGTAGGACAAACGACGGAGTTTACAGCACAAACCAGCACAAACGTAGCACAGCCGAATGCACTAAATTTCATTTTCAAATTGTAGAGTGGGGGTGCTGGGGAAATGCACCTAATTTTTAATATTTAAAAATTTCTTAGAAATTTTATTTATAAGGACAAGTTTCACGCATTCCATAGACATTATAAACTAGTATTCCATTTAAAATGTAGAATTCAAATTTCCACGGACTCTCAAGGTTAGGAATCCATGGTCAGTATAAAGCTACCATTAAAAGTAAAGTCCAAAAGAATGCTAGTTTTGAAAAACCATGAATGAGTTGAAATTTAAAAATAACAAATTAATTTCCTGAGACTTGGTATCTACATATTGAGAATAAGGATGTTTAAATGAAAAATGATAATTTCTTACTTTCTCCCATATAACCATAACCAGTAACTGTGCATCTTTTTCCTGCTGCGTGATTTACTCCTCTAGCAGGCAAGCAAACGAGGCAAACTCCATCCTTAAGTTCAGCTTGACCATGTAACTTTAGCAATGCTATATCATTATCCAGTGTTTGGGAATTATGATTATGATGAATGTAAGTTGTAGCTACACGTAGTGTTTGTGCTCCAGGACTACCATACTTTCGTGTTAGATCATGATCTCCAACTCGAACATAAATAGCATCTCCAGATCGTACAATGCTATAAATAAAGGTGATGAGCACGTATAAAAAATTAAGTAACAAGTAATAGAATAAGGTTAGAATTCAAAATTTCGTTTGCAAACGAATCAATGAATAAGAGTCACCAATCAATTAATTATGCAACTGTTTTTCAAAGATTTTATACACGATTATAATATCATTAACTGAAAAAATTTGCTATTCGATGTTATGGGTACCAAGTAACAGGGTTTATATTGTTATGAACGCTAATTAATATTATAACCAATCAGCCAATCACAAGTCAATGTTTAACGCTGTTCGTATTCACATATTACGTTAGCTGATTGGCTGGTCGATTTTTAGATTTTTCTATAAAACGAAGAGTAG
This sequence comes from Phenacoccus solenopsis, assembly GCA_009761765.1. Lineage (NCBI taxonomy): Eukaryota > Metazoa > Arthropoda > Insecta > Hemiptera > Pseudococcidae > Phenacoccus > Phenacoccus solenopsis. Next base: position 622,195 of record CM019752.1, on the reverse strand, counting down.
TTGAGTTCAGATCATCAGTTTAGTGTTTGTGTTCTTAACTATTAGTTGAAATAAATAGTGAAGTGATAGTGGTGCAATTTTATTGTGTTGTTTATTTTCTCGAAGAAGCAACAACTGGCGACGAGAATGGGATGTTTGGGATCTGTTTCTGGCTGCTGAGAAGATTTAATCCACTGTTGACGTCGAATTTATAAGACGCTGCGAAGATGTCAGACACCCAAGGCCTGGTGAACGCTCTCACCACGGCACTACAATCGTTCAAATCGGATGCTGTTGCAATTGATTGTTTTAAGGAAGAAGTGGAAACTATCGTCAACTATTTGCAAAGGCTAGAGAATAATTTCTCTCTGCGCGGCCTCGTACGCGATGCTGCTAATGCACGCACACAAATGGTCCAATTGCTTCTCAATTTCATTGGACCGAAATACTTCAAGCTGCTCTCGGATCTCTGCGCACCTGACTCGCTGACTACAAAGACATATGAAGAGTTGAAGACTTTGCTGATCAATCACCTTGGCAAACCTGCTTCCGAGACAGTTGAACAAAATTAATTTTTGCTTCGAGTTCAGCGCAAAAATGAAAACATTAGTCAATTTGTGGCCAAATTAAAGTTCTTAACTACTCATTGCAATTTCAAATATGCTGCCTGTAAGAAGCCTACCATCAGCACGCATCTGCGCTCTCAGTTCATTCGAGGCATCCGAGATCCTGAAATCCGAGAGAAATTGCTGCAGCAAACAGGGCTAACCTTTGACAAGGCGGTTGACATAGTACTGGCAATTGAAGTTGCAAAAGCTAAAAGTAATATCATCCAGACTGCGAACTTCAAACCTATGGACGCTAAAGTGAACCGATTGGGTACTCATAAATTCAAACACACTAATCAGCATTCAGAGCGACCAAACTCTGCGCGAAGAAATGGAAAAAATTATGACCGCGCGTCTAATGAGCGTAACTCTAAAAAAGAATGTTATCGCTGCGGCCAGAAGGATCATCGCGCAGATACATGCAAGCACGGCGACAGTACCTGTAATTATTGCAGTAAGAAAGGAAATTTGCAAGCAGTTTGCATGCAAAAATTAAAAGCTGATTCGTTGAAACAATGGACCAATCAAGGAAAGCGTCCCTTCTATAAAAGAAATCTACTGCCACAACAAAATGCGTTAAACTTACCAGAATCTAACAAATGCGAAGACACCTCAGTAAATTATTTCGATATGCTTATGTTGGAAACTAATTTACGAGATAAATTTTTTGCTAACGTAAATATCGAGGGTCATGACTCGCAATTGGAGCTTGACTCTAGAGCTGCTGTTACTACAATGTCCTTAGACAACCTATGTAAAATTGCTCCAAGAGTAAATGCGAGTCCCACTGATGTCAAGCTATGCACTTATATGGAAGAAGTGATTACTCCTATTGGTGTTGCCCGAGTCAATGCTTCCTACAAGGATATTAAAGCACAGGCAGATATTTACGTCATTAAGGAAAATCTTCCTTCAATGTTGGGAGGCGAATGGATTAGGAAATTCAGTATACTACCTGAAATTATGCCTATAAACGCCGAGCCTCGCGAACCTGCCATTTTGCAGTTATTACAAAAGTTTGATGACCTCTTTCAAGAGAAAATTGGGAAAATACCTAATGTCAAGTACTCTCTGCCTATAAAGAGAAACGCCACACCTATATTTCATAAACCACGTCAACTGCCATACATGGTTCAGCCATTAGTTGAAAAGGAATTACGCGACCTGAAAGAGCAAGGCATTATCTTAAGAATCGATCACCCTACCTAGAGTACGCCAATTGTTCCCGTCGTAAGGAAAAACAAAAAAAAACGTAAGCAGACATACCGCATTACTGGAGCTGAGTTTTTAACTGGAGCTTGTTTTGATTTACTAATAACCTTGCTTAACCATTTATGACTACAGGCCACACCCAATACCAAGTCTGAAAACCCCTACCCTATGCTTTCCAAAAACACTTAAGAAGTTGAATTTGGCACAAATGTAGTATTTCTTGCCATAAAATAATCATGTGAACACATATTTCTCAAATTATAACTATTTGAGGGTGCTCAAATTATCTTCAAATCTTGATAATCCGCCATTTTGGATCCATTTTGACTCAAATTTGAGAGGTTATATTCTGATCACAAACTAATCCTACACACAAAGTTTGACCATTCTAGGCCGATTTGGTGATGAGATATGGAAGATTCATGAAATTTCCTGCAGCAATTTCCCCTCCAAAAGCCGTTTTTTGCTCTAACTCCCCTCCAAAATCACTGAGGAAGCTAAAATCAAAATACGTTTGTCACTTGGGCTCATTTTATCATATGACACAGCAATAAAAAATTTTCGACCCCTCCTGTACCCCCACCACTATTTTAGGTTGATAACCCCGCCTTCCCCCTCCAACATCATGTATGGAAGTGAATTCGGGATATAGTATACAACTTATCCCCAATAACCATATGAATTCATATTAATTACATTTTTACCAACTTGAGGCTCCTCAAGCTCTACTCAAAATTTTGATAATCCGCCATTTTGAATCCATTTTGATCCAAATTCAAGAGGTCATATTGTGGTCACCAACTAACCTCACACACAAAATTTGACCTCTTTAACTTGATTTGGTGGGGAGATATGGAAGATTCAAGAAATTTCATGACTCAAAACTTCCTCAAAAAGCCGTTTTTTGATCTAACTCCTCTCAATATGCACTTAGAAGCTGAAATTTGGATATGTTAGTATCCGTGACTCACTCTTTCATATGAAATCAAAAACGAAAAATTTGAGCTATTTGCCCCTTCTCCAGCCCCCTCAAAATTTGAGTGATCCGCCATTTTGAAATTTATCGAAAAAACAAAAAAAATACTTTGCGCATTTTCAAGAAGAGTTCCTCACCAAATTTTGAGCGAATTTTATGAATACTCGCCGGCGCTACGCGTGGGGGAAAAAATATATGAATATACATATTCAATATCTTGTGGTGCCCTTGCATATTTTGAACTATGAGGCGCCCAGCCATATGCCTGGCACTACAAAGAAAGTGTCATCTGAGGATTCCACATCGGGCACCACAAGGCATATACACCATAAACTCCAGTATTTATAAGGGGTTTAATTTTTAATATATAAATGTAGTCATTGTAGTGCCCATCCCTAAAACTTCAGCTGTGGACCCAGAGAGGTGAGACGATCATTTTCTGATAGTTTTTAGCTTAAAGACCTTGTGGCGCACGATTTGGGCACCACAATGTTAAAAACGGGCACCACAATGACTTCGTATGCTTAAAACGGGCACCACTATGACTAAAACTATATCCATATATATATATAGATTTATATTTCCGAAAGGTGAGATCCAAAATATACATTTCGTGGAAAGGTGAGCTCCGTTTTGGAAAGGTGAGATCCGATCGGATCTCACCTTTCTTAGCGTGTATATCGAGTTTTTTGACATCAGGATACCATCAGGAATGCATTGCCCAATTTTTGCCCGGATCTCATCTTTCCACTTTTTCGGCCAACATATACGAAGTCAGTTCGAGGTTTTTTTTGCAGAGAGCGCTCTACCAGAGTATATCTGAATGTTACGTTTCGAAACAGATGAGATCCGCGCATTCGGCAACAACGCGGATCTCATCTTTCCGTTCCTTATATTCGGTATTGAATCACGAATACGTTATACTTTAGGCAGCAAGACGTTTTGAAATAAAATCAAATTAAGTGTTTGTTATGAAATCAAAAACAGGTCTATTTTGCACTACCTTAAATTACTTAAAGATAACTCTTCCAGTTAGCAACGAGAAAATAATCGTGTGAAACAAGAGTCCGTTTACCAACTGTAAAATACTTTAAAATAAATTTTAAATCATTTTGTAAAAATTATTTATGTTGTTAAGACACTTTGACAAAATAAGCACTTTAAATATAAAAATAAAACAAGATTCGAGAAAAATTTTGAACTTCCAGCTGACTTCATGGAAAAAAAAATCAGAAAGTCTTTAAACTTGAAGGTAATCTTTGAAAAACTAAAAATAAATTGAGATTCGAAAAAAAAAACGCGAACTTTAAGCTGAATCTAAAGGAAAAAGAGAAGCAAAATTCAGGATATTTCAAATTTTGAGGTAATCTCTAAGAAAACTAAAAATAAAATGAGATTCGAGAAAAATGTCAAACCTTGAGGTTAATGCTAAAAATCATCATTTTTCGAAAAAAAAAAAACAAGAAGAAATTGTAGAAAAATCAAGCTTATGAATAAAAAAATTAGATGCAAAAAAAAAACGAATCTTCTTGAATGGCTAAAATTCACATAAAATTGTTATTTTCAAGAAAAAAAGTTTTTCTTCAGTGTTGTTTTACGTATTTAATTTTAAAAACTTTTGACACAAAAACACTTTATTTTTAAATATCGATACTGTATTATTGCACTGAAAAGGTCTGTTTGCCGAAAACGCGTTATGTATCGATATTTAAAAATAAAGTTTTTTTGTGTCGAAAGCTTTAAAATTAAAAACTGTTATTATTTGCGAGAGCACGTGCTCACTTTGCCGGAAAAAATTAACAACCAGGGAGAAAAACAAGAAAAAAATTAAATATCAAGTTTTAAATACATAAAGCGAATACACATTTATACTGTCCCTTAAGGTAGCACCATATTTCAAGATGTCGAATTTTCATGCTCACTCCCCCTCAAGTTATTCATTTTGGACTCAAAATAAACCTTTAAAAATTTCATAACTTAAGAACACGTGTCGAGCGGAGCTTGAAGTTTTCCCATTTGTATTTTATGCTTTTCTAAAGTCTCAAAAATTACTCACTATTAGCTGTTTTTCTTGACATAATTTACGCTATAAATCCTGAAATAAAAGCTGCAATTGTTCTAAAATGCCCATTTATTCCCTGAGGGGAGAGAGGTATTTCCTCAAAATTTGCAAAAATGTATAGAATTATAATTCTGGGAAAACTGCCATGCTATACAAATTTTAAAGAATTTACTTTACGAACAAAGTTTAACTTTTGTGTTTTATTTTTTAATTATTTTATTTTAAAAACTTTACTTTACTTTTTTCCATTAACTTGCCGTATTCTGCAACGAAGGCCAGAGGCGGTGTTTAGATTTTGGATAGGAGGTTGGTAGCTTTAAGGAATTTAAACAGGTTTTCTATTGTTGTTGGGTTGTTTAGGTAGCTGATTTGTTATATTTTTTTCGATAACTTCACATAGAATTCTTTTCAGAAAAATCAAAATTTTATTATATATTTCATTTTGATACACCTACTTGACCAAAAAAAAAAATTGAGGTGTGAATTCCATTTCTATATAACTTCAATATCTGAATCAGAGAACCTCTTCCTACTGTCTTAGATTATTTGAAAATGAAAAAAAAGTGAGCAGCCATGCCGCATCACTGGAGCTCACTTTTTAATCGGGGCTTGATTATATTTGGAGGTAATATTGTCAAGTGAACTTCTCAAACTTATAGCCCATATTCATCACCCCTTATCCGTACTAAAAACACCGAGAAGTTTAATCTGAAATATGTAGAATTTTTTGTCCTCCAAAATTGGAAAAGTTCATACTTTTCAGTTGCTTAAAGCTTCTCAAGCTTGACTCAATTTTGGACATACGCTATTTGGGATCCATTTACAATCGATTTCAACTTAAATTCAAGGGGCTCATATTTTGACACCAATCAAATCTACACACAAGGATTGACCCTTCTAGGTTAATTTGATGAGGAAATATGCGAGATTCATGAAATATCACATTGTGATTTCCCCTCCAAAAGCCGTTTATTTTCGTTTTTTCGTTTACTCCCACAAAATGTTGAGGACAACCACCCTCCTCATTCCGCTTCAAAATCACATGTGAAATTAGCATACAGCATACTTCTCATCGTTATTAATCATTCAAATTCATATTTTTCAAATCCTCGTTTTTTGAGACTCCTTAAGCTCTATTCAAATTTTGATAATCCGCCATTCTGGATTGATTTTGACCCTAATTCAAAAGGTCATAGTGCCAAACTAACCCCACACACAATATTTGAACTTTTTGGTTGATTTGATGAGGAGATAATATGAGATATTAAAGAAATTTCATAACTCAAAACTTCCTCAAAAAGCTGTTTTTTGCCCTAGATCCCCTCAAAATACTTAAGAGGCTGAAATTTGGATATGTTAAAGTCCGCAACTTACTTTTTCGTCTGAAAAAAAACGAAAATTTTAAGGAATTTGCCCTCTCTCCAGCTCCTCTCAAAATTTGTGAACCATTATTTTGAGGTTATTAAAAAAAATGATATTTGAGAAACTCCATAAAATGGCTCTAACCGTATTTTTAGCAAAATTCATGTAAATCACTTTCTGTGCACTTCTCCACTTTCCTCCCTACGTCTTTCATCAAATCCATGTTTTATACATGTATAGTTTATTCAATTTTACAAAAGTAGGCTGCATCGAAATTCACTTCTCACAATGAACGCATAAAAATTTTTCACATGTTCATCAAAATGCAATAATCGCTCAAAAAATAGAAAAAAAATAGATATTTAATACGTAAATACTTGCTAGCCTACTGTCCACATGAACATTTGTCTCAAATAAAGTATACTTTATTAGATTTGAATAAAATAAAAAAAATACACGAAATTACATACAATATTTATGGCAACGTTGCTGGATCTCGACTTATCGAAACGTTATCGTCAAAAATGGTTGTATATGTGTATAAGATCTCAGCTTTCCATACTTTACTTACGGATCTCACCTTGTTCAAAACTTCTCAAATAATTTATTTTAAGAATTTGTTACCCCTCTATGGTGGTTATGTATCAGATGCTATAAATAAGCAATTACCCTTCCTATATATTCCATAATTTGTAAATTTTGAGTCGGATCTCAGGTTGCCCAGTTTTTAATCGGATCTCACCTTGATAGATTTACGTATATATATATATATATACGTAAATCTATCAAGGTGAGATCCGATTAAAAACTGGGCAACCTGAGATCCGACTCAAAATTTACAAATTATGGAATATATAGGAAGGGTAATTGCTTATTTATAGCATCTGATACATAACCACCATAGAGGGGTAACAAATTCTTAAAATAAATTATTTGAGAAGTTTTGAACAAGGTGAGATCCGTAAGTAAAGTATGGAAAGCTGAGATCTTATACACATATACAACCATTTTTGACGATAACGTTTCGATAAGTCGAGATCCAGCAACGTTGCCATAAATATTGTATGGTAATTTCGTGTATTTTTTTTATTTTATTCAAATCTAATAAAGTATACTTTATTTGAGACAAATGTTCATGTGGACAGTAGGCTAGCAAGTATTTACGTATTAAATATCTATTTTTTTTCTATTTTTTGAGCGATTATTGCATTTTGATGAACATGTGAAAAATTTTTATGCGTTCATTGTGAGAAGTGAATTTCGATGCAGCCTACTTTTGTAAAATTGAATAAACTATACATGTATAAAACATGGATTTGATGAAAGACGTAGGGAGGAAAGTGGAGAAGTGCACAGAAAGTGATTTACATGAATTTTGCTAAAAATACGGTTAGAGCCATTTTATGGAGTTTCTCAAATATCATTTTTTTTAATAACCTCAAAATAATGGTTCACAAATTTTGAGAGGAGCTGGAGAGAGGGCAAATTCCTTAAAATTTTCGTTTCTTTTTCAGACGAAAAAGTAAGTTGCGGACTTTAACATATCCAAATTTCAGCCTCTTAAGTATATTTTGAGGGGATCTAGGGCAAAAAACAGCTTTTTGAGGAAGTTTTGAGTTATGAAATTTCTTTAATATCTCATATTATCTCCTCATCAAATCAACCAAAAAGTTCAAATATTGTGTGTGGGGTTAGTTTGGCACTATGACCTTTTGAATTAGGGTCAAAATCAATCCAGAATGGCGGATTATCAAAATTTGAATAGAGCTTAAGGAGTCTCAAAAAACGAGGATTTGAAAAATATGAATTTGAATGATTAATAACGATGAGAAGTATGCTGTATGCTAATTTCACATGTGATTTTGAAGCGGAATGAGGAGGGTGGTTGTCCTCAACATTTTGTGGGAGTAAACGAAAAAACGAAAATAAACGGCTTTTGGAGGGGAAATCACAATGTGATATTTCATGAATCTCGCATATTTCCTCATCAAATTAACCTAGAAGGGTCAATCCTTGTGTGTAGATTTGATTGGTGTCAAAATATGAGCCCCTTGAATTTAAGTTGAAATCGATTGTAAATGGATCCCAAATAGCGTATGTCCAAAATTGAGTCAAGCTTGAGAAGCTTTAAGCAACTGAAAAGTATGAACTTTTCCAATTTTGGAGGACAAAAAATTCTACATATTTCAGATTAAACTTCTCGGTGTTTTTAGTACGGATAAGGGGTGATGAATATGGGCTATAAGTTTGAGAAGTTCACTTGACAATATTACCTCCAAATATAATCAAGCCCCGATTAAAAAGTGAGCTCCAGTGATGCGGCATGGCTGCTCACTTTTTTTTCATTTTCAAATAATCTAAGACAGTAGGAAGAGGTTCTCTGATTCAGATATTGAAGTTATATAGAAATGGAATTCACACCTCAATTTTTTTTTTTGGTCAAGTAGGTGTATCAAAATGAAATATATAATAAAATTTTGATTTTTCTGAAAAGAATTCTATGAAGTTATCGAAAAAAATATAACAAATCAGCTACCTAAACAACCCAACAACAATAGAAAACCTGTTTAAATTCCTTAAAGCTACCAACCTCCTATCCAAAATCTAAACACCGCCTCTGGCCTTCGTTGCAGAATACGGCAAGTTAATGGAAAAAAGTAAAGTAAAGTTTTTAAAATAAAATAATTAAAAAATAAAACACAAAAGTTAAACTTTGTTCGTAAAGTAAATTCTTTAAAATTTGTATAGCATGGCAGTTTTCCCAGAATTATAATTCTATACATTTTTGCAAATTTTGAGGAAATACCTCTCTCCCCTCAGGGAATAAATGGGCATTTTAGAACAATTGCAGCTTTTATTTCAGGATTTATAGCGTAAATTATGTCAAGAAAAACAGCTAATAGTGAGTAATTTTTGAGACTTTAGAAAAGCATAAATACAAATGGGAAAACTTCAAGCTCCGCTCGACACGTGTTAATATTATTCTTAAGTTATGAAATTTTTAAAGGTTTATTTTGAGTCCAAAATGAATAACTTGAGGGGAGTGAGCATGAAAATTCGACATCTTGAAATATGGTGCTACCTTAAGGGACAGTATAAATGTGTATTCGCTTTATGTATTTAAAACTTGATATTTAATTTTTTTCTTGTTTTTCTCCCTGGTTGTTAATTTTTTCCGGCAAAGTGAGCACGTGCTCTCGCAAATAATAACAGTTTTTAATTTTAAAGCTTTCGACACAAAAAAACTTTATTTTTAAATATCGATACATAACGCGTTTTCGGCAAACAGACCTTTTCAGTGCAATAATACAGTATCGATATTTAAAAATAAAGTGTTTTTGTGTCAAAAGTTTTTAAAATTAAATACGTAAAACAACACTGAAGAAAAACTTTTTTTCTTGAAAATAACAATTTTATGTGAATTTTAGCCATTCAAGAAGATTCGTTTTTTTTTTGCATCTAATTTTTTTATTCATAAGCTTGATTTTTCTACAATTTCTTCTTGTTTTTTTTTTTTTTCGAAAAATGATGATTTTTAGCATTAACCTCAAGGTTTGACATTTTTCTCGAATCTCATTTTATTTTTAGTTTTCTTAGAGATTACCTCAAAATTTGAAATATCCTGAATTTTGCTTCTCTTTTTCCTTTAGATTCAGCTTAAAGTTCGCGTTTTTTTTTTCGAATCTCAATTTATTTTTAGTTTTTCAAAGATTACCTTCAAGTTTAAAGACTTTCTGATTTTTTTTCCATGAAGTCAGCTGGAAGTTCAAAATTTTTCTCGAATCTTGTTTTATTTTTATTTATATTTAAAGTGCTTATTTTGTCAAAGTGTCTTAACAACATAAATAATTTTTACAAAATGATTTAGCTATTTGCGTCTTCTTCAGCCCCCTCAAAATTGAGTGATCCGCCATTTTGAAAGTTTTCGAAAAAACAAAAAAAATACTTCTGCGCATTTTCAAGAAGAGTTCCTCACCAAATTTTGAGCGAATTTTATGAATACTCGCCGGCGGTACGCGTGGGGGAAAAAATATATGAATATACATATTCAATATCTTGTGGTGCCCTTGCATATTTTGAACTATGAGGCGCCCAGCCATATGCCTGGCACTACAAAGAAAGTGTCATCTGAGGATTCCACATCGGGCACCACAAGGCATATACACCATAAACTCCAGTATTTATAAGGGGTTTAATTTTTAATATATAAATGTAGTCATTGTAGTGCCCATCCCTAAAACTTCAGCTGTGGACCCAGAGAGGTGAGACGATCATTTTCTGATAGTTTTTAGCTTAAAGACCTTGTGGCGCACGATTTGGGCACCACAATGTTAAAAACGGGCACCACAATGACTTCGTATGCTTAAAACGGGCACCACTATGACTAAAACTATATCCATATATATATATATATATATTTCCTATTCGCGATATTCAAGGTTTTTGGGAAAATCGCAAATTGTGTGTGCACCTCGCTAATACACAACCCAGGACACACCAAGTGCTGAGCACCGCGCGAACAAGGTTCGACGCAGGCTATATAGGGACTTTTTAAGGGAGCTCCGAATAACCCTATTCACCCCGAGAGAGACAGCACCAGACTCCATGCTTGGAGCAATGCAGCTCTGGTTTAGCCAAGAAAAGAGAAGAAACTGTATTGAAAAAGATAAACTCGTATGTACTTCTATAATTACCCACCCAAAAATGTATTGAATGCAATACGTCAAAAAATGCAGAAAGAACGAGCTCCCCTATGTGCTCGCGAAAAAAAGCTTATATATTAATGTGTACATTTCAATATGCGCGAGTAACACTTCTGTCCTAGTTTGACAGTATATTACTTAAAAATAGGTAAACTGGATGCTAACTAATTATATAAAGTATCAAAATCCATGTAACTTCCAGCGTTACATCGACTTCAGTACTTTAAATGAGCCAAAACGATACAGTTTAATTATAATAGCAATTAAACTGTAAAGTTTCGTAAATCAGCCGAAAGTACGTACACAAAAGAGCCATGACCGCGCGTCAACAGCAGGGTTGCCTGTCTGTTGCGCAACGAAAAATTTTGGAAGAAAAAAAAGTAATAAAATAAAAAAAATTAATTTGTTGTTTTTTTTTTTTTTTAAATTTTGAATTTTGGTTTTAATTTTAATTAATTCAAAACGTTGTTTACAAAATTTCGATTTGTTATCATCCAGTTTCTTCGCCTTATCACAGAGGAAGCTTTTTCATCGGTGATAAGGCGGATGGAAAAGTGGTGAAAAACCCCCCGTTACAGCATGCTCAGTAGATTTTCTATATTCAATATTATAATAAAATCCCTATAGGAACAAGGCATAATGAAGGCTTAGCAGTATGCGCTCCAAAAATGACTTTTAGTGGATGACAGTTTGTTAGCATCGTGAACTTTCTACTATATAGATAGTTGAACAATTTTTTTACTCTCCAGAATATCGCAAAATTCTCCTTATCAAGTTGACTGAATTGTGACTCTGTTTTAGTTAACGTTTTGGAGGTAAAAGCAATTGGCCATTCACCATCGTTATCTACATGACTGATGACAGCTCCAATAGGAAATGGAGAAGCATCTGTACCGAGCGTGATTTTCTTTTTGGGGTCAAAATGACATAATATACGTTCTGATGCAATTTCATTTTTAATAGGAGGAAAGGCAGCTTGATACTCAGAGGTCCACTTAAATTTTGCATTTTTCTTGGTAAGTTTATTCAGGTGATTCATTAGCTTACCCATGTTTGGGATGAAACTAGAATGATATGCAACCAATTCACCAGAAAATTTTAAAATTGTTGATATTCTCCGGTTGAGGGCATTTCTGAATAGTACCAATTTTTTCTGTTGTTTTGTTAATACCGAATTTATCCACAACAAAACCCAAATAATTTCTTTTTTCAGGTAAGGATTCACATTTATCTTTATTTAAATGAACATTATTAATTCCGCAAATTTCACAAAACTTTCCCACACTTGCAACATGTTCAGCACTAGATTTTGACGAAATTTTAATTTCATCTAAAAAAAAAAAAAAAACATTCACATCCGTCGACTTTACAATACATTTGTTCGACAATTTTCTGTCAAATGTCAGAAGCGGATTGCAACCTGTAATTCAATCGATTAACATAATAAAGCCCTTTAGTAGTAGTAATAATCAACAATTTAGAGGTATCTTCGTTTAGTTGCACATGTATGTAAGCTTCTCTTATGTCAAATTTAGAGAAAAATTTACAATCTGCAAAGCCATTCAAAACATCGTCAATATTTGGATTCGGATAATCTTCGGGAATAATAGCATCATTAACTGTAACGCTATAATCCCCGACAAGACGAATATTCCCATTTGTTTTTCAACCCTTTCGAGTAATGAATAGGGTATGCTACGAGCACGACAATAAATTGGTTCGCAATCTGGATCAAGCTTAATATCGGCAACTACATTTGATATGCACCAATCGTTTAAGTATCAAATATATTGGAATATTCACTCACAAATTTCTCAATTTGGTTTTTCAATTTAGAGGGAATCGTGTTTTATGCACATACTTTATGTATTTCACAATGTCAAAAATATGTCAAAATATGTTCGATAAAAGGGATAATATGGGTATCAAAATTCAAAGTTTTCGAAGAAGAACAATAATAATAAGACAAAATCAAAAAGGGATACTTCATTTATATGAAAAATATTTTTAAAAACAATGTTTAAAACACATTATTTCATAGGGAACTAAGCGATTATCATGTGCATTCTTACTGTTGCGATGGTCATACGTTGACAAAGCGTACATTTTTTCAGTCTTCATTGAAAGGAATAATTGGGAAAAAAACCATTGAAAAAAATATCGATTTGTTTTTCTTCAAACAGCAGATTTTGGCAAAAAGTCAATTTTTTAATTTTTTCTTCTTTGAGAAAATGAATTTATCAGCATTTTGCAAGAAATGTCGTAAAAATGAAAAAAGGGGTAAAATATGCTCAAAATATACCAAAAAATCGGTAAAAACACCACAAACATGCAAAGGGCCTCTTTCATTGAGTGGGTGAAATTGGTCCTTGAAGCAAAGTTGGTCAAAAGTGGTTCCAAATGCTACTTGGGACCTAAAAACATTCCACCTAAATTTTTGAATCCTACTCCCTTCCACAATTATCACACTTCATTTATGCTAAAAATTCAATTCGCGATCTTTCTAGAAAGAACGAGGGGAAATTTTCGAAATGTTCACAGATTATACGTAGTACATTGTTCACATCATAATTTTTTGAAATTTTTCCTCATTTGGAAGGGGGAGGGTTGAAAATTTAAAAAAAAATTTAAAAATTTTGTTGGGGTGCCATCGCTGAATTTTTTTTCATAACTTCGTCATATCCTTAGGTACAACATATATTTTTTTCAAAGTCCCTCTAAGGGTGCAACATGCTGAAAAAAAAATGAAGTTTGAATAAAAAATGTTTTTATTATGCCAAACATGGAGGGAATAGTTAAAAATATCCATTTTTGAAAATTTTGTGTTTTTCAATTGTACGGCAATTATGATGATACAGAGATGAAAAATCAATAAAAACAAAATCATTCTACACTGGATTCTCTATAAAAATAGGTGCTGATGTTTCCCGCTAAACACCAAAATGGGGCCCATAATGTGGAAGTACAAGTAATGATCTCCATATTTTTTATACTTTAGGCATAATATTTATTCATAAAAATGGAGAAAGAAGATTGTCATTCCGTATCATGCCCTTCATGAGATGAAATCGTTTGAGAATTCACCTAGTAGTACCCTTATTGCGCGAAAAATGGGTGGGGGGTTTAATGTTATAATTTAACAATAATTTCATTGTTTTTTAATTATATGAAAATAATGTCTGTTCAGAAAGGAAAATTTAACAAAATCGAAATCATTCTGCATATTTTTTTTTTTAGTTAAGGACTCGCCTTTTTTCCTATGTCCAAACATAGGCCCATACTGGAGCGTAAATGCACAAAACTTAACATTTTACATACTTTAAGGGAAGTACGTATATTATAGCACAATGAATGAATATCGATAATTTTCCTTTCCGAACAGAAATTATTATCATATAATTAAAAAACAATGAAATTATTTTAAAATTATAACTTTACCCCCTCCCCATTTTGTGCGTAATACTCGTACTTGGGAAAACCCATATGATTTTATCGTATAGGGGGTATGATAGATGATGTGAAATAAGAAAATAAGGTTAAGGACAAAAATCACTTTTTTGAGATATTAGGTTTAAAGTCCAACTACGCATTTCTTGGTGAGAATTTCCTCTCGCATCTTCATGGAACTTGATGGAAAATAAAATAAAAAATTTTATGTACTTTTTGCTTCTGAACAGGTTTTTTTTCTTATCCTCTTTTATTTTATTTCACTGTTATCTTACAAAAAAAGTATCTTCTTCCAATTGTGTTTTTAAGGGCATAGAGGTAATCAATATAAGTTATAAAGAAACATAAATACTAGGTATTTGTAATAAGAATTTATGCATAGTTTACCAATGCCATTTCTAGGTATCTTTTCACATAGCTGATGGTTTGGTCGAAGGCCCTCGTCCTCTACTAATTAAGTACCTATTCAACATTGAAGAACTTACTTTGTTACACAATGGGCAGCAGTTAGTACCCATTGAGTGCCAATTAATGCGCCCCCGCACAGGTACTGATTCAAAGAGTTTATCAATGCCACTTGCCAGCACCACTCAGCGGGTTCTGCATCCTCGCCTCCGACTACCCGACCTCCTCTTTCTCTAACGGTGCCTTTTACTCCACAAACGTATTTATTATAAATTGGAGAGCGAATAGTAGAACTGCTGAGGTATGATGGTGCAACGGTTCCCACTGAAATTAACAACAAATTGATAAAATCAGTTTTTGTTTGTTATAGAAATTTCTTAATTGCATAAAAAAATAACAAAATCTATGTTAGGCCTACGATGTCCATGCTGAATGTCTGAAGAAATATGAGCATCATTCATACCTAATAGTATGTACCCAAACAAACGCGCATATCTACTTGATATAAAAGAAGAGAAAATATGGTATAGATAGGGTTTAATATCAATCTTGATTTAGTCATAGTTGAAGCAAAGTTAAATTATTTGAAACGCTTTGTAAAATTAATGTCATTTTCCTATTTGACATTTTTTTTAGGAATAAAACAATGCAAGTTGCCATTCACGCTGGGCATGGAAAGAGACTAAATGATGGAGTCCCTCCCAATCTTCAGGGGTGAAATTAGCAGGTGCATTTCCCCGGCACCCCCATTCCGGAATTTGGAAATTTGTGCTACGTTTGTGCTGGTTTGTACGCAAACCCCGTCGTTTGTGCTACTCTCCTTCTCGAGGTATACCCAAAACAATTTGGGGGTGCTGGGGAAACGTCCGCACCCCCACCTCCGCCAACGGGGTTGAAACTGGGCGCAATCGTTTGTGCTACGTTTGTGCTGGTTTGTGCCACAAACCCCGTCGTTTGTGCAACTCTCCTTCCTGAGATATTCAAAAAACAAGTTGGGGTGCTGGGGAAATGAAAATTGAGAATGTGTATAAAAGGGTTGAAAATGATTCGATTGATTTGAATTTGATGGCAATCGTTTGTGCTACGCTTGTGCTATCGGATGCATTAATTTTTGTCTCTCTCCCCCTCCCCTTTCCCCTTTTCCACTATTTCGAGTTAAGCACATAGGGAAATAACTCAAATACATATGTTAAGAAATGTTTTATTACCGAATACAATAGGAAACCATCGTAAACAACGTATTAAAAATTATCACCCATCCTCTATACCCAAACCCCCCTCGAAGTAGATCACAGCTCCCTAAAATCGGTTTCGGACGTTTCCCCAGCACCCCCAAACTGTTTTGGGTATACCTCGGTAAGGAGAGTAGCACAAACGACGGGGTTTGCGGCACAAACCAGCACAAATGTAGCATAAACGAATGCACTAAGTTTCATTTCCAAATTCCGGAGTGGGGTGCCGGGGAAATGCACCTGAAATTAGCGGTATTGGGGGTCAGAACAACCCCTCAATATTTTTGTCAACGAAAAATTCGGCAGATTTGATCATTTTTGTCGGCAATTTCAACATCCAAGCTCCTTAGAAAAATAAAAATAAAATAAATAAAAATGAATAAAAACTTCGGAGTATTGAACTCGTTCATCGTTGTCAACTTGATAATTTTGCCGAGAACGCCATACTATATTATCAAAAAATTTTCTCCCAAAGCTGACGTCAACGCCGAGAGTGATTATGCTATAGCGCATGCATTACAGCAAAAAGGTGAACCTGAAAAGACTCGACCGTACGCTTGTAGAAAAGGCTAGAACGTTGCTTCATGATAATAACTTGGATAAAAAGCTTTTGACTGAAACTATTACTTGTGGGCTATATACTGTAAATCGCAGTTGTACAATTGATGATAGGATTCCATGTGAGTTATGGTATGGAGAAAAGGCGAATTACGATAAACTACGTATATTTGGTTGTATTGTGTATGCACATGTAGATTACGTAGCTGGTACTAAAGATAGAAAATCAAAATCTGGATATATTATATTCCAGTTGTATGGAGGAACAATTTCCTAGTCAACTAAGAAACATGCTAAAGTTGCCTTATCAGCATGTGAGACTGAATTCATTGCCTTGGCTGAAGCATGCAGTTAAGCCATATGGATTAAAGGTTTGAGCAATGACTTTGGTGTCCAAATTTTGACACTGGTGATTTACGACGATAATCAGGCATGTATTAAATCAGCTAAAACTGCAAACAGAAGTTCATTCACGATCTCATCGAAACTAAGCAGCTGGTCAACTTATCAATTTATGTAATTGCATAAACATAAATTAAAATTTGATTCTTTTTTTTGAGTTTGAATATTTTTTTTTTGTACTATTTGTAGTTTAAGTTCATTTTGTTCTTCATTTTTTTTCAGCGAACGCAATAATATTATTAGAAGTGCTATTCCATATATGAAGAATGTCTTCACTTTCGTTTTGATTACGCCCACTCTTAAGAAGTATGAAAGCATAGTTAGTGCATTATTTTATTTTTATTATTATTGTATTGCTTAATAATCATAATATCTTATGTGTTTTTTTTAAGTGAGTTTTGATAGAAGTTTTCAATTATTTTATAAAATAAAATGTTATTCTGTGTAACATTTAGCTGCGCGAGTAATAAAGAAAGCAACGCAGAGGTAGAGTTATACATAACATTTCACAAGTTTTCAAGTGTTTTTTTCAATACAGTTTTGATGGAAGTTTCAATTAATTATTTTATTAAATCAAAATGTCATTCTGTGTAGAATTTGGCTGCAGGAATAATAAAAAAAAAACACCGCAAGTGTGGAGCCAAAGATAAAATTTCACAAGCAATTAGTAGATAATATCAGTAATAATCCACAATTATTCATATTACCACTTCTGGTTTCATACGTGATAAGTAACAAAGGGATTAATAAAATATTAATTACAAATTAATAAGTTATTTCACCGAATTTCAGATATATTAAATTTATTTTTATCCATTTTTATAGATTCCCAAAGATAGCGAACAAAAAAAATTTGGGAGCTAAAGACAACGTAGATTATACAGTAGGTTTGCTCTTTCTAATTAATTTTCTTATTATACCTTGCTTTCTTTTCAGTAGCATACTTTTTTTCAAGTCAGTATATATCTTTCTAATGAGTCACAGTGTTGTTTTCTACTTTCCTCATTCTATGTTCGATAAAATTTTCATTCATTTCCTTGTATTCTTAAGTGGTATTGTAGGAAAACTCTTTATAATATTGAGATGCAGCAGTTGTGTTACCACATTACTATCCATCACTCGCCTTTCCTTCCCACATTTTCTTATTTTTATAAAGAATTTTACTGGTCTAGTTCAACCAAGTAGAGATGTTATTAGAATATGTTTGTTTTGCGAATATCTCTTCCAAGATATTATAACTTTTTTTTTTTAATTTAAAAATGCTGCGTTCTTACTGATAAAATTTCAGCTGTTGAACTTTTATTTTTTTTTTTTTTAGAAGAAAATGCTTGAATGAACGATTCTTTTATGGTGTTGAGGAACATATTGATGGACATAGATCATTGTTAGAGGAAGCTGTTGCAAAAAAGTATTTTACAATTAGTTTATTTAGTTATTTTAAGAAATCGAATGATATTATAAATTCAAAATTGGTGAGGCAAAAATTGATGTAATTGATAACCTCTAAAAATAATTACGTGATGTACTTATATCAGATGTGGTACTTATGTATACTGTGTTTTCATCTATTAAAAATTGAAATAAGCAAATAAATTTTATATTCTTGTGCACTCTTTCATTTCATTGTTGATTTATGAATAATTACTTTGATTCAATTTCAAAAATTAAATTTTTTTACAAGAATAGAAAGTTTTTTTGTTGCAAAAAATTGATCTTTCGTAAAATTTTTGAAAATATATTTTCAGAGTAATTCATACTTGAAATTGACTGAATAAACCATTGCAGCTTATATAGAAAAGCAACTCTAATAGCTGCGACTTAATTCTTAGGAGTGGGAGGGGGAGTAGAAACAGAAGTGGAAAAACTACTACTGTGCAAATGGAATAGCACTTCTAGTTTGTTCTTTGCTTTTTTTTTTTGAATATTTGTTTGAGGGGGGAATGTAAATTAAGGGTATTTACCCAATTTACCGCCAAACAAATATTAATCTTATTAGTAGTTTTTAGTTCTATAAATCTTAATCTATGTTTATTTTGAGATGATGAAATATTTTACTATGATTACTTTATATTATGGGTATTTCTTCATGTCTACACTGCCGCGCATGTACGAGCGACTTCGCAAACTGCTAAAATATAGGTTCGTAATCCCGCGGTCACTCGCGCACGCGTGGCAGTGGGGTAGCTATTATGAATACAGCCTGCGAGCCTCTGTTCGTAGTGCAATACACATCTTGTCTCAGTACCTCGAGTTATCATTTTAATTTTCTCTTAACCTGTCCGAACGTCGGACGAATGAACTCGCGCGCCTGTCAGCGTAGGTTGCCTGTTGTTAACGTCTGCAAACAGCGGGCGAAGTACCATGACCAGGTGCCTTCAACGTCCGCATCCGCAGATGAATCCGCCCCTGTAGACGAGGGCTTTAGGCAACCAAAACACTGTTTGTAGGTAGGTATTTACCACGAACACCTACAATATGATGAAAAAAACTGTTCTGAAAAAAATCTGAAATCTGCATTATAAGTTTACAATTGAAAATGAGTTCTATTCGTTTTATCCTTACAAGTCCTACGCGTGATGTCAGAGATTAGTGGGGAAAGTGGAGTGTTGAATGAGTAGCAATGAGCACTTTTCATTTCCATCCGACCTTTAGTAAAGGGATGTTGCTGTACATCAAGTGTACAACTCGCATCTGATATAGTCCCCTCTATCAGATCCCTTGATGCATAATGCTTAGAGTATGGCTTTCATCTCTCCATATTACTCATTAATACTCAAAGGTGCCAACCACAAAACTTGATACTTGCAATTAGTAGTCAAACAATAAAATTTTTCATCCAAGTATCCAAGATCAACTATGTTGCCATATTTCCGGAAAAACATATCAGCTGATCATGTATTCGAATGAATTTGCATATTTTCCAACATCATCCATTAAAAACTCCTAACAACATAGCACTTATTACAAGTCTCAAGTTTCGTGGTCAGTATTATAATTACATATGCTAATGAAAGTAACAAAATAATATAAAAAACCTGATTGAAGATGAATTTGCGAAGGAGTCGGCTGGGGTTTGAAAGATTGTACTGTATCATTCCTTTGCATCAAAGAGTTATTATGTACTTTATGTTCCACGATTTCCCGTATCATTGATTTGGGAGCGCAGCATTGCGTTCCTATTTTGCGACATTTGAACACTTCGGTCATTTCTGCGTTCCCTTTACAGGAGGAAAAAAAGAAAGAGAAGAATGAAAAATAATAAGTGGATCAATTAATTTATCAATGGCGATACAAAATCTTCAAGCTGAATTTTACATTTTTTATGCATAAGATGCCACCGCACCATACATTATATTAAAACTACAAGATAATTATTGGAGTATCTTAAAAGCGGACTTCATCCAATTATATTATTTAGGGAACTATTATTGAAACAATTATTCAAATGAATACATTTTCTGAAATTAAAAAGTTCAAGAAACGAGACCACTGCCCACCCTATATTCAGGAAGCATCATACAAAAAGTTACTTCAAGTAATTTATCTTCTTATAATATAAAACTTGGAATTAGGTGATGTCACATTACCTTTTTTAGCTGAGTTTTCAACTTAAAAACAATAGCTATTGCAGCCTACCTGATTTGGGAAAAGAGGGTCGAGGTAGAGTGGGCGTCTTATATATATATATATACATATATATACATAATTACTCATTTATTCATTCATTTATCCATATATACTCAATTTATCATTAGTAATTTATTCAACCATTGTCAAAAAAAAAAAAAAAAAAATTGGAGGGCGGCATGTGGTAACGTAAAATGTTTACTAATATAAGCATATAGTAAGTATGTCAGAATTAGCTACATAACCAAACAAGTACAATGTAAAATCATCATAAGAATAAACGATACGCACCGAAACCGTTATACTGTCCGACACCATTCTTGTTTAAATGTAGTTAGATTGCATGTGCTGACCTTTTTTACTCAAGTTGGCGTTCTTCTTTTTTATAACCTACTTCGTTTTGTGAAGTTCAATTTTTTTTAATTAATACTTGGCGGTTAGCCTCGAAAATTGGCGTTATGCTTAGGGGCCGTGTTAAATTGATAAAGCAGTGATGCCAATTTGGTATGCTGCGTTTGTTACATTTTTGTTCTGCCTCCTGTGGCAACCTTTTTTCTTAGTTTTTAGATATCGCATTCTGCTGTATGGAATTACGTACATTCGTGTGCTCGTTATTTTTTATACTTTTTAATTAATACACATGATTTCAAAATAAATTTATTTACTTTTTTCCAATAAAAAGTTAACAAGGATGACCCATTTAAAGAATTTTGTTATTGTTTTTCAATGACCTACAATATGGTCATATTTTGTTCATAACAATCACATACTTTATATGTTTTAGTATATGTATAAAAACTAAAAAGATGAATTGAAGGTCACGATTCATGAAATTTAGGAGAAATGGAGTCGGTGGGACTCATGAATTAAAAAAAAAATTTATTGTTCAAATGATTAATGTTAAAATAGTATAACTGGGTAAAATCCGCACTTGATGTATTCTAGTATATTTCAGTTTTTAATGCGTTCATTTCCAGCGATCGCAACAGCATTTGCTCGATTGAGCACGCTCATTTGCGCTGGCTCAAGGAAAAAAGTTATGAAAGGAAATGCTATTACTTCTTACAAAAATGAACTATTTTTCGTTTGTCGTCACTTCGTTGATCATTTTGTTCATTATTATAGGTAAGATCAAAAAAATGCTGAGTTTTAAAAATATTTTCAGTTCAAAAAGTGCCTCGAGTTCATTCAAAACTGAGATCGACAATATGGAAGCATTTTATTGAAACAAAATACATGCGCAGTTGTGCGAGCACATGCGCGCAAATGCCCAAGCAGCGCACAAGATTTTTTAAATGCGCGCATTTTGCCATCCCTGTATTATTTCTAGCGAAACATAAGTGATCATAACACGTAAATTCATTTGTGAACTGTGGCGTTATAATATATACTTACTGAAACATGTGAAAGAGAGGTAAGGAACGATGCAGGATCCTGGACAATCTGGTCTGGGATCTGGAGAAGATGGTGTTGTAGTAGCCGCAGTGGTGATAATGAAGGTGGTAGGTGTAGTGCTTGCAGCGCTTGAGGTAATATGTGGTTTAGTTTTATGACTAGTTCCAGAATGAGTATTATCGCAGCATAGAGAGCCTTTCTTGCAGGTAGATGTGTGTGCTATTATAACAGCAGGAAGCTCACAAAAAGCTGCCATTATATTAAGCAAACAAAATCCAGGACACTTCGGTAAGTTGGACATTGGCGAGTTTTGAGTGAAACTAGGTTCCCTTGTAGTACTATAAGTAGTTGAAAACATCATAGGAGGTGTTCGCGGAGAAGTGTGTGTATTATGAGTATTTGTTGTAAGTGATACTGGATTAGTTATGCAACAAATGTATTCTCCTTGGCAAATGGCATTAGAATCAATATCATCGCAAAATAATGCTAAGAATCCGTCTACACATTCCCCCTGGCAAGGCTTCTTAAGCGAAGTAGTTTTGGTTGGAGATGTACTTGTTGACATCAACAATGCATTCAAATTCGCATTGTTATTAGAAGTTTGCAATTCGGTGTTGAAAGGTAATGAGCTTATGTTCATACTGACGTTGGTATTTGCATTAAAGGTAGCGTTTTGGTCTTTGGTGATGAAATTTGATAGCATGATATCAGTATTTCCATACGAATCTCTTGATACACAGCATTTTAATCCGGGTTTGCACATTTCTGCAGCATTAATCACCGCTTCACAGTAATCCGCAATACGTTCAGCTACACAAACACCTGGACAAGTTCTTATCGGCCCTGTCCTCCAACATAATAAAAAATTACAAGTTATAGGTATACAATGAGTCTTATAAGACATCAATATTATAAGCTGAGTTTTTATTAAAACGATAGCTATTATACCTAGCGTTTCCAGTTTGGGAAGGAGTAATGAGTGATGGGCACTTCAGACGAAAAGTAATTTTGTGAAATGAAATGTGAAATTTTAACTGAAAAGTATTAAAATCTCTTTGAATGTAACACCGTTCCATCTTAATATATGGTCACATACAATTAGCCATGTGCGTCGCCACAAAATTTTAAATGATCACGCCGCGCCCCTGATCATTATTTTGAATTCACTTTGTTTTTAAATGATCCTGCTTTGAGGATCCCTAACTCTCTCCAAATGGTCCATGGGTTCTGAAATTTTATATAGGGACTTTCAACTCAAAGTAAACATTCTCCCGAAATTTGATCAAAATTGAAGAATATTTTTTTTCACTCCACCTTAGTGCACATCTCTAATGCGATAATAAGTACATACCAGTCTTACCAACCTCCTCTTATTTTAAACATCAGAAATGTTCGTTCTCGGGGGTACCAGAATCAATTGGGGATATTGCATAATTTTTTTGGTGTTTTATATGTCGGTACATGTATGCATTTGGACTTTGGTGTAATTTAGTTCCACTCTAAACCTTCTATGCTTGAAATGCTATACTACTCTCCTCTTATTCATGGTGTAAATATATTCAGTACATCACCGTGTAAGAAATTTAGTGTGGAACAAAATGTAATTGAACAATTCTAGTACTAAAATTCAACTCTATCAAGATATATTGAAGAAACCGATTTTGGGGAGCTGTGATCCACTTC
The DNA here is from genome assembly GCA_009761765.1 of Phenacoccus solenopsis. Classification (NCBI taxonomy): domain Eukaryota; kingdom Metazoa; phylum Arthropoda; class Insecta; order Hemiptera; family Pseudococcidae; genus Phenacoccus; species Phenacoccus solenopsis. The sequence goes on along the minus strand of CM019752.1, from coordinate 598,544 downwards.
GAGGGGGGTTTAGGTATAGAGGATGGGTGATAATTGTTAATACATTGTTTACGGCGGTCTTTCGTATTGTATTCGGTAATAAAACATTTTCTAAGATATGTATTTGAGTTATTTTCCTATATGCTTGACCCAAAATAGTGGAAAAAGGGAAAGGGGAGGAGGAGAGAGACAAACATTAATGCATCTGATAGCACAAACGTAGCACAAACAATTGCCATCAAATTCAAATCAATCGAATTATTTTCCACCCTTTTATACACATTTTCAATTTTAATTTCCCCAGCACCACCAACTTGTTTTTTGAATATCTCAGGAAGGAGAGTAGCACAAACGACAGGGTTTGCGGCACAAACCAGCACAAACATAACACAAACGAATGCACTAAGTTTCACTTCCAAATTCCGGAGTGGAGGTGCGGGAGAAATGCGCCTATTTTAGCATTATTATTTATTTCACTCTTCGAACCTTCACACTTGGAACTTTCAGACCTACGTTCCCTACCTCAAAGTTGGGTTAGGTTGGATTTTATTTATTTATCATTTTTTCCATCATTCGAACTTTCAGACCAACGTTCCTTAACTCAAAGTTAGGCTAGGTTGGGTTTAATTTATTGATTATTTTTTTCCACCGTTCCAAGTTTCAGACTAGATACTTTCAGACTTACGTTCCTTATTTCAAAGTTGGGATTGGTTGCGTTTAATTTATTTACTCTTTTTTCCACCATCCAAACTTTCAGTGACTTCATTCGTACTTTCAGCGTACGGGCACGCATAGGGGACTACTGTGACGACGGTCATTTGCAAGTACGAAAAATTGCGTCCGCTCCTTCCTACAAGGTTTAGCCGTTAGTATTTCTTTTAGTTTTCCCGTTTTTCTCTGCGTAAAAGTTCAAAATATGTTGTTTAATCTCACAAAGTTTGACTGTCATGAATTATAATTGGTCTGAGGGTTAAAGTGATAGTTTCTTTTCCTACTACAGTCCACGTTTTTAAAAATGAGTTAAAATGCAGGGCTGTAATAACGGTAATGGAACGTACCGGCAATTCCTTCATTTCAGTAATGGAACGAAATGTTTGAGAACCAAACGTAACAGATCAATTTTGTTAATGTTACGTTATTTTACATTGTTTTCATTTTTTGAAATTTGAATGCTGGCAAAATTCTTCCTACCGTACAAGTCTAGGGTAATGCGCATTTTTTGATGTGAAATTGAAATTTGATTATGTTGAATAACTTCAATACCTAGTACAGCAGTAAAATTGTGAATTTGTGAAAAAAAGGGAATAGTACTAACTTCAACTTGAAATGACTCAAACGTTTTTCACACTTGTAAACTGACTTGAACCAATAATTCAATAATATTGTCAATCAGTCTTTTAAAAGAAAATCACAACTTTATGTCACTGTTTAAATGTTTATGTTTGATTTTTAATTTTTTTCAAATTTTAAATTTTTTATTATTATCATCATCAATAAAAAAATATACATACGTATATTAAAAAAAAAAAGACGAGACTGACTCATAATTATAACTTTTATCGAAGTCCATTTTGCTGGCTCCGCCCATTTAAAGGCGGGGTTTTAAAATAGTGTCAATCATTTGTGTATCATCTATGCACGTTTGTGCCCCTCCACCTTTTCACTTTAAAAAAAGTCTAGGGACGGGACTGGAGAAATGTGGCCCCGCCATTTTAGGTGGCGGGTTGTAGAATGTGTGAATTGCTTGTGCTTCGTTTTTTGCACGTTTGTGCACGTATAACTTTCGTTATGCCCTCCTCTTTGCTTCAGAAATGCAGTCCCGCCCATTTTATGTGGTGGGTTGTATGTCAAGTTCGTGCTTCTTTTGTGCATGATTGTGCACACATAATTATTGTTTGTGCTCCCCTCTTTTAATAAGCGGGGGTGGAGAAATTTTGCCCCCATCATTGATGGGGGGTGGGGGGTACAAAATATTTCAATCGTTTGTTGTTTGTGCACTTATCAAGTTCGTTTGTACTCCTCTCCATTCTTACATTTGTTGTAAAACTTCAGGGCAAGGCTGGGAGCATGCTTTTCAAAAAGAGGAAATACGCTTATCCGACTCCGAAGAAAATTTTCTTTGAGTATGTCATTTGTTTGTGCTTTGCATGCTGAGGTTTGTGCACTTATTACTTTCATTCTAGCCTAACCCCAGCCATTTGTACGTCTTATTGATTGCTTTTATAGAACCGTTACGCCTGTTGTTGACCACTTTGAATATATTACTTTCTTTTCATTTTTATTTTTTCATTATTGAATGTTCAGTCTCGTGTCAGCACCGATAGCGTACACATGTTCGATGTTGTTACTTATCTTATCTCTCTGACATTATTCAAATCGTTTTGCTGGTTTTCATGTAAATAATAGTTTCATTCGTATTTTTTCGTATTTCGTGCACAATTTGTCGTGCACAATTTGAATCCTGGGCATTAGCCCAATGTTAACCTACAATGAGGTTGTGAACGCGCTCCAGAAGCTTGAAAGTGAGGTCAAAGCACTAAGAAGCGAAAATGTCGATCTCAAAAAGAAATTGGGCATTCGCCAATTTCTCCAACCTAAATCCGATACTACCGTGATGGAAACGGAACATGATGCCGATGTGACTCAGCCTGCGAAGAACGTTAAGAAGAAAAAACCGCCGCCATTTTTCGTGAGTGGTGTCAAATCAATTGATAATTTTGATAAACTACTATCCAATGCTGAAATAGGTCCCTATGAAATGAAAGCGTTGGCTAATGGCGAACTCAAAGTTTTGCCAGATAACCCTGATGACTATCGCAAATGTCGCAAGGTGCTCAATGAGGTGCACCTGCTGCCCTATGAGTAAAAGAAAGCGGTAGGTGCGATTAAATATCACTCCTATCAACTATCTGAAGATAAACCATTTACTGTGTATATTCGTGGGCTACACCACACAACACAAAAGGAACGCCTTATCGATGAACTTGCTGAATATGGTCATATCGCAAGTAACGTTATCAACATACAGATTAAAAAGCATAATAACGGCAAAACGTCGGTGATCAATTTGCCATTATTTAAGGTCGACCTTAAAGCAAATGCAAATAACCGTAAAATTCTCGATATTCGTACGTTATGTCACTGTCGTATCAATGTTGAGGTACCGAGGCAAAAGAGTAGCATGCCTCAATGTAAACGCTGCCAAGAGATTGGCCACTCAGCCAACTACTGTACCAGAACTCCAAAATGCGTCAAATGTGGTGAGCGGCACTTGGCAAAAGACTGTCAGGTACCCAAAACCGTCCCTCCTAAATGTGCCAACTGTAAAGGCGAGCATACCGCGAACTACAAAGGCTGTCCCTACTATCAATCGAAAATCTTTCCAAACCAAAAAGTTTCCACAACAGTGGTTGAAAGGATTCGATCAAATCAAACTGCTCCTACATCAAACGCGATAGGCAACCCAACTAACGCTTATCCTATAACTCAAAATCCCCCTTCAGAGAGTAGAGGAGGTAACCAAACCAACACCTACGCTACTGTAGTTGAAGGAACTACGCTAGCGAGGCCCTCTGCAGCCCAGGCAGCAATGACTGAAGGAACAGGTGAAATATTAGCGATTCTCCGGCGATTGGAAGAGATGCAAAAATCGGTGAACGAAAAAATCTCCAACCTTGAAAAGCGTGTTGCTACGTTAAAAAGTTCTACCGCAACATCACCCAGTCCACCGCGAAAACTTCGGAAAAAATGAAACCCAACAAAACAATCAAGATTATGTGCTGGAACGCAAATGGCTTGGTAAACAAGAGGGAGGAGCTGGCATCCTTTCTTCACACTCATAACATCGACGTTGCTTTGATATCCAAAACACACATAAACACGTATAGTAATCGTCCCAAAATTCAGAATTACTCTGTGTACATAGCCAACCACCCAAGTTCCATGGCACGTGGAGGCTCAGCAATCCTTGTTAAAAAATGCCACTCTCATCACGACATTGGGACATATGTTACAGATAGCATCCAGGCATCAGTGATCTCTCTTCAGCTACATGAACAGCCGCTGTACATAAGTAGCATATACTGCCCCCCTCGCTGTCCTCCGCAGGAATCGGAGTTTGCCGAACTGTTCCGCTGTTTGGGTCACAAATGGATCTTGGGCGGCGACTTCAACGCAAAACACCCTGACTGGGGTTCTCGACTTACCACAACTCGCGGGCGTGTCCTGCACTCTGCCTGCCAGCGTTTCGACTGCCATCCTATCCCTCCCAGTGGTCCCACACACTGGCCAGCGGATCCCAATAAGATACCAGACGTGATTGACTTTTTCGTGGTAAAAGGTATTCCCAGTCATAATGTAAAATCAGAATGCGAAGAGGACCTAAGCACTGACTACCTACCGGTATTACTCACCATCTCTAATACACCAACACGCGATGCAATACCACAGTCATTAGTAAACAAAACCACAAACTGGGACCGATATCGTGAACTCGTTCACGAAAACGTAAATCTCAATGTTCGGATTCAAAATCAAGATGACTTAGATGAAAAAGCGGAAAACTTTTCGGCAATACTGCTCCAAAGTATACGTCAGTGCACAAAATATACAAACCGCTCTGTACCATCAATAGAATATCCAAAATTCATCTGTAGCTTAATCTCTCGCCGACGAAAAGCAAGGAAAACATGGCAACGGCATCGCACTCACGAAAATAAACAGAAATTCAACAGGCTCAGTAAAGACACGACTAAGGCCATCAGAGAATGGAAGAATCATACTTTCCACGAGTACCTCACCTCGCTGGCTCCAACTAAGGAGGCTGGTTACTCCCTCTGGGCCGCTGCTAAGCACATTCGGCGACCACCTCCTTTTAATTCTCCACTTAGAAACGAAAGTGGCTCCTGGGCTAAAAGTGATCAGGAAAAAGCAGAGCTTTTTGCACTACACTTTGAACGTTTCTTCCAGGACAATGATCTACCTTCAACAATTGCTCCAATCGAAAGCATAATCGACAGTGGAAAAATTAAAAGAACATCTCCATTAGAAATATCCGAATTCATCGATAAAATCGATTCGCGCAAATCAGCCGGCTCGGATCAAATCCTACCAAAAATGACCTGAGAACTACCAAGAAGAGGCATCATTTTTGCGACGTACTTAATCAATGCCGCCATTTGCCTGCGACATGTCCCAAAAACGTGGAAAAAAGCTAAAATGATTGTAATTCTGAAACCCGGTAAACCTCCAGATGATCCCAATTCGTATCGGCCTATATCTCTGCTGCCGATTATTTCCAAAATCTTCGAAAAAATTATTCTGCGTCGAATGAGAGCTGTAATTGACGAGAAGAACCTGATACCCGAGATCCAATTTGGTTTCAGAGAAAAGCATTCACTGGTAGAACAAGTCCACAGGATAGTACACTCCATTTCCCAAGCACTCGAAAAAAAGGAATTCGCTCCCGCGGTATTTCTTGATGTGAGCAGCGCTTTCGATAAGGTCTGGCATAGTGGCCTTATTAATAAACTGTATGCCCTTTTCACGCCTGCTATGTGTAAACTTCTGATGTCATATCTCAGTGATCGGACTTTCTTTGTGCAAATCGCGGCCGGCGTTCCCCAAGGGAGCGTTCTGGGGCCGACACTCTTCTTGATCTACACAAGCGATTTCCCTTCTTTAAGGGGAGCTACAGCTGCACTTTACGCTGACGACTGCGGTATAGTAACCAGCGATAAAAACTACGAATCGGCTGTCAATAATCTTCAATCTGCTGTAAACGAAGTAGCAGTATGGGCGAAGAAGTGGAAAATTCGACTGAACGAAAACAAATCAGTTAGAATAGACTTCTCCTTACGTCCTCATAATTACATCCCCACAATTATAAATGGAGAACCAATCCCTGTCGCAACCAGGCGCGATATCTGGGCTTACACCTAGATAGCAAGCTCAACTGGAGTGAGCATGTGAAACACAAACGCGAGCTGTTAAATCTACGATACAGGAATTTCTACTGGCTGATCGGTCACCGTTCCTCACTCAGTCTAGCTAACAAAAAACTCATATACACTTCGATCTTCCAACCGATGTGGACATATGGTTGTGAGATATGGAGCACCACACGCAACTCCAACAAACAAATTATTGAACGATTCCAAAATAAATACATGAGAACCATCACCAAGGCTCCTTGGTACGTGAGGAATGAGCAGCTTCGCGCTGACCTCAGATTAGATCTAGTCAGTACTGTAATCAGCAAGAAAGCGAAACAGTATGTCAAATGACTACATTCTCACCTAAACACAAAAGCTATTATGTTACTGGACAACACACATGATACGCGACGCCTACAAAGAATCCATCCGCTAGACTTAATTAACTGCTAGACTAATTAACGAATAAAATACACGGTGTGGTGCACACACCAATAGTAATACTGTCATACTGTGTAACAAATGATTGTAATATTGGTTAATGCCCATTAGGGCAGTTCTAATAATAAACTTTAAAAAAAAAAAAAAATTATTGAATGTATATCTGTTGGCTCAAATTTTTTGTTTTTCACCTCTTATGGAAGAGTGAGGCAAGGAAACTAATATATCCAAATTTCAGCTCCCTCAGTGCATTTTGATGCGAGTTAGAGCGAAAACCCGCTTTTTGAAGAAGTTTGAGTTATGAAATTTCTCGAATCTTCCAAGTCTTTTCATCAAATGAATCTAGAAAGGTCAAATTTTGTGTGAAGGCTAGTTAGTGACCAGAATATGACCTCTTTAATTTGAATCAAAATGGATCCAAAATGCGAATTATCAGAATTTGAGTAGAGCTTAATGAGCCTCAAATTAGTAAAAAAATCATTGAAACCAACTCGTATGATTATTGAAGATTAGACGTATACTATATTTCTCGATGTTCGAAGGAAGAAGCAAAATTATCGAACTCAAAATGTGGTAGAAGTACACGAGATGTCGAAAAATTTTTTATTGAGATGTCATATGATAGAATGAGCCCATGTGGCTTAACTTAGGGCCGTATACAAGAACGATACTTAAGTACTTAACGTTCATTTCTTTCCGCCATGCCTACTGTTTAGTAATTCTTAAGTATCCAATTTCGACTACTTAAGCAAATGCTTAAGTTAAGTATCGTTCTTGCATACGGCCCTTATTATCATTTCAGCTTCACAAAGTGCATTTGTAAGGTAGATAGAGCAAAGAACGGATTTTGAGGGGAAATTACTGCAAGAAAGGGCATGATGGGATAAAATAGTCGAAAATGCCTTAGAGAACTTTCCGAACGGTTTTTAGGGAAAAAGGTGGGCCAGATAAAAAAAAAATTTGACCAAATTTTCAGGCTTCAGTTGCGTCTATTTTCGAAGATATAGGCAAAAACAAGTTTTTCGATTAAAATTTTTTTTCTCGCCTTATTATGAAGGTGGAAAGTTGAAATTTTATATATAATGTCTAGACAATAAAAGGTTTTTTTTAGTAATTTTTTCAATTTTTTCGATCAATTTTGAAAGAGTTATGCAATTTTTAAAATTTCAAACCTCTATTTCTATAGCAAGTTTTTGAGGTGCAATTATGAAAAAAGTAGATACATAAAATGTATCTTTTACCACCAAATATACTATAAAAATTTCAAAATTTTTGGAGTGGTGCAACACAGTCAAAAAAAATAAAAACTATTGCAGCGCGCTATAAACCAAGCGGTTCGATAGTATGCGCGCTGTAGGCCGAACGAATGTTACGCGACGTTGCATCGTCGCCTTAACGGTGCATAACTCCTCAACTGATCTTCCCGAGCTTAAAACAACACTTAAGCTTATATTTTTTTCCTTTTAGGTTTACTGATAAGTGAACTCCTACAAATGATCAAATCAATCAACAGGCCTATTCTGTTTATTTATTTGAAGAAAAAAATTCTTTCACTATAAAAACACCTTCCACCTACCATACAGTGCCTACTTAGCAATAACCAAACCACAATTACAAATCTCTTAAACTTTCTAAAATCTAGCAAACTCCTTTTCGAAATCTAAAAATTATTCATCCGTGCCTCTGGCCTCAGTTGCAGTATAAGGCACGTAAATGTATAAAAGTAAAAGTAACAATTATTAAAAAATTATAATAAAAATAATTATATTCTTATTGATATTTTTCTCCGCTCCTTATTATAATAACGAGGAAGACCACTTCAACTTGCAAAACAATAGTAACATATCATGCTTCTGATTGCATGCAATATTATACTTTATTATTATGTTAACTCCTTCACTATAAGAATACTAACCAAAATGTTTTGACTTTTAAATATTGTGATAAAGATACGTACATTCTAAATTCAAATAATTAATGTTGAAAATATCGCGTAATGAAAAGTGTATTATATGTAATGCGACATTTTAAAAAACTATCAATTCTGAAAAAGATGCGAATAAGTTTTCAAAGATTTTAGGGGAAAAATTAGATGATGGTGATTATTTTGGGCGAAAGCTGTAGATGCATAGTTTCGAAATGTTAATCAAGAACTTATAGTGTTTATATTCAGTGTTTCGTTTTGCTTCATCAGAAAATAATTCAAAAATTAAAATCTAATGAATATGTGAAATTGGATTTTTAATATTTTTTTTTTGTTTCAAGGTTTTTTTTTACATTATAGTGATAAAGCCCAAGCCAAACAAATTTTTAAAAATCGTTAAAAAGTTTTTAAACATACAAAATCACAAAAATTACCTGCCATTAAAAATCCAAAATCATTAGAAAACAATATTTTTGGCGCTCAAAGGGTACAGTACATCGCATCGCGTCGCGTGTGCATCTGTAGATATTTTTCAAAGCAGCTCAGATATACCTTAATTCTTTTAGCATGCAAATTAACGATATTAAAAATTTATAATCGAAATTATAATATTCTTATCAATATTTCTACTTCTTATTATAATAATGAGGAAGACCAAATTAAAGAGATCTTCCTTGCTATTATAATAAGGTGCGGAGAAAAATATTAATAAGAATATAATTATTTTTATTATAAGTTTTTAATATTTGTTGTTTTTATAGAGAAAGAATTTTTTTTCTTCAAATAAATATACGGAATAGGCCTGTTGATTGATTTGATCATTTGTAGGAGTTCACTTATCAGTAAACCAAAAAGGAACAAATGCAAGCCTAAGTAATGTTTTAAGCGTGAGAAGATCAGTTAAGCTGTTATACACCGTTAAGGCGACGACGCAACGTCGCATAACGTTCGTTCGACCTACAGCGCGCATAGTACCAAACCACTTGGTTTATAGCGCGCTGTAATAGTTTTTATTTATTTTTATTATGTTGCACCACTCCAAAAATTCTGAAATTTTTATGGTATATTTGGTGGTAAACGATACATTTTATGTAATTTTATCATAATTGCATCTCGAAAACTTGTCATAGAAATGGAGGTTTGAAATTTTAAAAATTGCATAACTCTTTTAAAATTGATCGGAAAAAAATGAAAAAATTACTGAAAAAGCCTTTTATTGTCAAAACACTATAAATAAAATTTCAACTTTACACCTTCATAATGAGGTGAGAAAAAAAAATTAGTCGAAAAACTTGTTTCTGCCTATATCACCGAAAATAGGAGCAACTGGAGCTTGAAATTTTGGTCCAAATTTTTTTTCGATATGGCCCACCTTTTGTCCTAGAAACCGTTCGAAAAACTCTCGGGGGCATTTTCGACTATCTTATCCCATCATGCCCTTTAACTCCCTCAAAAATGCACTTGGGGAGCTGAAATTTGGATATGTTGGTGTCCGTGACTCACCCTTTCAATGAGATGAAAAAGAAAAAAAAAAGAAAAAATTGAGCTAAAAATTATACATTTATTAATATAAACTAGAAGATACTAAAGTATCTTAATAGCGGACTTTTTTAATTATACTATTTTAAAGAAAGTTATTCGAGTAATTAATAATAAATTTTCTAAAATTCAAAGTCCTACCAACTCCGCCTATCCTAAATTTCATCAAGTAATATACAAAGTATGACCTCATGTAATTTATCTTTTTATAACCTAAAACTTGGAATGGTGTGAGGTCAGGTCATTTTACGTTCAAACAGATCTAAAAAACCAATAATTTCACACAGTTTCTCAAAAAACGTGACTTCACGTTAAATTATACTTCCTCACGGTAGACATATACTTTTGAGGATGACCAGCTTTTCTTATTCGCCCTTTCTGCTAAAAATAAAAATAAAACAAAAGTAATGTATTCAAAATGGTCAACAACAGGCATAGCAGTTCTATTAACCTGATTAATAAAAAGTACAAAGGGGTAGGGATAGAATAAAGGTAATAGGTGCACAAAACTCAGCATACAAAGCACAAACAATAAATGACGTACATGAAGAAAATTCCTTTTGGAGTCGAATAAATGTATTTTCCCTCCTTGAAAAGCACGCTACCAGGCCCCGCCCCGAAGTTTTACAAAAATGTAACAATGGAGAGGAGCACAAACGAAATTAATGAGTGCACAAACGAAGCACAAACGATTGACATATTTTTCACCCCCCACTACTGATGGGCGGGGCAGCATTTCTCCAGCCCCGCCCATTAAAAGAGGGGGGCACAAACGAAAATGATGTGTGCACAAACATGCACAAACGAAGCACAAACGACTGACATATTCTACAACCCCCCACCTAAAATGGGCGGGCTATATTTCCCCAGCCCCGCCCATAGACTTTAAAAAAAATAAAAAGTAGAAGGGGAGCACAAACGAAAATAGTGGGTGCACAAACGATGCACAAACGATGCACAAACGATTGACACTATTTTCGAACCCCCACTTGAAATGGGTGGGGCTAGGGAAATGGACCTTATTCGAAGCAGATTAATTTGTGAAGTATACATAAACTCATATGAGCGCAGTTTTAACCCACACTAAGGACACTTCAGCACACTAGATTATCAAATTGAAAAGATTTTTCACTACACTGTTTTCACTATGATCAAAGTAGTCAAACTTACAACTGGATAAAGATTTTATGATGTCAAGGTATCGATTTGATCGATTGTCTCGTTCAAAAGTAAATTACTATCCACCTTAATCTCTTGAGAAAAAGGCCACTCCCAAAGGACAGAAAACTCCATTACCCAACATAGTTAGAGCTTTTATAATTGCACTTGATAGATTTCGAAAGGTGTTTTAGATGTTATTACATTTTAGGTAGGACGTTTCTGCATTATATTAGGGAGATAATTCGCATCAACAAGCTACATTAGCATGAGAAATACATGTATTATGACTTGAGGTTGGGTTGGTAACTGCTACTTTGATAGGACATTTTCGTTGTTTTTCATTTTTAGGGGTCAAAGATTAGCCTCCACATTTCTGTTCATCATGGAATATTACTGCTAATGCTATATTCTATCCGTACATGCTAAAAAAATTATCCTAGCATATATACTTTGTGAGATATTTGCTAGTACCCGAATTTTAGGCTAAATTTTAGAATGACCCAACTTGAATTTGAAGTTGTTTAATGTTAGAATGGCTTCAATGTAATATGCCTCTGAATAGACACATAAAAAGTGTACCACTTGCGAGGTTACGACAGTATCAGATTTCATGACTGCATTTTTGAGATACACGCTGGTTTGACTTATAAAAATACATTTGTTATCAATTTTGTAATTTTGTAAATTTGTAATCGCTTTGTAATCATTAACATTCTTATTTCAGTAATTTATTACTGTGGTTCTCTTTGCCCGGGCACTTTGGAGATGGGTGAAGAAATAGTGTTTTGCTAAACTTCAAATTTCAGTATCTCAAAGTAGCTTTTCATAAAAAATTTTCACATATTCTGAAAGAGAAATGTTTTTCTTCATAATAAAGCTCTTTCCAGATATCTTTTGCAATTGCAGCATATTTTAGACCAGCTTAAAAAAAAAGGTGGTTCTATACCGGGTGACTACTTGATTCGAGCACCCCAAACGCAAAAATCTTTCCCTCGTAGAAATAAATTATAAATTTAAATGATATTAGTGAGAATAAATGGCATAAATAATGTTTATTTAATGCTTAAAAGCGTTTATCAATGAAATGCAAAATTTTAATTTATTCTTTCATTGTCAAAAATACACATATGTTGTGAATTTATTCACCTTTTAGCTAATTTTTTCGCTTGGGTGCTCGAATCAAGTAGTCACCCGGTATGCCCGAGTCTCCTCTAAATTACAGATTTATAAGCCTTTCACGGCTGAATTATTTCTTTTTTTCCATGGGGATGTGCAGTAATGATGTGGTAAAAATTTGTTTACCATCAATAATATTGTGTTCATAAGTAATTAACTTCTTTTTAAGTGGAGTATTTAAATGAAATTAAGAAGAAAACGATGCGTAGTAACAATGACAATCAACAACTGGCGTGTTATGAAAAAATTCTGAAGTCATCGTCAGGGGTTGTGCCAATACACGCTTGCGAAAACGTGCACTGAGATTGTAATTTTTGGCTCTAAAACTCATCATAATTGTTCGTATGAAAAATAATGTTCATTTTTGTTTTTGTTGAAAACTACATGCGCGAATGTAATTTTTTTTTGGTTTATTATATCAAAAGTTAATCATTTTTTAAAACCGTTTTGATGTGCGTTTTATTTTGATTTAAAAAATAAATAAAAATTCATAATTGGAATATAAAGTGTATGGGGAACACATTAAAAAAAAAAAATCATCACCTAATTTATACCCTTTTTAAGAATCTATTTTACATACACCATTGCATATTGGTTTGCTTGCCAAATGGCCATTTTCATACATCTTTGATTCTCAAATACTACTAATGTGTTTCACTTGAAATTTGAAATATACACTTATAATAAGAATTTGAAAAATTTCACAGAATGTTTTTTTGATTAAGTGATTATTTGCTGAGAAAAACGCAAAAATAAATTGGCTTTCGAGAAGGCCATATTTCATAACTTATAACTTTCTTATAAATTAGAATTTAAATTTTTCGTTCTGAACAAATTAAAGAAAAGTGTCTTATCTTCTTCATTTTCAAATTTCAAACATTTTCATAAGAAACTCACGATGAATTTTACTCACAAAAATGTCATTTTTTTACCGTTATCAATTTTGGTTCCCATATAGATAACATATAGTGCCTGCGAAGTTTGGTTATACTAAAAAAAGGAATCGTGTATGTGAAATATACCCTTAACGGTTTTGAACATATCGACGCGAGTATTCAAGGCCCAACATGTTTACCTCGTGTAACTCGCGCCTGGCGAAACGCGAATGCAACGAAAATGTTTTACAACGCGCTTGTCATTTACGAATGTTGAAGATTTGACCATTGACTACCGAAATAAGATGATATGAACTGCTATCTTGCAAACGAGGCGAGTAGGTAATGCCTATCAGCTTAGTGCACAACTTAAACGACGAAACGAAACGAGTTTGCTTTTGCACCCTACACCGATTTTGTAGCTATGCGAGCGAATCGACCAAACAAAGAAACTATGCCCCGAATGTGCAAAGTTCAACAAGTTGTGAATTCTTGAATGAAATTCACGTTTTGATAAGAATTAAATGTACTCGCACGAAGTTGTTAAGGGTATATTTCACATACACGGTTTGCATCTACAAAGTCGCTGATAATCTCGCGTTAACCCGCGACTAGGCGATGTTACTCGCCTAATAAAAAGTCGCGCGTTAGAGCAATTAAAAAATCGTTCATAATATTGCCTTACAAAAGTTCGTTACACGCGACTTTGTAAATTACCCCTATAAATTCGCCTACCTATCTTTGTTATAAGAATTTTAAGATCTCCGCATGGGTTTGTATACACACCCCTCGCCATCCACGAACCGATGTGTTGTGGCTGTATAGAGTTCCCTGGTTCCCACATTCAGCGTATATTGGTAGTTCCATACTAGTTATTTCGTTATTTATTTACTGTTGTTTCATTTGCTCATAAGTGCATATTTAAACATTTGAAAACAATCTTGCCGTAAAAACAGTAAGTAATTCTTATTTATTTACTTATTTATTTATTTATTTAATTAATTATTAATTAAAATTTAATCCCATATTTATTATTATTTATATAGATCAGATAATGCAGAATATCATTTTGATGAGAAAAGGGTAACAAAAAACGATTTTTTACACGATAAAGAAAGGTCGAGTAAAGCTGGAGATTGAGCAGGTACGTGCGTATCATATTAACAAAAAAAAAAAAAATGATTGACACTGTTGCCTTATTAATGTATTTTTACAATCTTAATTTGCATTTTATTATAGGTACTAGCAGCGCTTCGCACTACCAGCTGGGGGCTCCACCCCCAGACCCCCGTTGGTCACTCGCTTCGCTCGCGCCCTTTCGCTCCCTCACATTGTTTGATTTTTTTATTTCTCACTCGCTTCGCTCCGTCGATTCGTATCACCTCTTTTCACTTTTGAATAACAATTATTAATTCCATAAAATAAGAGAGCCGGCCAGGCATAAAGAATCATCAAAATTATTGCTGTGCCTATTTATTCTGAAAAGTTGGCAATATTTACATTTGGTAGGGGTTTAAGGTGGTAACATTTTGCGACGGGACATTTTTTCCTTTTTTTTTTTTTTTTTTTTTTAATTTGACATAAACTGATTGTGTACTACCAAAAATCGAGAATCAAATTTCAAACTTTTGTTGCATCTTCAAAAGAATTTTTTCTTGTTACATGAATTTTCACATATTCCGAAAGAGAAATGTTTTTCCTTCATAATAAAGCTGTTTCCAGATGTTTTTTCGAATTACAGCGTATTTTAGAACCAACTAAAAAAAGGTTATTCTATATGCCCGAGTCCCCCCCTAAATTTATAAAGTGATTTTAACACAGATTTATAAGCCTTTCTCAGCTGAATTATTTCTTTATTTCCATGGGGATGCACAGAAATGATGTGGGAAAAATTTGTTTATCATCAATCATCATGTTCATAAGTAATTAAACTTCTTTATAAGTAGAGTATTTAAATTAAATTTTATAAAAATCTGTGGGTAGTAATAATGACAATCAACAACTGGCGTGTTATGAAAAAATTCTGAAGTCATCAGCCGTTGTGCTAATACACGCTTGCAAAAACGTGCACTGAGATTCCAATTTCGGCTCTAAAACTCATCATAAGTTCTTATGAAAAATAATGTTCATTTTTTTCCTACTGTAAAAGTACATAGACATACACAAATGTAATTCATTTTTTGAAAAACCGTTCAAATGTGCGTTTTCTTTTAATTTTTTTTTTAATTAAAAATTCATAATTGGATATAAAGTGTATGGGGAACACACTGAAAAAAAAAAATCATCGCGTAATTCATACCATTTTCAAAAATGTTTTACAACGCGCTTGTCATTTACGAACATTGAAGATTTTCGAATTTGTCACTCGCTATCACAGCCTTATTTTGGGTACATTCTTTTGGGAATTTTTATTATTGTTATTTTCAACGCCTTGATTAAAAAAAAAAGAAAAAAATTCGAGAATTGAAAGGAAGCAAAAATATAGAAATTTTGGTTTTTCTTTACCCCCTCCCTCAAAATCTACATGAATACTTGGGCAACTACAGCGTAAATAATGTCCAGCTTATTTTTGAAAAAAAGTAAAATTTAACGATTTTTGATTTTACAATGCCACTATTGGGTCAAATTTGAAGGGTAAGGGTGCTCCAAAAATGAAAAATGGTACGAACATAAAAAAATCGATTCATACTCTAAAATCTATTTATCAAAACAAAAATGTAATTTTAAAATTTAGGAGAGCCCTATTCAAAATTTTGATCCCCCTCCCCCCCATTTGTGGTTGGGGTTTGAATTATAGTTGAAAATTATCTACACGTTGATTCGGATGGGAAACCAAAATTTCGTCAAAATTGGACCAGTAGGTGCGGAGGAGATGCTAACATTTTGTAGAATGGGCGAGTTTTTTATTTGTACCTACTTAAAGAGGAAACCTTGATGAAAAAAACGCATGCAAAAAAAATTTCATTCCAATATTTTCCAGCTCCATTATACGTATTATAAGAGGAGCGTTTTCAAGCGTTGAAATTCGCCACGCTCAAGGTCAGACAGGTTTCGTTTCTGTCAGGTCCCTACAGCCGAAGCAACGAACGCGTTGCGCGAACGCGACCAACGTTGCAAAAATATAGAAATTCTCCGCACATTCGTCTTCAATTGCAGGATCATTTACCAATCGATTTTCTCGAATTTTTGAGATATCGTTCGTGTTGTGGATCCCAAGACGTAGAATTGAAAAAAATTAAAAACGGTCGAACAGAAGCGAAAATACGAAAATTTCGGTTTTCGCTCGGTCCTTCCCCCCCATTTGGGGCTAAGAAGTTGAAAATGACCACGAATCATTGGGACATCGCCTTACATGAGATGTTAAGGATAAATTCGAAAAAAATTTAATTTCATCGATTTTGGTTTTTTTTTTTCGGAACTTTGGGCTCTGATTAAAGGGTGAAGGGTGCCTCGGGGCTCGTCGAGAGTTATTACAAAAAATGAAGTACTCGCGCTGTAGAATAAGTTGGATGAAAAAATTAAAAAAAAATTCGAGACGAGGTTCCGGAAATGAAATTTTGGGCCCCCTCCCCTCCACTTGGGGACTAAACTCGAAGCAACGATTTTAAAACCTATTCCACAGCGATAGAAAATCGAATTCGAAATTTCAAAAAAATCCCTCCGACGGTTCTTCAGTTATAAGCGTACAAACATACAAACATACAAACAATTTCTTACTTTTATAAATATAGATGAGTAAAGGTAGGAAGGGAGTGGGAAAATTACATTTTTTCATGTGTTTTGGCCTATTTTGTACTTATTTATCTGAGGCTGTATCGATTTTAGAAAAAATAAAAATACAATTTTTTTTACCTACCTGAACGTAATTACTTTTGCTTTACACTCAGCTACTTTTATTTTCGATTATGCTCAATAATATTTTAATTCAAGAGGGGTTGCTTTAGAAAATTAGTAGGTACCAATAAGTTGAAAATTAAATCTAAGTAATCATTTTCTAAATCACTCCATCAAATGAAATTGCCAACGTTTAGTTATTTTATAATAATTTATATAATAGCTGTTTATTAGAACACAAATGTTGAAGGTAGGAATGAGTAGAATTATAGTTGTGGTAGAGATTATGTTCATACTGATGATGGAAATATACATAGAGGAGACAGTAGAGCCAGAGACGGGCCGAGCCTTGGCACTCTGGGGGGGGGGGTGAAAATCTAAAAATGCCGACTGGTATTTTCAATTTTCCGACTACGATTGATTGATTTGTAATTTGATGTACGAGTAATATCACATTTATATTTGCCTACGAATTCAAAGGGACACAGAGAAGCAATTAAAAAAATCAAAGTGCAGGCGTTTTTCGAACTGCCTGAGAAGGTGATACACGGTACGAGTTTAATTATTTTGATAATGTAAAATGGATATTCTGAATCATTCTGAATTTTGGTGAATAAAAACGGATGTTGAATTTTTAAGACTATCTAGTCACGAAGTAATTTCTTAAGATAATACAGAAATCAGAAAAGAACAAAAATGTTTTTTAAATGCAAAACCAGAAATATAAAGAATATCTAAAAATTGATTTTTTTCAAATTAAAAAAAAAAAAAAAGGAAATTCAAGAATTAAAGAAAACATTGATCAACGTAATAAAATAGAAAAAATTTTATGAATAAAAAAAATCCAAAAATTAAAAGGCAAACAAGTTGAGAAGTCTAAAAACTAAACAATAATATTGTTAAAAATGAAAAATTCGGGGGAAACTAAAAAATGCAACAATGAAAGATATCATGAAAAAAAGAAAAAATTATAAGATGAAAACAAATGTACAAAAATGGAGTAATGTTTCGAACTGAAGATAATTGCTAAAATACCGGGTGATTACTTGATTGGAGCACTCCAAGCGCAAAAATCTTACACTCATAGAAATAAATTATGTATTTGGATGATATTAGCAAGAATAAATGACATAAATAAAATTTATTTAATGCTTAAAAGCGTCTATCGTAAAATAAAATACAAAATTTTAAATTATACTTTTGTTGTCAAAAATACACATAAATGTATTGAATTGTTTCACCTTTAGCTAATTTTGTCTCGTTGGGTGCTCTAATCAAGTAGTCACCCGGTATAACGAAAAAAAAAAATGAAAACCTAAAAACTAAAAAACTAGATTCGAATAAATAAGGGA
Organism: Phenacoccus solenopsis; assembly: GCA_009761765.1. Taxonomy (NCBI): domain Eukaryota; kingdom Metazoa; phylum Arthropoda; class Insecta; order Hemiptera; family Pseudococcidae; genus Phenacoccus; species Phenacoccus solenopsis. The sequence continues at coordinate 580,330 of CM019752.1, read as the reverse complement.
AAAATGAAACCAAGGCGATAAAATATTCAACAATTTAAAACAAAACAATAAAAAAAATTTAAAATGATGGAAAAACAATAAGTTTAAATTAAAAAAAAAATCAATAAAAAAAATAAATCCAAAAATATTAAGTAGGATTTTTTTTGTTGAGAATGAAAAAAGTTGTTATCACTCAAGGGACTGAGTACTTCTCCAGTTTCCAATTCTCCAGCATTATTTTGAGATAAATTTAAACCATATAATATCAATTGAAATTGAACTAAAACAATATTAATTTTAATGGAACATCAGTTTTCATTAATCTCGTTCATTTCCGATATTCAGTATCTCCTTCTCAGATGGCGACATTACCACTCCTAGCGTAGACAAAATTCGGAAATAGAAAAGCTTCGAGCAGAGTAAGCGAAACAATGCGCAAATACATATGTTTCTTTGTTTGATTTAATTATTTAAGTGAAACAGGAATTGTCGAATTTTTCTCACCGATGTCGATTTGCCGACTTTTGCCGACTGCGCAAAACCTCTGAGGTGGTGAGCACCCCCCACACCCCCCGCTCGGTCCGTCCCTGAGTAGAGCTGGTAATAGTATTACTGTTCGACATATGAATGTTAATTTACCTATTTGTTCCATTCATTTTTTTCTTTCTTTTTTTTTCATTTTTGTTTCAGGTATTACTTACCTTTCAAAAAATTCCAACGGATACTTATACATAAATAATATATTATGTATATAAACATTTATATTTCTAATTTCTTAATGGTTTGAAATATTTATAGTGATTTATTATAGTATCATATAAAAATTCACATACATTTACTTTTTTAAAAAATGAATCCTGGGTTGTCATTGCATTCATTATAATTATCATTTCACTAATAATCTCAAATTTATGACTAAAAATAATTTTATATAATGAGCAAAATAATGATCAAAAATTCATTAAAAAAACGTTGGAAATTTTACATAAAAAGCTCCCGTGGTGGAAAAAAACCCAAAAAAAGCATATAATTTCTCACGGCGATAAATTGGGCGACATTACATGAGCAGTCGCTGTTCAAATGAAACGCGACGCGCATATGCGATTTTATGAGGGAACAAAATATGCGCAGTCGCTATTCAAATGAAACGTGATGCGCATACGCGATATTATAAGCGAACAAATAGGCGACTTTATGGGCAAAAAAAAGGACGCGTTTGTCCTGGAAAGTCGCCGCGATTTTAGCCGCGTATTTATAAGCGAAGTTTCACCCAACTGGGATATTTCAAATTTCAATTGAAACAGATAAGTAGTATTTGAGAATCGAAGATGTATGAAAATGGTCATTTGGCAGGCAAAGCAGTATGCAATCGTGTATGTATAATAGACCCTTAAAGGCAGTTTCAGAGCCCAAAACGATATTTGGCTACTAGGGTGGGCCGAATTTTGGTTTTTTTCGAAAAGTAAGGAGGCTTAGTGAAAAATTGTTGTGAAATGACCTCAAAAAGATGTCATAAAAATTTCAGCCCTCAAGTTCAATTTTTACCATTGCCAAAATGGGCCCAAAGTTTTGAACTTTTTTGAAAATCGAAAAATTTAAAAATTTCGTAATTTGCACTATGAATAAGCTGAAATATTTTTTAATGGCTAAAAAATATGAAAAAAAAAATTTGACGACCATATTTACCATTCAGTTGAGCAGCACTTAGCTGTAACCCAGAACTCACCACGCGGAGGTGGCTGCGCTCGAGTTCCTTCAGATCAGCTGGACAGACTCGGATCCAGCTGGCGAGTCATCGAGAAAATCTCGGTGGGCCGCGAAGTATTTGGGCCGATTGAGGTAAAAATTGGGCCACTTCAATTTCTAAACTTTGATAAAAAAAAAATTATGAATCCATAATTTGAAAAATGAGAGAAAAAATTGGGCCGATTAATATGAAATGAGCCATTAAAAATGGGATTTCTCGGTGGGCTGTTAAATTTTCCTATTTCTGGATACAGCCCTGCAGCTGGGTAAAAGTTAATACCGTTATTCAAGTATATGTGCAAGTGTGGTTTCGAATAAAAAAATTCAGCAAATGTACCTATGGCCCCAAACATCTTTTTAAATTGATCCAGTTGCTGAAAACACAACCAGATGTGGAAAGACTTACACGAGAGGTATCAAATGCATCTGCAGCTGTTCGTGGAGAGGCGCGAAGACACAGTTTTATTGAAGTTCGTCTGAAGTCGCGTAAGGTAATGAAATTTTCCCCTCTTAGAACGCCATTGTTAGAATTCTTGTTCAAATTACTTATCTGGGCATTAAATTTTATAAGAGATGCCAACTTTTGAGTCCAAAAAAGATTACAAAATTCAATTGTGCTTGTTATTTCGTAAGTATAAACTTTTACCCAGCTGATCTGCAGGAATTCGAGCGCAGCCACCTCCGCGTGGTGAGTTCTGGGTTACAGCTAAGTGCTGCTCATATAGCTATAAGAATTTTAATATAAGTAATGTAATTACTTGTTTATGTTAATATACCTAATGTTATACATAACTCCATAATTGCACCAATATCAAACGATTTTAGCATTATTTCAGTGATACTGGAAACTGGTTGGGAACCACTGAATAGTAAATATGGTCGTCAATTTTTTTTTCATATTTTTTACCCATTAAAAAATATTTCAGCTTATTGATAGTGCAAATTACGAAATTTTTAAATTTTTCGATTTTCACGCCCAGTATAATAAAAAGGGGAAAAAAAAAAAAAAAAAGTTCAAAACTTTGGGCCCATTTTGGCAATGGTAAAAATTGAACTTGAGGGCTGAAATTTTTATGACATCTTTTTGAGGTCATTTCACAACAATTTTTCACTAAGCCTCCTTACTTTTCGAAAAAAACCAAAATTCGGCCCACCCTATTGGCTACCCGACTTACGCTCGCGAATTGCACGGCAATCCGGCCCGAGGGATCAAGCCGTTTTCGAAAAGTACAAATGACCACGACACTTATTCAACACATAATATACTTGACGAAACTTTACATTTTGCAAAATACGAAAAAATCGAACGGACTGTAGTCAACGGACAACATAAGAAAACTGACTAAGTAATAATGGATAGGATGAAATGAAGCACTTCCCGATCAGTGCAGCAAGATTAGGTGAAGGTTTTTTCGGAAAACTTCGGAAAGTAGTCGGCAGTTTGGGTGTAAAATCGCCCGTATATAGAGCAGGCGGTTTTACACTGAACGCGTTGTCGCATAGGCGGGGGGTGGGTAATAGCAGCAAGCGACAACGTACGACCACTTGTAGGCTAATACGCGATGCCATGGGAAATTAGTATAGTGCCTCGTAGATGTAACGCAGCTCAAAGAGAGCTTTTATGAGCTTTCAAGTAACGTCTGGTCGCGGTGTAGGGCACGTTTGGACGCGGCGATCTGCGCAGCGACCAACCATACGACTGGTCACTACACAATATTAGGGTCATTCGTTGTATATACCTCCACGGCGACTCAATACGGGCGTCGATATTTTTTTCGTTTTTCTTGTCGTCTTTAGCGTCGTTTATTAATGTGCGTTAGCGCACTTATTTGTTCTTTTTCTTTTTTGTCCTTATAAATATATATTACATTGTTTTTTTTTTTAAAAAATAATAATATTAGCGTGTCGTTGGCGCTTCCAAGTTGCTGTGCAACTGTTTTACGTGTACCACAAGTTGTTAATTTTTCTTTGTGTCTATATGACACTATATCAACACGGTTGAACGTGATTCGCGGTATATTTTACCAATAAAAAAAGTTCTGGCATAAGAGTGTTCGTCCTTATTTTATTGGAGTTTTCGTCATTTTGGCTGAGATTGTCAGTTTGGTCTTCCCTAATCTTGGTGGCAGGATACCGAGCCGTGGATAGTGGACCATACTCAACACGGAGTACATCGAACCTGGTAATTAGTAATTGCTGCATGTTTCCTCGGGTGTTTACGTATTTTATTTACTACCTATTATGTTAAGTATGGTTAGTCCATAGGCATCACGTTGTGATGGGTGTCGGTCCTTCCCCCCAGCCTTGAAGTGGTGTGGTATGGGGAGGCGGCACCAGCTGTTTTTTTAAAGACATACACATTTTGCGATCTTCGCGGACGTCTTTGCTCAGGGATTATTCATCCCTTTGGGCAACAGGCGCCGCTTGGGGGGCCAGGAGCTTAATGGCGGTGGTGCCGCTTCCTCATGCAATTTTGGTGTCGCGCCGTGGACATCGAATTCCGGTGATTTCGGTGGCCACGGGGCGTTGAGTGGGCTGTCGGGGTGATGACTCATTCTCACTTCGGCAGCATATCGCAACCACTCGCTACAAGTTGTCGTTCGGACTTGTAATTTTTTCTGTTTCATCTCTTATATATTGTTTGTGTCTATGTTGTTGCATTACGTTCCTCATTCATTAGAAAAAAGTCGTTTATTCACGTAAAAAACACAAAAGCTTATTGAATAAGTATCAACTAAACTTACAATATAAAGTTGATGAATAAACAACTATTTAACAAATAAACACGTAAAAAACGAAGGAACATGTCGACAGCCTAATTCCAAAACCTCGTAACTCCAAGAAATTAGGTGAACTTTTTTCATGAGTAACGAGGTTTTGGAATTAGGCCGTCGATGTACATTTTTTGGTACTAATTAATGGTAAACGAGAGAAGTAGAATTTGAAGAAAGTCTATAATAATGTCAATATTGACAATATTCAAGGCATAACGTCAAATTAACGTCATATAAATGGTCATAATTATTCGCTGTTGATGACATGAATAGTGTTATTATTGGCATCATTGAGGAGCATTGCTTCCCATTCTTCTCTTTGATTGGAAGAGGGTTTCTCAATTACATTTTTTCTTTTAATTCTTTTCTTCTTTGTTGATACAAAACGAAGTTGTTTTCTGAACTTGCAATCACTTAACAAAGTTGAAGTTAAAATACAGTAGGCGATAAGAGACGTGGTGATAACAACTTGGAAAAAATTACAAGTCCGAACGACAACTGCCGAGTATAGCTTCCGAAGTTTTCCAAAAAAAACCTTCACCTAATCCTGCTGCACCGATCGGCAAGTGATGAAGCAGTATCTTCTCATTTAATGTAAATGGGTAACTTATACAGCTATACACTAACAACGCGCTCGCTTCAAAATGAAATCGTACCAGACGTGAAATTTTGCATGCTTCATCTGTATGACCTGGAGTAGTGCGTGTAATTTTTCGTCCAAATTGGCTCCACTTCTCCTCAAAAGGGCAATAAATATTATGAAAGTGAAATGGAAACTATGAAAAGCACTTCTACAGCATGCTTTCAAAGAATGTACCAAATTTCAGCTCAATTGGTTTGTTAGGCCCTTGTGTGGCCCTGAGCAAAGTTTGTATTTTTATTTAGGTTTGCCTCATTTTCTCAACTATTGAAAGAGATGAAGACGTGAAATTTTGTATGCTTAATCTGTATGTCGTGAAGTAGTGCATGTGAGGGTTTGGTGCAAATTGGCCCCCTTTTGCTACTCCCCGTTCAAAGGGGCTCTAAAAATTTTGAAAATGGTATGAGAAGTATAAAGGATAATTCTCAGCATAATCCCATTACGTCTACCAAAGGGCCTTCCTCATTAAGTAGGTGTAATCAGCCCTCGATGCAAATTCGTTTTGGCGTTCGTGAGGATGTATACTTGTGGTTGTAAATTTCGATATGAAATAATTTTTCTTATCACTTATTATTCTGTTATCAATTTTATCAATTAATGAGTTTTTTCAAATTAAGTATTTATAATAACGGACATTAACTATAATATCTGGATGTTTGGCTGATCGCAATGCGTTGCGGTGGGTGTGGTTTATATTTCTATTTCAGGCAGGTGCATTTTCACAGCACCCCCACTCCGGAATTTGGAAATGAGACATAGTGCATTCGTTTGTGCTACATTTGTGCTGGTTTGTGCCGCAAACCCCGTCATTTGTGCTACTCTCCTTCTCGAGGCATACCCGAAACAATTTGGGGGTGCTGGGGAAACGTCCGCACCCCCACCTCCGCCGACGGGGTTGAAACTGAGCGCAATCCTTTGTGCTGGTTTGTGCCGCAAACCTCATGGTTTGTGCTACTTTCCTCCCTGAGAAATTTAAAAAACAAGTTGGGACTGCTGGGGAAATGAAAATTGAAGAGGTGTATAAAAGGGTGGAAAATAATTCGATTGATTTTAATTTGATGGCAATCGTTTGTGCTACGTTTGTGCTATCTGATGCACTAATTTTTGTCCCTCTCTCCCTCTCCTTTTCCCTTTTCCACTATTTTGGGTTAAGCACATATGGGAATAACTCAAATACATATCTTAAGAAATGTTTTATTACGGAATACAATACGAAAGACCGTCGTAAACAACGTATTAACAATTATCACCCATCCTCTATACCCAAACCCCCCTCGAAGTGGATCACAGCTCCCCAAAATCGGGTTCTTCAATATATCTTGATACAATTACATTTTAGGACTAAAATTGTTCAATTACATTTTGTTCTACACTAAATTTCTTGCACGGCGATGTACTGAATATAGTTGCACCATGAATTAGAGGGGAGTAGGATAGCATTTCAAGCATAGAAGGTTTAGAGTCGTACTAAATCACTCCAAAGTCCAAATCCATATATGCACCCCCATATAAAACACCAAAAAAGTTATACAGCATCCCCAACTGATTCTCGTACCCCCGAGAGCGAACATTCCTGATGTTTAAAATAAGAGGAGGTTGGTAAGACTGATATGTACTTATTATCGCATCAGTCCATCGGCAGATCGATTGGAGGTTATTTTGATCACCTATCTAGTAGTTGAAAAGTTGCAGATTGACGATTCAAATTGCACCTTTCTAGAATGTATCGATCTGGAGGTTATAGAGACGAAAAACCACGTTTTTTCTATTGCAGATTGACGATTTCTACACATAAATTTCTCAAAGATTAAAAATTGAAATTCCTTATGTTAAAATTTCATTTTTTTCGCAATTTTGAAGATTTTTTTTCAGTTCACTCATAATATACATAGTTTGGCCATGAACGCGTTCAAAATTTTTTAACTTTCTGAGGTGGCAGTTGTACAAACATACGCTATTGCAGAGAAATTTTGATGTAATTGATGCCGTCATTTCATGGAATAGGAAGCGAGAAAACGTAAATTTTAAATTTGTTTGGAGGGTTTTAGAATAATTTTTGGCATAAATCCAAAAATTGGCAATTCTGACGGTGGAGAATTGGCAACACTGCATTATAAAATTTGTATTTCACGTGATTTTCATTATAACAGACGTATTTATACACTATCTTTAACAATACGGCAACAAATTTACAAAAAAAATTTTTTGAGAAATTTTTATATAAAAATCATCAATCGACAACTTTTCAACCCCTAGGTAGGGCGATCAAGATAGCCTCCAATCGATCTGCCAATGGGATAGAGAGAAGTAAAAACTCAAATTTTAGTAGGACTTGGAGTCTCGTCTTTTTTTTCATTTTTTTTTTTTTTTTTTTTTTTTCATTGATGATAGTAACGGTAGAAAATTTAAAAAACATTGAAAATCAAACAATAAACATTTAAACAATAACTCAAAGTTGCAAATAACACAAAACGATTCACATTGTATGAATCAAAGACAATGCACTGAGCAGTTTTTCCATATATTTCTTTTTGTTTTTGAAGACTGATTAATAATTGATTGAGTTATCGGTTTAAGTCAGTTTACAAATTTGAAAGCGTTTGAGTCATTTCGAGTTAAAGTTACTTAGAGCCTTTCAGGCACTCAATCAGTTTAGGTTACAGTCAGGGTAAAAATGCTCAGGCACTTTGTGGTTAACTAAAGTTAACGGTTAGCGATCGAGTTACCATACCCTGCTTTTCACAAATTCACAATTCTACTACGGTACCAGGTATTAAAAGTAACTGAAAATTATAAAATTTGAATTTCACATAAAGAAATGTATATTGCATTGGGCTTAGAAGGTAGGAAGCTAGGAACAATTTTGCAACCATTCAAATTTCAAAAAAATGAAAACAATGCAAAATAACAGAACACTAACAAAATTGATCTGTTACATTCCGTTACGTTCAGTTCTAAAAAATTTCGTTCCGTTACGTTACGTTCCATTTCCAAAATGAAAAAATTGATCCTGCTTTGAGGACCCCTAACTCTCTCCAAATGGTCCATGGGTTCTGAAATTTTATATGGGGACTTTCAACTCGAAGTAAACCATCTCCTGAAAAATTTGATCAAAATTGAAGAATATTTTTTTTTTCACTCCACCTCAGTGCATATCTCTGATGCGATAATAAGTACATATCAGCCCTACCAACCTATGTTCGCTCTCGGGGTACCGGAATCAGTTGGGGATACTGTATAATTTTCTTGGTGTTTCATATGCGGGCGCATGTATGGATTTGGACTTTGGAGTAATTTAGTACGACTCTAAACCTTCTATGCTTGAAATGCTATACTACTCCCCTCTAATTCATAGTGCAAATATATTCAGTATACCACCGTGCAAGATATTTAGTATAGAACAAAATGTGATTGAACAATTTTAGTCCTAAAATTTAATTGTATCAAGATATATTGAAGAACCCGATTTTGGGGAGCTGTGATCCACTTCGAGTGGGGTTTGGGTATAGAGGATGGGTATTAATTGTTAATACGTTGTTTACGACGGTCTTTCGTATTGCATTCGGTAATAAAACATTTCTTAAGATATGTATTTGAATTATTTCTACATGGGCTTAACCCAAAATAGTGGAAAAGGTGAAAGGGGATGGGGAGAGGGACAAAAATTAGTGCATCAGATAGCACAAATGTAGCACAAGCGATTGCCATCAAATTAAAATCAATCGAATTATTTTCCACCCTTTTATACACCTTTTCAATTTTCATTTCCCCAGCAGCCCCAACTTGTTTTTTAAATATCTCAGGAAGGAAAGTATTACAAACGACGGTGTTTGCGGCACAAACCAGCACAAACATAGCACAAACGATTGCGACCTGTTTCAACCCCATCGGTGGATGTGAGGGTGCGGATGTTTCCCCAGCACCCTCAAATTGTTTTAGGTATACCACGGGAAGGAGAGTACCACAAACAACGCTGTTTGCAGCACAAACGTGGCACAAACGAATGCACTAAGTTTCCTTCCCAAAATTTCATAGTGGGGGTGCCAGGGAAATGCACCTATTTCAGCCCCGTTTAATGAACACGCAGCCAAATATCCTAATATTATAGTTAACGTCCGTGTTTGTAATATAGGACATTCCATTTAAAAATAAAAAATAATTTCATTGGAATATTACGCTTTCTGTAATTCAACTTTAAACCACCAGCGAAATATAAAAAATGGAGGGCATGGAATATTAGGAGTTCAACTCTAAGAAATTCAAGAGTATAACACTTTAGTATATGGTTAACATTGAAATTCGCTAAAGCATTCCTCACTAATAAAAAAAAAACCAATGGTATCTGCAAAAAAATGTCTCAATAACAAAGACGTCAAGTTCACAATGAGTCCCATGTGTAGGTATTTAACAAACAAAAAAAAAAAAAACAAAAACAAAAAAAAAAAAAAAACTCAGATACAAAATGATATAATACAAGCCTACAGATCAAGTTCTCCTCATTTCTCCTTGAAACTTAACGGCCGTCATTAACGAAGAAATATGTATTATCATGTACCTAAATATAAATTTTCAATTTATCTGACTTTCAACTTGAAGTTGCATGGGGATCGTGTCGGGACGCGCAGACATGTTATTGTAGTTGCTCAGGCTCGGATCCAGCAGACGAGTCACTGAGAAAATCTCGGTGTGCCGCGAAGTATTTGGGCCGATTGGGTAAAAATTGGGCCAGTTTAATTTCCAAACTTTGATTAAAAAATAAAAAAAGAAATTCTATGAATCATAATTTGAAAAATGAGAGAAAAAATCCGATTGATAGTAAATGGGTCATTAAAAATTGGATTTCTCTGTGGGCTGCTAAATTTTCCTATTTCTGGATACAGCTCTGTAGTTGCTGTTACTATTTGAAAATATTAAAACTCACCCATTATTACATTAGGTAATACATATTTCCGAATATTTGCCATTATGAAGTAAACCTATCTCTCTTAACCTATTTCAACTTGAATAGGATATCGATTTAGCTTAAGTACGAATGTTAGTAAAAACTCAAAACAATAGATACCTTTGCATGTACTTCTCAGTATAATTTTCAAAAGAAACAATTTCCGCTTTTCATTTATTTCTACTTATTGTTGAGGTATTGTGTATGCAAAAATATAATGTATGATGAGGTCCTCGAATCATTTAAAATTAATGAAGCATTTCAACTCATAGCCTGCATACAATATAACAATCTTCTAATGAATGAAGACTGTCAAGTTCCAAGGGGAAATGAGGAGAACTTGATCTGTGGGCTTGTATCATATCATTTTGTATTTGGGTTTTTTTTTTTTTTTTTTTTTGTTAAATACCTACCCATAAGATTCATTTTGAACTTGACGTTTTTGATTTTCAGAATTTTATTTTGCAGATATATCTTTACGTAGTACAAACGAGCGCACCCTGTTTCAACTCCCATAGCAGAGGTAGGGGCGCCAACGTTTCTCTAGCGCCCTCAAATTGTTTTTGGTATACTTTGGGAAGGAGAGTAGCACAGATGACGGAGTTTGCGGCACAAACCAGCACAAAAGTAGCACAAACAAATGCACTAAATTTCATTTCCAAATTCTAGAGTGGGGGTGCCGGGAAAATGCACTTGTCCAAATTATATTGCACTGCATAAGTGCTTCCTTTCCAAGAATCATAATTCAACCCCATCTTTCCTCTTTTTAGTTTTCTCTCATTTTGATTTCCACTTGTTGGTATCATTTTGTACGAGATTACGATACCTATCGCCTCGCGTAAATATCGTTCCTATAAATGTTTCCAGGCCTGAGATATTAGAGCTGACTAACTATAAAATAACTCCTGACCAGTGCCGTATTTAAGTTTTTTCCGCCCATAGGCTAGCTTTTGTTTGCCCCCCCCCCACCCAAGAAACTTACTTCCAAAAAAATTTATTTTTAAAACTCAAGTTACATAGGTAGGTTTATGTATTATGTAGGTATGTGTACAATTATATCATAGGTATATTTAATTATAATTATGTTAAAAACGATTGTTTACGCGATTTCGCAGCTGAAAATTCATTTAAGTATAATATCGTCATAATGTAGCGCAATACTGCAATAGTTATATCGCTTTCAATGTATAAAATTGCTAGCGCATAATACTGATTTTTTTTATTTTATTTTAATGAAGGATTGTAGGATTGTTGAATTTGTTTTATTTTTTAATTATCTCATTTGGAGTATGTGTCAAAATCTGCCGCCACTAAAATTTGCCGCCCTAGGCTATAGCCTAGTTAGCCTATTGCTAAGTGCGGCAATGCTCCTAACGATTTTAATAGCGCGCTACGCACATCAAAACATTCGAGATTTTAATTACCTCTACCTGTATTGTTTTTATCGAAAGGTGTTGAAATCAATTGAACACTATGAAAGGATATCTAAGATCTATTAATGATTAAAGTTATACATAGACACAAAAATTTACCTTCTTACCCGCATTTCCAAGATTAGATGTGGCCTCAGTCATTAATTTTGGTGTCGTTGATTCCATAATCTATCGGAAGTTAATTTCAAAATCAACCACAAATGGAAAAAGAAAGATGAAGAACATAATAAATTATAAAGAATTTTGTTATAATACATTTGTTACTATAAATATATAAAATCCCTTACATGCTTAGAATTACCAGTGTAGCACTGTTGATATATATATATATAATTATAGTTACATATAAAAGTCAGCTCCCGCTATGTAAAAAATCAGTTATAAGTTGGCTCCACATGAAAGTTGATACCGTATATGGAGCTGACTTTCACAAATCATGTATTACTTTCGCGCAGGCGTGCTCTATCTAATGATATACCTAACAGGAGGAGCCGACTTTCTCTACAAACGAATATTTAAATATACAGCTCCGTATACGGTATCCACTTTCTCATGGAGTCAACTTATAACTGCCTTTTTGAAGCATGGAGTCAACTTTCACTCATACTTCTAATTAAATTTTCCATCATAACTTCCATTCTAATCACTGATTTAATGTATTACTTTCATTTATAAAATGGACAAACAACAATTAACTGTTTGCCGGAGACAAATAGCTCTTACAACCCTTTTTTAAGATGGATCCGACTTTCACTGTTTTTCAAGGGATCCAACTATTATACGTAATTCAATATAATATATGGATAACGCTATCAGTGCGAGACCCAGGATATCATACAGACAATCCGAGACTCACTAGAACGAAAATAGGTACAGATGTGAAATTTGGTGTTTTGGGCTATATATGACCCTAGAAACAAGGGCAACCTCTGAGGGGTAAAAATTTCTCAAAAAATGTGTATATGTGTATATAAGATTTTCCCCTATCAATCCGAGGCCCGGGATATCGTTCCTACAATACGAGGCCCATTAAAGATATTTCATTATCAATACGAGACCCAGCAACGTTGCCATATTTATTTAGTGTATTTATAACTAAAGCAGAATAGAAATGTGTATTTTGTTACTTACCGAAGCAAGACGCTACGTTACTCCTTCTCGCTAATCGCTCGGGTACTCAAATGAGCGCTTTCCTTCCGAATTTAGGAAAATTTTCGTTCATTACTGATGATTATTGACCCACACCTCAAAAATCATTTTTACCTCGCTCGTGGTGAAATATACTATTTCCTTAATGTTGTGTTTATCACGAGATATTTCGAAGCACAACATCAACTTTTTGAAGGGAGAAAAAAACTGAGGGATAAAATTTGAAAAAGAGTGGTAGGAACAATTAAAATTTTTTTAAATGAATAAAAGAAATGTTTGTACCTACCATTTTTCGTTCTTTTTTTTTTTATTTGCATTTATGCGAAAAGTTAGTGCAACTCGGTGAATTTCGGTAATATAAAATAAGTAAGAATAATTGAATGCTTCGCGAATTTGATTAATAATTTAAAAAAATGAACTTGAAAATCTTTTTGGAAAAGGCATAGGAGGATAAGAATGACGAATCAGGCCCGGAGCTCAATTTTGATGAAACTTGCGTGGTAGGTAGATACCCTATAGAAACTTTCATGGTCAAGTTTCAGATCCCCCGCCCCCTCGTTTTTGAGAAATTAATTTTTAATTGAAATACCAATCGCATAAACAATGACAGAATAACGCTCGAAACTTAAAACTGATAGGGACTGATTATTCACCGGATGACAAGGGTGAACTAATTTTCTTTTTCTTTACAATTAGGTACATTAATTCTAACTCTAATTTTCATTATTAATAAAAATTTAAATTCGAATTTTTCTTTCACGCAATAGTTGACTAATCTCTCTGTATATTAAAAAAGGTTGTAAATTTTAATAAAAGCCTTGTACATGCACAAGGGTTAGTCATAAAATTGTTTTGAGTAGCAGGTATAAAAAGTATAAAGGATAGCAGATATATAAAAGGGAAAAAAGGTGATAAACCTCGATAAAAGCTTTGTACATAGGCAAGAGTAAGAGTAAAGTTATAAAATTGTTTAAAATGGCAGGTATACAAAGTATAAAGAGGGGAGCCCATCCTGAAAGGAAGAACTCTTGGTGGGGGTAAGAAATAAGAATAAATTGGGTTGTGCAGTTTGGAATGTAGCAGTACTTGCCTGATGAAATAACTTTTTTTTCTTCATTTCATTTTTATTGCGAGCCCCGAAGGGGCAAGGAGGCACTAGTTTTATTGAAAATTTACTATGTTGTACTACTCCATAGGGGGTCTCTTAGTAAAAATCAACAACCCCCCACCATGATTTTACCCTCACCAAACACAGTTTTTCAACTTTATTTAATCATGTCATAATCGAGTTTTACGACCTAAAAAACATATATTTCGATGCATCGCGTGCCCATTTACATGAGTCTGTACATGTTTTTCCACGCCCCATCACCTCAAATATGAAATTTTGTAAAAATTTGAAATTAAGAGGTCATCGTAGTTCATTAGTAATATTTGAAAGCATTTATTAAGCTCGCTTAAACTAAATTATGCGATTTTTATGTGAATTTCATCGAAATTACGTGATTTTTTCAAGTTTTCTCTCCCTTTGACACCTCTGCCGAGCTTCTGGCAACACTTTAGGGCTGGAAGATCTATATATTCGGATTCAGCGCAAAAAATCCTGCAATTTGACACTTATTTCAATTTTCAGTGTTTTCGGCCCGAAGTTCATAAAAATTGTGAACTTTTGAGCTTTCGCTGTGTTTAAAAGCAGCAGCTGGAGATCGGTAGACCGGTAATTTTGGAAGTTAGGGTACATACACTAACTTTTGGAAACGATTCCAGCTTTCAGTAATTTCGTCACATTTTCGACAGGTTCGGCTTGCGGCGACCATCTTTCGCCGCCTCGCGCTTTCTCGATCATCAGCGTATTGTCCACGTGCCGTTATGTCTCTTTCCTTTCCGACCTTTCTTCGTTCTCCCTTTTATGACTTTACATCCTCTATCCTGAGTCACGTACGCGGTCTCTTTGAAACCTCCCGGCTGGGCAATACACCAACAAAAAACTGGTTCGCCTTTTCCTACCCTTAGCGACAGCGCGGGTGACGTCACCCTACTCGGTATTTTTTACGTAATCTTAAGAAAAAGAACGTTGGCAAGAATTGGTGATAGATTCAGTCTCGTAACGCGATCCGTTTGTACCACGTCTCAATAAACGTTCGTCAATTTATTAAGTCTATTTATTCTACTCTCGCGCGTAACCAACCTACAAAAACCGCAGGCTCTTAGGCTATACCAACATGTTAACCATTATCAGTTTCAGCCATTTTTCAATATGGAGTACCCGTGTGAAAAATTTCATGTGGTTTGGTAGTCAAGGGGGCATCTAAAAATATCAATTTCATAATTGTGCCAAAACGTTATGACGGTTAAAAAAATTAAATAAAGTTGAAAAACTGTCTTTGGTGAGGGTAAAATCATGGTAGGGGGTTGCTGATTTTTAGCAAGCAAAAACTCTATAGCAATCACTTTTTTCAGTCTTCTGACCACAGATCAAATAATTAATTGCGCCACCTAACGGACAAATGGTAGTAACGAAAAATATCGAATTACGCATAATTGGTCTATTTTTCGTTACGTCATGCCCATTTTCACATGAATCTTTTTTATTTATTTTTTAAAATAATAGTTATTACTTCAACATATTATTTTAGTTGAGGTCTGTTGACACATAATTCCATAACATTTCTTTACATTGATTAATTCATCAATTTCATTTTATCATGAATAACATAACATTAAATGTTCTCGAGAATTATTTATAATTTATATAATTTTAAGTATTGTATGTTATGTTTATTCCATTAAACAGGTACATGTCAACTGAATACATTCATTCAACTTGAGTACAAACCTATCTAGCAATATCTTATCGTATACATCACGTTGCATCCTGTTGTATCCACATAGCACCATACAATATTTCCCCCCTTTACTAAAACAAATGTATATAAAATTATTACAATATAAAACAATCCCATTAAATCTGCATACACACAAAAATCACATACCTACATTATTGACTACAATATTCTCGTCATAATCTCTACAAAACACATAAACATTTCCGAAATTTAACAAAGCTAGAAATTGACAATGTTAGTTAACACATCTGCGATTTGATCTTTAGTACATACCTATGTATATACTCTATCGTCACATTACCTTTATCTACCTCCTTGTTAATGAACCGATAACGAACATCAATATGTTTACATCTTGATTTATTATTATCGTTATTAGTACTAAATAATATTGCATTTTTATTATCTTCGAACATTTTAATATTTTTACAATCTACATTAAAATCGCGTAAAAGCTGTTTCAACCACAAACCTTCCGTCACAGCGACCGACCTCCACCTCAGTCGTAGACAATGCACCGAAGATTGCTTGACCAATTTCCATGAAATTATATTACTACCTAAATAAAATGCAAAACCTGTGCGCGACTTCCTATCTAACGTATCAGATCTAGAATCAGAATCTGCATAACCCTTTAAAACAAAACCACTCCATAATCTATCGTACCTTTTAAATAACGTAGAATCCTTTTTGCATAATTATAAATCTCATCCGTCGCACAATCTTGATATTGACTAAGTTTATTTACGCTACAACAAATATCCGGCCGCGTCATCGCAGCTATATATACGCTAAACATCCTAATAATTGACGAAAAGGCTTATTTGTATACGATTTCATATCACTACATTTTTCGATCGTTAAGTTTAACTCCATTGGAGTGCTAACTGGGTTACAGTCTGTCATACGAAATTTCCTTAAAACAGATTTAATATATTTAGACTGCGACATATTAATTTCACCTTTTTCTCTATTCTAGCTTATATCTACACCTAGAAATTTATTATCGCCGGATAAATCCGTTATTTTAAAGCGTTTAGATAATTCAGATTTTAACTTATTCAATACATGTTTATTGTCACAAGCTACGAAAATATTGTCTACATATAACAAAAGATAACTAGCGATAGTGTCTTCAACACGAGTGTATAAGCATAAGTCGTTCTTTGATCTTACAAAACCATTCGATAATAAATAATCATTGATACATCTATTCCACTGTCTAGAACTATCGTGAAGTCCGTAAATAGATTTCCTTAACTTACAAGTTTTACCATGTATTTCAAAACCACGAGGCATTTTCATATATATATTTTTGCCATCTTCGATTTTTCCGTACAAAAATGCGGTATTAACGTCAAAATTAGCTATTTTCATATTTCGCTCATTAGCGATACACAATAAAGTACGTAAAGTTGCTTGCTTTGCGACAGGAGAATACACGTCTATTTCATTTTACTTTAATAAATACCCTTTTGCGACTAATCTAGCTCTACATATTTTACGATTACGTTTATATTTAATAGTATATACCCAACGACAGTCAATTTCCGAACTACCATCTACGCTCCCATCATCCACCAACGTGCACACCTCATTCTCTCTCATAGCCTTCATTTCCACTTCCATAGCCTCTTTCCATCTTTCCGACTCGCTCGACTCCATCGCCTGTTTTAAAGGTCTCTGGAACTCCAGCATCAGCACAACTAAACAACGCACTAACCTCATAATCCTCAAATCTCTTCGGCACCTTTATTTCTCGCTTCGGCCTAGACGACCTCAAACTATTACAACCATCATCATGCGACTCAGCGCAACTATCAGTCGGCTCAGGCACCAACTCTCTACAATCGACATGCGACTCCTCTAATCTATCCTCACCGCCCGCAGTCTCATCTTCGCTCATCTCCTCAAAAAATATCTCGCCTTCATTAACCTCTTTATCCGCGAAATACTAAACGACATTACGAGCATCTTTAATTCTATGATCAATCGGAGACCATAACCTATAACCTATATTAGAATAGCCTACGAAAATACATTTTTCGCTCTTTTCATTAAATTTACGTCTAAATTGTTTAGGTATGTGCCTATAAGCAATAGAACCAAAAACACGTAATTTGACAACATCTGGTTTCTTATTAGTTAAAATTTCGATAGGTGATTTTTCTAAATTTCTAGCGACCGATCTGTTTAATACGTAACACGCCGTCTCAATCGCAAATGGCCAAAATTTGGTTTTTAACTTAGATTGAAGTAACATAGCCCGCGCTTTCTCGACGATTGTTCTGTTGTTACGTTCAGCACACGAATTAAGTTGTGGCGTATGTGGATCAACATGAGCAATATATATACCATTACTAGCAGCGCTTCGCGCTGCCAGCTGGGGGCTCCGCCCCCAGACCCCCGTTGGTCGCTCGCTCGCATCATTTGCTTTTTTTATTTCTCACTCGCTTCGCTCGCTTGATTCGTATCACCTCTTTTCACTTTTGAATAACAACCATTAATTCCATAAAATAACAGAACCGGCCAGGCATAAAGAATCATCAAAATTGTGGCTGTGCTATTTATTCTGAAAGAGAAATGTTTTTTCTTCGTAATAAAGCTGTTTCCAGATGTTTTTTGGAATTACAGAGTATTTTAGTACCAACTAAAAAAAAGGTTGTTCTATATGCCCGAGTCTCCCGTAAATTTATAAATTGATTTCAACACAGATTTATAAGCTTTTCTAAGCTAAAGTATTTCTTTTTTTCTATGGGGATGTACAAAAATGATGTGGGAAAAATTTGATTATCATCAATCATCATGTCATAAGTAATTTAACTTCTTTATAAGTAAAGTATTTGAATTAAATTTCAAAAAAATCTGTGGGTAGAAATGACAATCAACAATTGGCGTGTTATGAAAAAATCTGAAGTCATCAGCCGTTGTGCTAATACACGCTTGCAAAAACGTGCACTGAGATTCCAATTTTGGCTCTAAAACTCATCATAATTGCTCATGAAAAATATTGTTCATTTTTTTCCGGCTGTAAAAGTACGTATACACATGTAATTCATTTTTTGAAAAACCATTCAAATGTGCGTTTTATTTTATTTTTTTAAATTAAAATTCATAATTGGATATAAAGTGTATGGGAAATCATCAGGTAATTTATACCATTTTCAACGGGTTTGAGCATACGAACGCGAGTATTTAAGGCCGAACATGTTTACGTCGTGTAACTCGCTTCTGACGAATCGCGAATCCAACGAAAATGTACTCGCTATTACAGCCTTATTTTGGGTCCATTCTTTTGGGAATTTTTATTATACATTCTTATTATTGTTATTTTCAACACCTTGATTAAAAAAAAAGAAAACAATTCAAAAATTGAAAGGAAGCAAAAATATAGAAATTTTGGTTTTTCTTTACCCCCTCCCTCAAAAATGGTCGAAAAACATTAAAAATCTACATGAATACTTGGGTAACTACAGCGTAAATAATGTTCAACTCAATTTTTCACGCTGAATTCAAAAGCGAACTCCGTTTCCCGGACCGACCTTTATTTATCGAGATATTTCAATTTAAAC
Source organism: Phenacoccus solenopsis (assembly GCA_009761765.1). Classification (NCBI taxonomy): domain Eukaryota; kingdom Metazoa; phylum Arthropoda; class Insecta; order Hemiptera; family Pseudococcidae; genus Phenacoccus; species Phenacoccus solenopsis. The sequence goes on along the minus strand of CM019752.1, from coordinate 561,249 downwards.
TTACACACATAATACTTACGTACTGATTAATATGGGAGCACTTTCACTCGTTAGCATTCCTAGCATTAAATATATATAACATCATGGTAACACTTGATGTAGCGTAATGTAGTTTTTAAAAATTTCTCATGGTATGATTTTTTTTATAAAAAAATCTCTTGAGGTAAGGAATTTACGAAAAGTATAAGTTGAGGTGAGGAATGTAGCTTTTAGGTATATACTGTGGTAAGATTTTTCTATAAAAAAAAAACATCTCTTGAGGTAAGGAATGTATAAAAAGGATACTTTTTTTTTCTTGTCAAGTCCTTACCTCAATGCATTTATCCTTTTTATACATTCCTTACCTCAAGAGATGTTTTTTTTATAGAAAAATCTTACCACAGTATATACCTAAAAGCTACATTCCTCACCTCAACTTATCCTTTTCGTACATTCCTTACCTCAAGAGATTTTTTTATAAAAAAAACATACCACGAGAAATTTTTAAAAACTACATTATTTTTCTCGAGTTTTTTTTTCATAATTTTTATTCAATAATAATATGATGGTATTACGAATATGCCTAATGGTAAGAATGCTAACGAGTGAAAGTGCTCCCATATTAATCAGTACGTAAGTATTGTATGTGTAAGTTTAAATTGAAATATCTCGATAAATAAAGGTCGGTGCGGGAAACGTAGTTCACTTTTGAATTCAGCGTGAAAAATTGAGTAAGAAAAAAAAAAAAAAAACCGACGAGTCAGATTCCGAATCATTACCAAAATCTTGATTATTTTATTTTTCAATTTTTTTATCTCATGTTTCCATAATTATTAAGTACCTCTACCACTTTAACCTATCTATATCAATATTATGTCACATTATTAGAGCAAGATTTTAAATATTACTCTGTATGATAATCTCTTCCTAATTGTCATCGAGTTCTTGTGAACTATTTTTTTGCTTTTTGTATTCTATTTTCAGATAAATTTGTATCAATAAATGAAACTTCTATACTTCAAAATTGAAACTGATAAAATATAGTAAACGCATTCTTAAGCGGAAAATTCAGCTTCACTTAAAAATGCATTATTTGATAATTGTCGTAATTTGTCTCGTAAAATGTAATTTCCTTATTTTATTTCGTTAACGATAGTATCATTACTCATTAGTATCACATTCATATTTTATAATATAATATTTCGAACAGTAAAAAATTCCAAATACGTGTAATTACGTAATGGTTGAAGTTGAGCTATGAACAACATTATAGCAAAAACCCTATTGCCAGGTCTAGCGGACCTCGCTTGTTTAATATATAGAGAGATTAGTCAACCATTGCGTGAAAGAAAAATTCGAATTTAAATTTTTATTAATAATGAAAATTAGAGTTAGAATTAATGTACCTAATTGTAAAGAAAAAGAAAATTAGTTCACCCTTGTCATCAGGTGAATAATCAGTTCCTATTAGTTTTAAGTTTCGAGCGTTATTCTGTCATCGTTTATGCGATTGGTATTTAAATTAAAAATTAATTTCTCAAAAACGAGGGGGCGGGGATCTAAAATTTGAGCATGAAAGTTTCTAAAGTGTATCTACCTACCACGCAAGTTTCATCAAAATTGGGCTCCGCGCCTGATTCGCAATTCTTATCCTCCTATGCCTTTTCCAAAAAGATTTTTAAGTTCAGTTTACTTTTTTACTTTTTTTCTTTAACGTGCCGTGTACAGCTACGGGGCTAGAGGCACGGAAAAAAAATTTAGATTGACTTTAGAAGGTTAATGCGTGAGAGAAAGGTGAAAACAGTATTTACAATGTGTGGATCGTCACGAAGGATGTCGGGTAAAGAGGATGGAAGGTTGAGTGTTGTGCGGGTAGAGGCATACAACGGGCATTGAATTAAAATGTGGAATACGGATTGAATAGTATTGCAGGTGGAGCATATTGGAGGTGAGGATTTTGATATTATGTAAGAATGTGTGAGGTTGGTGTGGCCAATACGCAACCTACAAAGTGTTACTTCTTCACGGCGATGGTTACGAAGTGAGGTGGACCATAGCCAACACCTCCTATAATAAAAGGTCTGGGCGCAGAGCTATGACGTCATCACTAGGAGGCTGAAGTTGCGCGTTTTACATTGTTTCTTATGTAACTTTGCGAATTTTTTACGGTGTTCCGGGTGGCGCTAGCGCTTCGGAAAAAATTTTACCTCATAGAGGACGTTATGGAGAGTATATAAAAAAAAAATCAGACTTCTACCTATCAAAATAGCGATTTTGTTATTTTTTTCAAAAATCTGTATTTATGCATTTATAAATCTGGATTTTTGTTCACATACTCCCCATCATCTCCTTTTTACGGTAAAATTTTTTGCAAATCGCTAGCGTCGCCTGGATTGCTGCAAAAAATTCGCAAAGTTACATAAGAAACAATGTAAAACGCGCAACTTCAGCCTCCTAAGCGTGACGTTACAACACCTGCGCCTTGCCTGCGCCCGGGCCTTTTATTATAGGAGGTGTTGCCATAGCCCCGTAGCTGGTCTAATCCGACGCAGTTTGTTAGTCTGAGGTTGATCAGACCACCACTTGGCATATATGACGCGCAATGAGGATTTTACAGCATTCTTAAGGTCCATAGATGGTGTTTGAATGAGTGGAATTGGGAACATTTTTTTAAATTATTAATTAAATTCGCGAAGCATTCAATTATTATTACCGAAATTCACCGAGTTGCACTAACTTTTCGCATAAATGCAAATAAAAAAAAAAAAGAAAGAAAAATGGTAGGTACAAACCTTTCTTTTATTCATTTAAAAAAATTTCAATTGTTCCTACCACTCTTTTTCAAATTTTATCCCTCAGTTTTTTTCTCCCTTCAAAAAGTTGATATTGTGCTTCAAAATATCTCGTGATAAAACACAACATGCCTAAAAATTCTCAGAACCAGTTTTTCATCGAGAAATTCCGGATAAAATTGAAGATCCAATTGAAAAACCGGAATATTTGGATAGAAGCCACATGCAAATCTAATATCTTTGAATCCTCCAAAGTACCTAAAATCAATTACAATTCTGAGCCACGTGAAAAATAATAACTTTATTTTTTTTTTGGCATGAGCGGTATTGGGTAAAAATAGTTTTAAAAAAATCATTAGGCATACAGAAGTAGGTCTAATAAATTTTTTCTTCCTGAATATTAAAAAAAAAAAAAAAACAACTTTTCGTCTTTTTTGAAAATGTTTCCACTAAATGACTGTGTAAAATCCTCCATTCAGAAATTTATTTGAAATTTTTTTTTGTTCATCTGAAATTGTAGAATTTTTTTCTTCAAATTAAAAATGCAAATTTTTAAGCTAGCATTGAGACCGAAACATAAGAAAATACCGCCTAAAATTAATTTCAACAGAATTTTAATACCCTATCATTGAAACGAATATACGTTTAAATTACAATTTCTGCGCGTTCTGTTAACGGGAAAAAAATACGAATAGTTTTCTCATGCGATTCACCTCCATCCCTTCCTACAATTGGGATCCTTCAGCAAAAGAGTCGGTACCTGGTGGTAAAACGAACTACTGAAAACGGGGATTTCAATAATTGATAAAGTATCATTATTGGCAATGAATTAATAATTCTGCTGCTAAATTGAATTATTTTGAATAGAATTAATTGTTTTTTGTTCAATGGTAAAGAAAAATTGAATTCCAGTGTTATTGTTACGAAATAAATGATTATTTTTCATGCACTTACCAATGACTAGTAATACATTTATCGCGAATTTCATAAATACCATGCGAAAGAATCTCATTTATAAGCCAAAATGATAGATAAGTATTAAATTAGCCAAACCCAATTCATTCATTTCATTTATTCGATTTATTTTCAAATAATTTAAACATTTTACTATGTGAGTCCACAACTGGCGGCAAAAATTCCCCGTTTTCAGAACTGATAATACCATTTACATGTAAACACGACACTAGCGCGCCACTGCTCTGAAGGGTCCCAATAGCATTGTACATTCCAACAACCATGTGCGGTGTTGCCAATGCTATGGGTCTCGCACTGATAGAACCGTTTCCTGGGTCTCGCATTGTTATACACCAAGCGGAGAGCGCGCTCTGCAGAGAGATAGTATGAACTGAATTTGTATATGTGAGGTCAGTATCCATACAATCCGAGTCCCAGGCAAAATTTCGCCTACGTGATTCTGGGTATGCATACATCATACAACTCCAGTTTTTATTGAAAACAGTGCGATGTCAAAATGGGTCTCGCACTGTCAAAACGGGCCTCGCAGTGATAGCCGCGTTTCCAGAAATGGGCTTGTCTCTGACGCTGCATACCTGTATATATATATGTACGTAGTCAAGGAGCTGATGTGAGTCTATCGAAATTTCGAAGTTAAGAAAATTTTGCTATCAAATGTTTTAAATGATCCTTCCCTCGATGTAAAAAATGTTGTATGCCCCATTAATAGTCACATTTTTTTTTTGGAGGGGAGTTGGTAAAGTAACTCTTTTTCCATTACAATCATCTCGCTTAGTATTGGTTATAACTGAAAACATTTTGTACAATAATAGATGGATTTAGATTTTACATAAAAAAAAAGTGGTATACATTTTTTTCATACCACCATGCATGAAACATATATAGATAGCCCACTCTATATTCAATTTTTATCACCCTAAAATTAGAGCTGGAATCCTTTTCGCTAATATCTTGGAAATAATTCAAGATAGAGGGCTTGCAAATGGCTAATTTTAAAGAGAATGAAATGCAAAATGACTTAATTTTTCTGAACGTTACTGTCGTCGATTTACATACTTTTGGAATTCATTTCATAAAAGCGATTTTTTTATCTCGAAAAGTAAATCAATGTCATTTGTTTTTTAATAGAGAAACATGATTATTTATAATTCAATGCTCTTTTGAATGAGCTTCTTGTGAATTTTCCATCTATATCCTAGGTGTATATTTTTTTTTAGATATTTGCAAAAAAAAAAACAAACAATAAGTCAAACTTATTCTTAGTACTGGAGCTCATTCACAGAGAGTGCTACAAAAAATGAATCAGTTTTATCAAAATAACTCGAGGAACTCGAGCACTCACATCTATGGCAATAATGTTTTGAAATTAAATCATGCATGAAATGACAAGCTCTTTCAAATGAGCTGTTTCCGAATACTCCAACTCAGTTGTTATCCTAGATACAAATTGAAAAACTTTCTGGCTCTTTTTTCAACATTTATGATTGTTAAATTCGTATATACCGGTGCGCTATCTATGTATGGTTAATCTATGGTACAACCCATAACTTTTGAGGATCCTCTAGAACATCCAAAAATGAAATTTTCTTATGCTCGATATGTTGATGTAAGCAACGTCAGCTCCTGTACTATACGGACATTATGTTTGATAGCAAATCGACACTATATTCAGCTGAATTTTCAATTTATTTGTAAAAACAATACCGATTACGGGCCATCTGCTTTGGGAAGGAGGATTATGAGAAAGTTGAGGTCTTGAAATCTTTGCGTTTCTAACCACTTCCAATCATATGGCAAGTGCCCAACTAACTTTTCTGTATGTATATTTTTTGCCTAATGCATAGCGTCGGGGGTGAGATGAAAATCGCTTAAAATTTAATGAGAAACTTTTTGAGCATATGCGCAAAAATACTGTTTTTAGATTTCTGATACACCTCAAAATGATATATCACTCAAATTTTGAGGGAGGGTATGGGGGAAGATAGTTCAAAATTTTTGTTTTTAATCTCATATGAAAGCGTAAATCCTGCACCACTATATTTGAATTCAGCTTCTTAAGTGCATTTTGAAGAGGAGTTAAAGCATGGAAAGGCTTTCAAAGGAACTTAAAGAGTTGTGAAATTTCTTAAATCTTCCATATCTCCTCAACAAATCAACATAGAATAATCAAAGTTGGAGTGTCGGATTAATTTGGGGTCATATGATACATAGAATTTGGTCACCGACCTTAAAATGTGGTGAGGTACACGAGAGATTGAAAATTTTTATTGTAATGTCATAATGATGAAAAGCCTCTGAGTAACTAATCTCAATCAATCAATCAATCCTTCCTTTATTGACCAACAATTACAACAATAAATCTAAAATATCAATTTTATTCTTAAGGTCGGTCAGACCCAATCCGCGGGCAAAGGACTCTTTTAACTAGGCCCATTTGGTCCGGTCCTGCGCTACCCTGTTAAAAAGTTTCGTTCTTAAAAATTTTGATATGTCATTTATCCATCTCGCTTTTTGCCTACCTGGCTTCTTTTCCCCCCTGGGATCCAGTTTAAAATTTTATACGCCCACCGTTTGTCTGACAGCCTTGCCACATGGCCCGCTCATTCTCATTTTTTCCTTCTAAATTCATAGCCAAAGTCCCTTAGGTCTTTTAATCTTTCTCTAAGAGTGGACATTTTTCTTTTTTCTTTTTTTGAAACGCGGAGAATGGATTGGATCATTGAATTTTGGGTGGTTAAAAGCTTGTTCATTATTTTCCTATTACCTGGCCAAGGTTGTGCTGCGTAGATAATTATTGGCAGGATACAGCAATTCATTATATCTATTTTGTGTTTTGTTTTGTAATTACCCTTTAAAATATGCTTCAAAGACCAATATTTCCCCCATGCATAAGCCACCCTACTATTAATTTCTTTCTCCCAACCTCCCTCCAAAGATATTATTTGACCAAGGTATTTTATTTCCTTAATATTGTCGATTTCTTTCCCTTCCATCTTAATTGATCGAGGCATAGAGCTTTTTATCATTAGTTTCGTTTTTTCTACATTCATGCTCAACCCTGCTTTTTTCCCTTTTCCCTGAAGTTCTTTTATCATCTTTGTAAGATCATCTGGGTCGTTTGCAATTAAAACGATGTCGTCTGCGAATCTTAGGTTACTTAGGAATTCCCCATTAATTTTGACGCCCTTTCCTTCCCAATTTAATTCCCTGAAAATTTGCTCTAACGCCGCGGAGAACAGTATGGGAGAGAGCGGGTCTCCCTGTTTCACCCCTTTTTTGATGGAGAAGGTGGGGCCAGCCTTGTTGGTAACGATTGTTGCTTTTACATTTGTGTATAATTCACGGATTAATTTCACATAAATTGGTGAGACTCCTTGATTTCTGATGGCTTCTATCATATATTCGTGATTTATCGAGTCGAAAGCTTTACGATAATCTATGAAAGCGAGGTGGATGTCCAGCCCGAATTCGTTCGTTTTTTCAATTAGTTGATTTAACGAGAAGAGATTGTCTATGGTAGAGAACCCTTTTCTAAAGCTTGCTTGCTCATACGGCTGTTGGTACAATAGTGTTTCTTTAATCCTACTTTCGATTAGTTTAGCAAAGATGTTTAACATCGTTGAGCAAAGGCTTATGGGTCGGTAGTTCTCCCACTTATGTTCGTCTTCCTTTTTATAAATTAGGATAATATCCGAGGATTTCCAGCTTTCTGGGATCGATCTAGTTTCCAGAATTTTATTAAAGAATTGGGTCAGAAAATCAATAATTTCCGGTCCTATCCCGTATTTTAATTGCTTGTTTGTAATTTTATCACTTCCTTGGGCTTTGTTATTTTTGAGATTTTTTAGTACATATTTGATTTCGGATTTTAAGAACTTAGGGACTAGCTCTCCCATCTCTCCATCATCGGTCGTTTTAACCTTGGTTACTGGATCGTCGTATATCTTTTCATAATAAGCTGTTGCTAGTTTATTTATCCCGTCTCTCGAGTACACTTTCTTCCAATCTAAGTCGTATATAAAAGTTATAAATTGCCTACCCAGTGCTTTTAAATTATTTATTTTTTTTATGTTTTTTGATGAATCTAGGATTTCTTTGATTGCTTTCTCTTCTTTCTCTCTGTTTCTTTCTCTGAGGGTTTTTTTACTAGTTTGCACAACAGATTAAGTTCTATTTTTTCCGAATCATATTCCTTTTTTGTATTAGTTTTTTGAGAGTTACTTCTCCACTTTGCGTCGCTGTCTCTTGTGGTTTTGCTGAGACTTGAGAGTTATTAACCATATTTGTCGCTTTTAATATTTTAATTCTTATCCAGTTGTTTATAAATTCAGTTGTTTGATTTGAGATTATGTTGGAGTAGTTCGTTCCCTTTAGTAAATTATTCAATTCCCTCGCATACAGTTCGTAGTTTTCTATCGATATTTTTGATTTTTCATCGCGGGTTTTGGATTTTAATTGGTCGTATCGCCGGCTTTTAATTTCTAATTTACAAGATATGGGTCTATGGTCTGAATAGTAGTCAAATTTCCTAATTACTTCAAAATCTTTAATTGCCTTTTCTTTGCATGATGTTAACATAAAGTCTATTTGGTTTTTATATTCTAGATTGGGAGATATCCAAGTCCATTTTTTATCCTTTCTCTTTTTGAACCATGTATTTATTACTTTAAAATTATGCTGAAGACAAAAGTTTATTAATTTCGCTCCCTTTTCGTTTCTATCGCCATAAGTATAAGGTCCTATAACTTTTTCCTCCCTCCATATTAAATTTGGCTATTGCGATGCGGTCAGTTTTCCCCTCAAAAGCAATGAATTTGTTACGCCAACTTTTACCGATTAGAAAACCTACCCCCCTTTATCCCTTAGATTCCCCATAATGATAAAATAGATTTCTTTTTTTTGTTTCTATAATTTTTCTCCTTGACATTTCATCTCTAATAAACCCAATATATCTATCTTATTTTTTTCAATGCATTTTTCTAGTTCTAGCAAGTTGTAATTATCTTTTAGAGATCTTACGTTGAAGCTAGCGATATGAACAATTGGTAAATTTTTATTAAAATGGTGTAGGTAGCGCAGATTAGATGGTCGTAATTGCCCTAGTCGACCAAACTTACCTGGGCAATCGGAGCTCGATTCCTATACCCGCGAACTAGACCCGGGTTTTTTTGGACGCTTTTCGCCCCAATTGTGAAAGCATTAATGGCTTCTGAGTAGGATTTTGGCCAGCAGGTCCTTTTTGTTGGATCGATTTTTTGTCAGTATCTTCTCCTTCTGAATCTGATACTCGATCGGTGAGTCCATCGTCATCTAATTCGCTCTACTGGTGAGTATTTTCTTCGATATCGACTGTAGGAGCTTGAATTCATTTTTCTAATTGCACGATGTCTATTATTTTTATTGGACGGTCCCCTTCAGATTTGCAAATGCACACTTTCCCATCTTTCACCCATGCTTGGTGAATCCCGTTCTTTCTCTTTAATTCAAGTACTTTTTTACGAATGTGCGCTGTATGACTTGTGAGATGTTCGTTGACAAAAATTGGTACCGCTGGGTCGAATTTCAAGTCTTTACCGGGAAGTCTTTTTTTCGTGGAGTTTTCAATCAATACTGACTTTTTAAATCTACTATTTAAACGAACAATTATAGCGGGAATTTTATCCTTGTGAGCCGGCAGATGGTGAGCCGAGTTGGTATCGTAATCATACAGCATTATGTCAAGAGCAGTCGCGAACGTCTCCACAATTCCAACTATATCCTCTTCTTTAATGAATGGAACCCCGTGCATAATCACATTGTCCTTTCTGGAGTACTGCTCAAGGTCGTTTACCGTATTACGAAGTTTTTGGTTTTCTTGATCTAGATTTTTGACCTTTGATTTAGCCTCGCGTTTTCCTCTTGGAGAAGTTTTAGTTGTGACGAAATGGTCTCCAACGTATCTACTATCGGTTTTATGTACCTTAGCTTTAATATGCTTGATGTCTTTCACCAAATCTTTGAAGTCAGATTTGAATTTTTCGTCCGTTTCGACTTAATGGGAAGTAAACGTATATTATGAATGCGAGACACAATTAATATATACAGCCGACCGAATTTAACAGGATAGATTATAATCAAGTCTACGTTTGAAACTTTCTTTATATACGCGATAAACATGATTTACATATGAGATACAACTTATCATGCAATAAGTGCGCGCATAGAACACAGTAAAACACATCTAGCACACTTCGCAGTAATAATCGAACTCCCGAGTAACTAATCTATTCTGATTTTACTTTTCAAAGTAAATTTGTAGGGAAATAAAAGCAAAACTACTTTTGGAGAGGAAATTATTGTCAGAAATTTCATGATTCTTCTATATCTACCAACTAAATTGATCTGAAGAGGTCAAACTTTGTATGTAGGGTTAGTTGAAGATCAGAATATAACCTTTTGAATTTGGGTAAAAAGGAATCCAAAAATATAGGATCCTTAGTTATAATTTAAAGACAACTTGAGGAGCCACAAATTGTTAATATTTGCAAAATATGGCAAGGCTCGTTAAGTATGATCATTGCAGGCAAGACGTATTATATTGTGAATTTAACTTCTCAAGTGGTTTAGAAAGATATAAGGGTAATTCTCTGAAAATGTCCATATTTCAATGTCTTTATTTCTCTGAAAAAAAAAGTTGATATTGGGAATTTTTTTGATTGGTATAGTGAGTATATGTGTCCTTGATGTCATTTATGCCATTCAGCTCAAGTCATGTCCCCCTGGGGGGTAGGGGGACTTTTTGAAATTTTATTACCCAAAACCTAAGAACTTCTTAGGCCGTGGCTGTTGATTCTCGATTTTGTGGCTTATTGTAACTCAGCCGTAAGACGTCCTAGGAACTTGAAACAAAAGGGATATCGAAGATTAGTAAGTACATATAATATTCACCTATTCAATATTCTCTTAAACTGACTGTTAGGAGCTCCTTAGTAAATTTTTGGCGAATTCTCTCAGGTCGTGGCTGGTTGGTTTTAATCTTGAGCCGTGGCGAAGTGTCTTTTTATGACCATGGCCTAAGAACTAGTGTCTTTTTTCGAGAGACAGCCATTAACACCTAAATTAATAACATCTTTGTTAGTGTATCCCCATTAAAATTGATTTAGAATGGCAAAAAGACACTAATTCCTAGGCCGTGGTCGTAAAAAAAAACACTTCGCCACGGCCTAAGATGAAAACCAACCAGCCACGGCCTAAGAGAATTCGCCAAAAATTTATTAAGGAGCTTCTAACAGTTAATTTAAGAGAATATTGAATAGGTGAATATTATATGTACTTACTAATCTTCGATATCCCTTTTGTTCCAGGTTCCTAGGACATTTGATGGCTGAGTTAGAATAAGCCACGGCCTAATACCACAAAAACCGGGAATCAACAATTTTTACGAATTTTGCTTTCCGACTGTGATAAATAAATGACATTTCACATTTCGAATGCTGGCAGTGTATTCTCATGATGTCAAGGAAGCATTGTAACCGCAAAGAAAAACGAATTATAAAATCATTGCCGCAGGAGAAGCAAACAAAAAACGCCACGGCCTAGGAGTGTATAAACCATTTACAGGTTTTTAAACCTTCCTGGAGGTCAAGCAGGGAAACTTTGGACATCATTTTGAGCGTTAACATGCACACTCAACTATCCTGAGCAACTTTGATAAGTTTTTCCTCAAAAAAATATTAATTTAATATCATTTATGTGACATTCAAAATTCAAAACGTGACCGTTTACATGCCACAGCAATGGAACTTTTGACCTTTGGGTTGAAAAAACCCCCATTTAGGGGGGGTGGAGGACAATTTCAATCGATGGGGAAGTTAGAGGAGATACTCATATAAATATAAAAAAAAAAAATTCAATTGTAGCGTAATTCTTCAAAAAAACATCGATTACAGAAATATGGACATTTTCAGAGAATTACCCATAATGCAAGTATTAGGGGTTTCCAGAATTGTTATTAATGTAGTGTCTGTACATATATGAAGGGGTTAGCAACGTTATTTACAAACCTTAACTTTTTTTTTATCTCCACTGTGTTTCAAAATATACATAGAATGTTGGTAGGCATGATGAAGCTGAAGAGTAATGACTCGAAATTTTATTAGTCTCAATATTATTTCATAAAGTTTCGGACTTTTGTTCTCTTTTGTGGAGCATATGGGTGTCGAATGCGAAAGTTATTGTGAATTTTGAAAATATTACGCGTTTTTAAATAAGAGACTGCTAACTATATGTGGAAATTATTATTTTTTACTGAAAAAAATCATTTTATAGAGTATTTATAATGACTGGTGTAGGTTCTAATTGGTCATACATCACACCTGTAACAACCAATCAGTAAGTTGGAATGTGGTAAATTTACCTCTACCAACTCGTAAAATAAAAACACAAATCAGCTGATGATTCAAATCACAAACGAATTTTAGTCGTTCACTGAAAACTGAACGATATTATTTAGGAAGGTAGAAATGAAACTACCTACATTTTATCACATTCTAGCGTTACGATTGGTCATTACGCACGTAACATATGACCCATTAGAACATAGACCAGTCATCATAAATACTTTATAAAAAATTTCCAAAATCCTGAAAAGTGTTACTATTGTGTGTAATATTTGTTTTAGGGACGCTCCCTACGCTCTTTTCGCATGTAAAAGCGTGAGTATAAGATGTGACTCGCGTGACGACACTTTTTATCTTTATTTCACAAAAATTTTGAGCTTTTGTTCCCTTTAAAAAAATAATTGTGATGAATCTTAGTTGGCGAACTAGAAAGTTCGATGGTTTATAGGTTAGTGAAGCCGAGAATCATAATGCGATATTGCATGTACTTCGTTTGTGTTGTGCTGATACTTTTATGTTATGTAGAGTCAATACTCTGTGTCTAACTGATTGTAAAACTCCCAAGCACTAAATTCCATTCATCCACAAAAAAGTATTCATCATTTCATTTCATTTTATTCCTTTTTATTGGATTAAGAAATGAACACATAAATAATTGTTTCCATAATTTCAATCCATAATTTGCACGATTATGAATGTTTTTAATCTTTCAACTTTTCATTCCAGTTCATTTTGCAACACTGATTTTAGAAGAAATGAATTTAAATCAATCAAATAATCACCAAAAATTATTTAAATCGTAGAATTTGAGTTACCAATATCTTAAATTATTCATTATGCCGCAATGAAGTCAAACAAAATGAAATAATTGATATATTTTTTTTTTTTTCATGGATAGCTTTGACTGTAATACAATTAATTAACGCAACAGACAATGAATATATTCATGTAATCGACGTAACGTTGTTGTTTTTTACAAAGAATTGGACACATATACATTTACATATCTTAGAGTACCACCAATATAGACGTGGAGCAAATATAATACCTGCGCACATATATGTGCGCGATAGAACGGCAGTATCTTCATAATTATTCCGATTCAGATTACAAGTAAATACGCGGAAAAAACGTTTGTGACCCCTACAGATACCCCCCCTTCTGGGAGGCGGAGCAGATAAAATAGCAACATTTTTTCAAACAATACAAACAATACTTTAACGTTACTACGATTTTGAAGATAAGATAAAATTTATAAACAGTGTAAAAATAAAAAAAATAAAAATAAAAAAGTATCAGATATAAAAAAAAACGTAAGCAGCCATGCCGCATTACTGGAGCTGAGTTTTTAACTGGGGCTTGTATTGATTTAGTAATAACCACGCTCAACCGTTCATCACTACAGGCCACACCTAATACCAAGTCTGAAAACCCCTACCCTATCCTTTCCAAAAACACTTAAGAAGTTCAATTTGACACAAATGTAGTATTTCTTGCCATGAAATAATCATGCGAACGCATATTTCTCAAATTATAACTATATGAGGGTCCTCAAATTATCTTCAAATTTTGTAAATCCGCCATTTTGGATCCATTTTGACTCAAATTTAAGTGGTTATATTCTGGTCACAAACTAATCCTACACACAAAGTTTGACCATTCTAGGCCGATTTGGTGATGAGATATGGAAGATTCATGAAATTTCCTGCAGCAATTTCCCCTCCAAAAGCCGTTTTTTGCTCTAACTCCCCTCCAAAATCACTGAGGAAGCTAAAATCAAAATACGTTTGTCACTTGGGCTCATTTTATCATATGACACAGCAATAAAAAATTTTCGACCCCTCCTGTACCCCACCACTATTTTAGGTTGTAACCCCGCCTTCCCCCTCCAACATCATGTATGGAAGTGAATTCGGGATATAGTATACAACTTATCCCCAATAACCATATGAATTCATATTAATTACATTTTTACCAACTTGAGGCTCCTCAAGCTCTACTCAAAATTTTGATAATCCGCCATTTTGAATCCATTTTGATCCAAATTCAAGAGGTCATATTGTGGTCACCAACTAACCTCACACACAAAATTTGACCTCTTTAACTTGATTTGGTGGGGAGATATGGAAGATTCAAGAAATTTCATGACTCAAAACTTCCTCAAAAAGCCGTTTTTTGATCTAACTCCTCTCAATATGCACTCAAGAAGCTGAAATTTGGATATGTTAGTATCCGTGACTCACTCTTTCATATGAAATCAAAAACGAAAAATTTGAGCTATTTGCCCCTTCTCCAGCCCCCTCAAAATTTGAGTGATCCGCCATTTTGAAATTTATCGAAAAAAAAAAAAACTATTTTTGCGTATTTGCAAGAAGAGTTCCTCACCGAATTTTGAGCGAATTTTATCCACACCGCCTGCGCAAAGTGAGTGACACAAAAAACGCAATTTTCTCAAAAACAGGTTTTTGCTAACTCGCCTCAAAATGCACTTAGGAAGCTGAAATTTAAATATGTTGGTGTCCGTGACTCACTCTTTCATATGAGATCAAAACGAAAAATTTGAGCTATTTGCCTCTTCTCCAGCCCCCTCAAAATTTGAGTGATCCGCCATTTTGAAAGTTTTCGAAAAAACAAAAAAAATACTTATGCGCATTTTCAAGAAGAGTTCTTCACCAAATTTTGAGCGAATTTTATGAATACTCGCCGGCGCTACGCGTGGGGAAAAAAAAAATATATATATAGTGATCTATGGTCAAAGTGGCATCACTTTGCACATTCCTCAGAAGTGCATCTAATGTCACGTTAACGACACCACAATGGCGAACGGAATGTATAATTTCATAGGTTTTCTTGGAAACAAATTTTTAAAATGATGCCACTTTACCTGTAAACATCAAAAAAATGAGGCTACTACGACCGTAGACCGAAAAAAATTTTTTTGTATGAAAAATAGAATATTAGTGGTAAAGTGGCATCACCCAAATAACCACACCAGTGACGTCATGACACATAGCTGAATCGATGAGCAATGTGATGGTAAAGTGGCATCAAAAAAAAGATGCCACTTTGTAAAAAAGATGCCACTTTACCTGTAGACGACGAAAAATGATGCCACTTTATCCATAGATAAATCTATATATATATATATATATACGTAAATCTATCAAGGTGAGATCCGATTAAAAACTGGGCAACCTGAGATCCGACTCAAAATTTACAAATTATGGAATATATAGGAAGGGTAATTGCTTATTTATAGCATCTGATACATAACCACCATAGAGGGGTAACAAATTCTTAAAATAAATTATTTGAGAAGTTTTGAACAAGGTGAGATCCGTAAGTAAAGTATGGAAAGCTGAGATCTTATACACATATACAACCATTTTTGACGATAACGTTTCGATAAGTCGAGATCCAGCAACGTTGCCATAAATATTGTATGGTAATTTCGTGTATTTTTTTTATTTTATTCAAATCTAATAAAGTATACTTTATTTGAGACAAATGTTCATGTGGACAGTAGGCTAGCAAGTATTTACGTATTAAATATCTATTTTTTTTTCTATTTTTTGAGCGATTATTGCATTTTGATGAACATGTGAAAAATTTTTATGCGTTCATTGTGAGAAGTGAATTTCGATGCAGCCTACTTTTGTAAAATTGAATAAACTATACATGTATAAAACATGGATTTGATGAAAGACGTAGGGAGGAAAGTGGAGAAGTGCACAGAAAGTGATTTACATGAATTTTGCTAAAAATACGGTTAGAGCCATTTTATGGAGTTTCTCAAATATCATTTTTTTTAATAACCTCAAAATAATGGTTCACAAATTTTGAGAGGAGCTGGAGAGAGGGCAAATTCCTTAAAATTTTCGTTTTTTTTCAGACGAAAAAGTAAGTTGCGGACTTTAACATATCCAAATTTCAGCCTCTTAAGTATTTTGAGGGGATCTAGGGCAAAAAACAGCTTTTTGAGGAAGTTTTGAGTTATGAAATTTCTTTAATATCTCATATTATCTCCTCATCAAATCAACCAAAAAGTTCAAATATTGTGTGTGGGGTTAGTTTGGCACTATGACCTTTTGAATTAGGGTCAAAATCAATCCAGAATGGCGGATTATCAAAATTTGAATAGAGCTTAAGGAGTCTCAAAAAACGAGGATTTGAAAAATATGAATTTGAATGATTAATAACGATGAGAAGTATGCTGTATGCTAATTTCACATGTGATTTTGAAGCGGAATGAGGAGGGTGGTTGTCCTCAACATTTTGTGGGAGTAAACGAAAAAACGAAAATAAACGGCTTTTGGAGGGGAAATCACAATGTGATATTTCATGAATCTCGCATATTTCCTCATCAAATTAACCTAGAAGGGTCAATCCTTGTGTGTAGATTTGATTGGTGTCAAAATATGAGCCCCTTGAATTTAAGTTGAAATCGATTGTAAATGGATCCCAAATAGCGTATGTCCAAAATTGAGTCAAGCTTGAGAAGCTTTAAGCAACTGAAAAGTATGAACTTTTCCAATTTTGGAGGACAAAAAATTCTACATATTTCAGATTAAACTTCTCGGTGTTTTTAGTACGGATAAGGGGTGATGAATATGGGCTATAAGTTTGAGAAGTTCACTTGACAATATTACCTCCAAATATAATCAAGCCCCGATTAAAAAGTGAGCTCCAGTGATGCGGCATGGCTGCTCACTTTTTTTTCATTTTCAAATAATCTAAGACAGTAGGAAGAGGTTCTCTGATTCAGATATTGAAGTTATATAGAAATGGAATTCACACCTCAATTTTTTTTTTTGGTCAAGTAGGTGTATCAAAATGAAATATATAATAAAATTTTGATTTTTCTGAAAAGAATTCTATATGAAGTTATCGAAAAAAATATAACAAATCAGCTACCTAAACAACCCAACAACAATAGAAAACCTGTTTAAATTCCTTAAAGCTACCAACCTCCTATCCAAAATCTAAACACCGCCTCTGGCCTTCGTTGCAGAATACGGCAAGTTAATGGAAAAAAGTAAAGTAAAGTTTTTAAAATAAAATAATTAAAAAATAAAACACAAAAGTTAAACTTTGTTCGTAAAGTAAATTCTTTAAAATTTGTATAGCATGGCAGTTTTCCCAGAATTATAATTCTATACATTTTTGCAAATTTTGAGGAAATACCTCTCTCCCCTCAGGGAATAAATGGGCATTTTAGAACAATTGCAGCTTTTATTTCAGGATTTATAGCGTAAATTATGTCAAGAAAAACAGCTAATAGTGAGTAATTTTTGAGACTTTAGAAAAGCATAAATACAAATGGGAAAACTTCAAGCTCCGCTCGACACGTGTTAATATTATTCTTAAGTTATGAAATTTTTAAAGGTTTATTTTGAGTCCAAAATGAATAACTTGAGGGGGAGTGAGCATGAAAATTCGACATCTTGAAATATGGTGCTACCTTAAGGGACAGTATAAATGTGTATTCGCTTTATGTATTTAAAACTTGATATTTAATTTTTTTCTTGTTTTTCTCCCTGGTTGTTAATTTTTTCCGGCAAAGTGAGCACGTGCTCTCGCAAATAATAACAGTTTTTAATTTTAAAGCTTTCGACACAAAAAAACTTTATTTTTAAATATCGATACATAACGCGTTTTCGGCAAACAGACCTTTTCAGTGCAATAATACAGTATCGATATTTAAAAATAAAGTGTTTTTGTGTCAAAAGTTTTTAAAATTAAATACGTAAAACAACACTGAAGAAAAACTTTTTTTCTTGAAAATAACAATTTTATGTGAATTTTAGCCATTCAAGAAGATTCGTTTTTTTTTTGCATCTAATTTTTTTATTCATAAGCTTGATTTTTCTACAATTTCTTCTTGTTTTTTTTTTTTCGAAAAATGATGATTTTTAGCATTAACCTCAAGGTTTGACATTTTTCTCGAATCTCATTTTATTTTTAGTTTTCTTAGAGATTACCTCAAAATTTGAAATATCCTGAATTTTGCTTCTCTTTTTCCTTTAGATTCAGCTTAAAGTTCGCGTTTTTTTTTTCGAATCTCAATTTATTTTTAGTTTTTCAAAGATTACCTTCAAGTTTAAAGACTTTCTGATTTTTTTTTCCATGAAGTCAGCTGGAAGTTCAAAATTTTTCTCGAATCTTGTTTTATTTTTATATTTAAAGTGCTTATTTTGTCAAAGTGTCTTAACAACATAAATAATTTTTACAAAATGATTTAAAATTTATTTTAAAGTATTTTACAGTTGGTAAACGGACTCTTGTTTCACACGATTATTTTCTCGTTGCTAACTGGAAGAGTTATCTTTAAGTAATTTAAGGTAGTGCAAAATAGACCTGTTTTTGATTTCATAACAAACACTTAATTTGATTTTATTTCAAAACGTCTTGCTGCCTAAAGTATAACGTATTCGTGATTCAATACCGAATATAAGGAACGGAAAGATGAGATCCGCGTTGTTGCCGAATGCGCGGATCTCATCTGTTTCGAAACGTAACACTTAGATATACTCTGGTAGAGCGCTCTCTGCAAAACAAACGTCGAACTGACTTCGTATATGTTGGCCGAAAAAGTGGAAAGATGAGATCCGGGCAAAAATTGGGCAATGCATTCCTGATGGTATCCTGATGTCAAAAAACTCGATATACACGCTAAGAAAGGTGAGATCCGAAATCGGATCTCACCTTTCCAAAACGGAGCTCACGTTTCCACGAAATGTATATTTTGGATCTCACCTTTCGGAAATATAAATCTATATATATATATATACCAAAAAGTTGGACATTTGCCAGATGATTAAAAATGGTCTGAAACGTAAAGATTTGAAGACCCCACCCTCCCCCGACCTTCCCTTCCCAAATCAGGTAGGCTGTAATAGCTATCGTTTTGTTAAAAACTCAGCTAAAAAATCAATTAAAAAAAAATTATAAAAATCAAATTATTTGAAAAAGTAAAAAAAAAAAAAAATGTTGACCTGTGTTATGCTATGGCAGAAACACTTTTGGCTGGTGGGTCCCAGGTATTTATCTGAAGATTTTGGCAAACAGTGTGGCCTAACGGGTGGTTTTCTTTTTCCTTTCATTGAGCTGGTAATTTGGTGGAGCAGGATTTACGTTTAATACTGCATCTAAACAGGGCCGGATTTAGGGCAGGGCCCAAGGGGCATGGGCCTCAGGTCCCCACAAATTTGGGGCCCCCACAATCAAAAAATCATAAAAGTATCCCTTAAAATGACAGGTAAAAAAGTTTTTAACCAAGAGGTACGTTACAATGATTTTCCTTCTCTTCATAAACCGGAAACCCCTATACAGATAATAATAGGCAACATCTTTTATTCATTAAAAACGACCAATTGCTGGCCACCAAACATACAAGTCAAGTTTATATTTATAATTTTTGTACTATTTATAATTTTTATCAATAATTGTGTTTTGTGTTTGTTCATTATTCCGATTTATAATTCGGTCACTGTTATAAAGAATTCATTACGGACAAGCATGTCAACAGTTCGTTTGGCCAACTTGGCCCTAATGAGTATTGAAAATGACATATTACGCAAAATTGATTTTGAAGACATAATCAAGGACTTCGCATTCAAAAAATCGCGTAAAGTTTCCATATTGTAATTTGTTTCATTATTTTGAAAATAAAATAAATTTCATAATCATGATTTTCAGCTTTTTCGACAAATTCGTGAGAAATAATCATCGATTTGAAAAATAATCAAATTTTTAGGTCTGTATATCATAGAGGAGGGTGGCTTCCAACCCACTGCAAAAAATGTTCAAATAAGGGCCCCCACATTTACTGGGCCCCGGGGTCCACGAAACCTAAATCCGGCCCTGCATCTAAATACTGGGCTGGTTTCAATATTGGTCTTCCCATTCTTGTTACTCGGATAGGCTTTGGTTTAGGCGTAAGTGGAGTGTTTTGGACTGGCTCATTAAGCTCAAGCATGGAGGGAAAGGCATTGTTCAACATTGATGTGTCTTGTTCGTTTATTAACGATATGTCAGGATTATTTTCTAAAAACATCTACGTATCTGTTTCATCAAGTGAATTGAGCTGTGACTCTGGTTCCTGCAGGTAGAAGGCTGGCTTTAAAAGATCAATAGAGACTCGCTTCTTCACGCCATTTATGTCGAGAGTGAAGAGTTTGGGTGTTCTGTGGAGCACATTGTATGGCCCTTCCTACACGAATTCGAGTAGGTGGTGAACACGGTCAATGCGCATATACTTTGGTTGCGGTTTTTAGTTGTGGGGGTATGAAAAAAGTCTCATTCGTTTTGTGTGAGAATGGAGCAGGTTTGGATTTTTGAGAACGTGTTTTTTAGATTTATAACATAGTCTGGAAGTGGCGTGCTGTCAAGATTTGACGAGGTGTCGAAGAATTCTCCAGGCAAGCGAAGTGTTTTTCCAAAAACAGCTTCGGCGGGGGAATATAGGTGGTCTTCTCGGCAGACAGTTCGCAAGCCAAGGAGGACGATTGCTAATGTGATAACCTGGTTTTTACCATGGCATTTTAAGGCTTCTTTCAGCCTTTGGTGCATCCTTTCGGGTGGCATGCAGTTGTTTTAACATGTTCAGCACCAAGCAAAGCGATGATTTTTTCATTTAAATCTGAGACAAACTGAGTGCCGCGATTTAAGGTTAGTGTTAGTGGTACTCCATAATGCAAAACCCATTCTTGTGCAAATGTCTTAACAATGGTTTCAGCAGTTTGATCTGCTATGGGGATGTACTCAACCTATCTTGTGTAGCGATCAATGAATGTTAGTAAATAATTCATATATCATTGCTGGTAAGTAGAGGACCCACAATATCAATGTGTACATTTACAAATTTAGCCGATGGTGAAAATGTCTGGTAGTTTGATTTAGTATGTCGACTGACTTTTGCTTTTTGGCACAGTTTGCAAGCACGTGTCCATGTGCGGACATCTTTATTCATTCCATCCCATACATATCGTTCTGCAACTAATTTAAGTGTTGGATTTGGGCCCGGATGCGCGAGGTTATGCACCTGTTTAAATACTGCACGGCATAGTGGATATAGAACGTACATTCAGACACGGCCGTCACAGGGTGTCTTACTGCACCAAACCAAGCGATTGGTATCAGGTATGAGAATTTGTTGCAGCGTATATGGAGAAACTGTATATGGTGTCTCACTAGTAATCCATTCATGGAGCCTTAGACAATTCAACTGAGCATCAGCGATTTGGATTGGTGTAATCGGCGCAGTGATGGCATCCACGTAAGCGGTAGCATTACTTGGAGTAGGGATCGTGGTGTTGTTTGCATTATTTCTAGTTGCTGGTGGTATAGTGTTGGTGGAATCATCAATACGACTAAGCATATCAGCCACAATGTTTAAGACAACAGAAATGTGCTTAATGTTAGTGGTAATCTGGTCAATCGCATCTAAATGAGTTGCGCGGCGAGCATTATACCTTTCGTTCGATTCGGGTGACTTGTGGAAAGCAAAAGTTTAATGGCTTATGGTCTATCAGTATTGTAAAGTTGTGGTGACCTTCGCATAGATGGTGAAACTCATTCAAGCTTTCGTAGATGGTAAGGAGTTCACGGTTGTATGCTGGATATTCATGCTGTCTTTCATCAAGCTTCTGTGAGAAGAAACCAACTGGCTCGAGTGTACCATTAGGCTGGATTTGGTTAAGCACTACACTAATAGCCCCACGTCGGATGCATCTTGTAGTCAATGTTAATGGATAATCTTGATTTGGGTAAGCTAAAGTTGCTGCATTAGCAATACATTGCTTACATTTTTCAAAGGCATTACGCGCTTCATCAGTCTAGGCTGGTGGTGTTTTGTCCCTCCGTTTCGTATGACCCTTGAGTAATTCATTAAGCGGTGCTAGTATAGCAGCGGCATTTTGGATATGGTTGCGATAAAAGTTGAATGAACCAAGCGTTTAGCGTAATTCCTGGATTGTTTTGGGTAATGATAAGTTTCAAATTTTTTCTACCTTATGTGGTAGCGGTAAAAGGCCTTTTGTTGACACCATATAACCTAAGAATTGAACGGATGATTGGCCTAGTTGTGATTTTGAAGGGTTTATTGTTAAACCTTGATTGTCTAGACATTTGAAGAGAATACGTAGGTGCTTTTCATGTTCCTCTGCCGATGTGGAGAAAATGAGAATATCATCGAGGTAGTAGAACATGAACTCGAGGCCTTTTAAAATTTCATCCATAAACCTCTGATAAGTTTGTGGAGCATTACACAAGCCAAATGGCATTTGTAAGTATTTAAATAGCCCAAAGGGCGTTTTAATTGCAGTCTTGGACACATCATCAGGTGCAACTGGGATATGATGAAAGGCTTTAACTAAATCAATGACCGAGAAGATGGTTTTATAAGCCAGATTTGTGGTAGCATCTTTTATATAGGGAAGGGGTAGTGGTCTGGCTAGGTGATGGAATTGAGCGCGCGGTAATCACCACATGGGCGAATTTCATCACTATTTGCCTTTGGTCTGATCAGGAGTGGCGATGCCCAGCTGGAATCAGAACGTTAAACAATGCGTACATTAGTGAAGGTATCGGACGTGTCTTTAGCCTTTTTTTGTTTTTCTGGGCGAAGGCGGCCCTTCAGTAACAATATGGTGCTGCACATTGTGTTTAAGCTTCTCTAAGAATGGATGAGGATGTAATAAGCCTAGAAACTCTTTTATCACGTCAATATACTGGTTGGGTGGTTGAGTGAGTTTAATAGCGCTCACCTGGAATGTAGGTGTTTCCTTAATAGCACAAGCATGGCTCAATTTATCGTCGCCATGACGAAGGCATCAACGGCGAAGATCTGGCATTATATCGTGGTAATATAACAAATCTGCTCTAATGATAGGTTGGTCTATGTCAGCGATAACGAAAACCTATGGTAGTGGTTCCGGAAATCCAAAATTGATGGTGGTATATTCGTACCCATATGTGTGAATAGGGTTATCATTTGCACCAAAAAGTGTAAAAAATGGTTTATACTTCATTGGCACTTTCTTATTGCGCTTACACGAGCATGCAGGGAGTGAAGAAAAATCAGACCTGCAGTTAATGAGGAAATCGCAATTCGAAAAAATGTCACGGAGGTGTAAGCGGCGAGAGGTTGTTGAAAATGATGAAAGGGAGGCATCCGCCGCTGCAATTGTCCCTTTCAGTAGTTTTCTGGTTTTTTAGTAGGCGGAGGTGATGGAGGGGCCACTATAGGTAGCTTATAATTACATGGCGGGGTGCATTTGTTTACACTGGAACTGAAACGATGATGATACCAACACATACCTGTGCTTATACTTTCGGGTGACCACATATGGGAATAGGCGATCTGTTGCGGTGCGCGGAATAATTACGCTGCGAGGTATGGCATACTGGACCAGCTGATGCAACCTGTACTGGTGGGATCGATTCCATGAGTATTTTGCGAATAGTTGCTTATAAATTTGAAGCTGTTATCGCCAACGGGCTTGTAACAGAATCGACCACCGGATTAGTAGATAAAATGGGTTCAACAGTATGGATACTTGACCTTTGGTATAACTCAAAAAATTTTTTCCGCGCGGCTGGCAAGTACTTCTAACGCTTCAGTCGAATAGGTAATGTGCTCTTGAATGTGCATAGGTAACCTCTTTTGCTACATGCGGCGCAAAATCGCTTCGGGTATGTGTACGCCGGGTACGGAACCCATTTCAGCTAATAAATGTGAGGGTTTCTGACCAGAAACAGAAAGCTTGCCGAAAAGTCGATCAAACTGCTCATCTTCAGATACAGAGTATATGTCGATAATACATTGACGTAATTGTGCGAATTTTTCTTCAGTTGGGTTGGCTGCGCGGATTAAATCATGTGCTTTTGATAACACAGTAGCAGATAATTTCGATAACAAGGTACTACACCTCGTTTGTAAATCTGCATTTTGCAATACGTCGTCGGCGATTTGAAACCATAATTTAGGATCGGTGGTGATGAAATCAGGCAATTGAACACGAGAAAAATTCCTTTCCGATGGCGTATAGGGGAATGGAATACTAGTAGATGATGTAGGGGTAACAATAGGTGTATGAGGTGAGATGCTTGTCGTTGTAACAGTATTATTCGGTGTCTTCGTTATCGCATTTCCAGGAGCATGGTTCACAGGCACGTTTGTGAATGCTGCTGGCATACCTGGTGTTGAATAAGCTGAAGATGGCCATAGTGTATAATATGGCGATGGCTGAGCGTAAATTCCTAGAGGACATAACGTTGGCGAAGTAGGGATTGGGTTTACCACTGCAGTTGTTGGCGCTGAAATAACAGTTGACGTCGTTGGAGTCATAACAGGTGTTGAAGCTGATAATTCGTTAAGTATAGGATCAAACCTGCGTGTTGAACTGATACCACTGTCATGTGTGCTGGCTGGCGTCGTTGGCATATTTCCGATCGTAGGAATAACCGGAGTTTCGTCAGTTAAACCCATTATCACGAATTCGAAAAAAAAAGATTACGCAATTTCGGAAAATAATACGCAATTTGGGGAAACAATATGCAGTTGGGATGTTGATACGAATTATTCGTGTAATAACTCGAAAAAATAAGTAAAACGACTTTGAAAATAATCAACTTCTGAAATTATTGTTTACTTGTTCCAAATATGGCGTAGTGTCTACTGTTATAAGTACGCACTAACCCAGTTGGGTGAAACTTCGCCTATATGCGCTTGAAAGTCGCGTTTAAACAGCGATTTTTTAGGACTAGCGTCTGCAAAGTCGCTGATAATCTCGCGTTAACCCGCGACTAGGCGATATTACACGCGTAATAAAAAGTCGCGCGTTAGAGCGTTAAAAATTCGTTCATAATGTCGCCTTACAAAAGTTCGTTACACGCGACTTTGTAAATTACACCTATAAATTCGCCTACCTATCTTTGTCATAAGAATTTTAAGATCCCCGCGTTGGTTTGTATACACACCGCTCGACGTCCAAGAACTAATGTGTTGTGACTGTATAGAGTTCCCTCGTTCCTACATTCAGCGTATGTTGGTCGTTCCATAATAGGTATTTCGTTGTTTATTTATTTATTGTTGTTTTATTTGCTCATGAGTGCATATTTAAACATTTGCAAACAATCATGTCGAAAAAACCGTAAGTAATTCTTATTTATTTATGTGTTTATTTATTTATTTATTTATTTATTATGTGTTTATGTATTTATTTATTTATTTATTCATTTATTTATTTATTTATTATGTATTTATGTATTTATTTATTTATTTATTAAATAAAATTTAGTCCTATATTTATTTTTATTTATAGGACTAAATTTTAATGGTATGATGAGTAAAGGTATGGAAGGGAGTGGGTCAGGACTGAGGAAGAGGAGAAAATTACATTTTTTCATGTGTTTTGGCCTATTTTGTACTTATTTATCTGAGGCTGCATCGATTTTAGAAAAAATAAAATACAATTTTTTTTACCTACCTGAATGTAATTACGTTTGCTTTACATTCAGCTACTTTTATTTTCGATTATGCTCAGTAACATTTTAATTCAAGAGGGGTTCCTTTAGAAAATTAGTAGGTACCAATAAGTTGAAAATTAAATCTAAGTAATCCTTTTCTAAATCACTCCATCAAATGAAATTGCCAAAGTTTAGTTATTTTACAGTAATTTATATAATGGCTGTTTATTAGAACACAAGTGTTGAAGGTAGGAATAAATTAAATTATAGTTGTGGTAGAGATTATGTTCATATTGATGACGGAAATATACATAGAGAAGACAGTAGAGCTGCTGATAATACTACTGGTATGCATATGAATATTAATTTACCTATTTTTTCCATTAATTTTTTTTTTTTTAATTTTCTTATTTTTTCATTTTTGTTTCAGATATTACGTCCTTTCAAAAAATTCCAACGGATACCTACTTATACATAAATATATTATGTATAAAAACTTTTTTTTTTTCAAGTTTAACGTAAAAATATATATATTTCTAATTTCTTAATGATTTTGAATATTTATAGTGATTTATTATAACATCATATGAAAATTCACGCGCATTTACTTTTTTAAAATATGAATTCTGGAATATTATTACGTTCATTACAATTATAATTTCACTAATAATCTCAAATTTATGACTGAAAATAATTCAATATAATGAGCGAAATAATAATCAAAAATTCATTGAAAAAACGTTAAAAATTTCCCACAAAAACCTGCCGTGATGAAAAAAAAAACCGCGTATAATTTCTCACGGCGATAAATTAGGCGACATTATATGCGCAGTCGCTGTTCAAATGAAACGCGACGCGCATATGCGATTTTATAGGCGAATATAGTAGGTTTGTTCGGGCGACCTACTCAATGTAGTAGGGTACGCAAAAATAAGTAACTTATTCTTGAGTAACCTACTGCACAAAATTCTTGTAGTAAGTTTAGTAGCTTAGAAAAAAATGTGTAGGATACTCAAAGTCGCCCGAACAGAATTGAGTAAGTTACGCAGGTCGCCCGAACGCGTTTTAGTAAGTTAAGCTACTTTGAGTAGTTTGAGTAGGTCGCCCGAACAAACTTAATATATGCGCAGTCGCTATTAAAATGAAACGCGACGCGCATAAGCGATTTTATGAGTGAACAAAATATGCGCAGTCGCTATTCAAATGGAACGCAATGCGCATACGCGATATTATAAGCGAACAAATAGGCGACTTTATGGGCGAAAAAAAAGACGCGTTCGTCCTGGAAAGTCGCCGCGATTTTAGCCGCGTATTTATAGGCGAAGTTTCACCCAACTGGGAAGGGCTAAACCTTGGACAAAATGTGGGGACGCAAATTTTTTGCACTTAAGAAAATTTAATATTTATGTGCCACTGAAACTTCGGACGGTGGAAAAAATAATAAATAAATTAAACCTAACCAAACCCAACTTTAAGGTAAGGAACGTAGGTCTGAAAGTTTCAAGTCTGAAGGTTCGAATGGTGGAAAAAATAATAAATAAATTGAACCTAACCAAGCCCAACTTTGAGGTAAGGAATGTAAGTCTGAAGGTTCGAAGGATGAAATAAATAATAATGCAAAAATTGGAGTAATAAAATAATATTAAAAAAAAAAATTGACAAAAAAGTTTGAAAAAAAAAACTTGATCCGAAAAACAGTAAAAAAAATCGCGGGATGGAATAAAAATTCCATCTCGCATCCATCAGCACAAGGAAATGTTGTCATATCCACTCCACCACGAGTAGCTCGACAAGAATTGCCAACAAGTCCGTATACATACGCGTTGCATTAGACGTACACAAGGATACGTAAGTGTGAAATAATGTAGAATTAAAAGAATAATATCGTTCACCACTATTTTTTCAAGGTTTAGCCTCCAGTTAAGTACGCGCGAACAACGAGCACGAAATTGAAAAAAGAAAAAAAAAACGAATTTCAAATCCTGGCAGGGTCGCCAATTTGTAGCTTTGGCTGTAATACTATTAATTAACGCAACAGACAACGAATATATTCATGTAATGGAGGTAACGTTGTTGTTTTTTACAAAGAATTGGACACACATACATTTACATATCTTAGAGTAGACGTGCAGCGAATATATACCTGCGCACATACATGTGCGCGATGGAACGACAGTATCTTCATAATTATTCCGATTCAGATTACAAGTAAACAAGTGTACTCACCCGCCCTTCGTGCGTGAATAATATGTGAATATAGAAGTAAATTTGAAATGATTTATTAAAAAATGTACAAAACTGAAGATCATGTAAGGTTTACAGTGTTGCCATTCCAACTCATATAAACAGTACTAATTTAGGACAAATATCGTATTTCTTGCCATGCAATAATACGTGTTTTACAAATTTTAAGTACCTTGAGCCTCCCTACTCAAATTTTGATAATCCGCCATTTTAGATCGGTTTAGACACAAATTCAAGAGGTTATATTCTGGTTACCAACTAAACCTGCATAAAAAGTTTAACCTCTCTTAGGTGATTCGGTGAGGAGATATTATCGAAGCTTCATTAAATTTCCTATAGTAATTTCCCTTCTAGAAGCTGATATTGCCCCATATCTCCTCCAAATTCACTTGGGAAGGAAACATCAGAATAGGTTAGTCACTTGTGCTCATTTTATCATATGAAGCCACTCATGTACCACCACCCACTAAATTTTCAGGTCGATAACCTATCCTCCTCCCCTCCAACATCATATATGTGATGAATTGGGGAAATTGTATGCTTCTTATCCTCAATAATCATACCGTGCGTCCAAGTGATTCGGGAACAATCAGCGAAAAAATCTCTACTGCAATTATTTAAAATTGTTTTTTTCAAATGCAAAGTGATTGTAATGCAGTTGAAATGAGTTTATCAGTATTAGAATTCATTAAAATAATTTCAAAAATAATTTCCGATTTAGAAATTGTTGTTGAACTGTTATTATGTTATCAACAAACTGAGATTTTTGCGCTTATTATACCCGAATCACTTGGATGCACGGTATAAGTTTATACATTATGTAATTAAATTTTTACCAATTCGAGGCTTCTCAAATTATTCTCACATTTTTACAATCAGCCAATTTGGATCTATTTTGACCCAAATTTAAGAATACACTTTTTTATATGAGATCAAAAACAACAGTTTTGAGATATTTGCCTTTTTTCCAGCCCCTTTCAAATTTGAGTGATCTGCCATTTTGAATTTTATCGAAAAAACAAAAAAGTTCTTTTGTTGCATTTCTAAGAACCATCTCTCATAAGCCTGCATTTTGGATTCATTTTCACCCAAATTCAAGAGGTCACATTCTGGTTACCAATGAATCCCACCCACAAAGTTTGATGTTTGTAGGTTGATTAGGTGAGGAGATATGGAAGATTCAAGAAATTTCATGAGTTGAAAGTTCCTCAAAAAGCCGTTTTTTGTTCCAGCTCTTATCAAAAACAAAAAATTTGAGTCATTGGCCTTTTTTTGCATTTTTATGAAGAGTGTCTCGCCAAATTTTCAGCAATTTTTATTTATACCCGCCTACGCAACGCGTAGAGGAAAAAATATATATACCAAAACGTTGGGCGTTTGCCAGATGATTACAAATAATCTAAAACGCAAAGATTTAAAGACCCCATCCTCTTTTTACCCCTCCTCCCAAATAAGGTAGGCTGTTACAGATGTAGTTCCTAAGTTGAAAACTCAGCCAAAAATTAAACAAAAAATATGAAATAAAGAGGTATGGTATAGAAACTGGTTTAGTAATATAGGTATAAGTATAAATAGAAAACCACAAAACAATACCCTGTAGCTCCATTACTTCAATACAAAATTACACGCAAATAGTAATTTAAAGTAAATATGTACTAAAAGGTGGAAAGGATGCAGTATGCAAAATGACTAAGCTACCCACCAGTACCCACATTTCACCAGCTCTGAATCACAACACATAATACATTTCACCGTTCTGGTAACACTATCCCTGTGTGTACACTTTGGCTGATAGATATTCTGTTTCTGTTCTTACATGGCAAGTAAATAGTTGAAAAACACCATTTTGAGCTAATAAATGTCTTATGAACATCTTATAGATATACATACTTTCAAACTGAACTTGAATTAATATCGAATAGATGTCAGTAAACATCAATATCTTGTTGTGATTAACGAAAAATGTTGATATCTATTCGACATTAATTGAAGCTCAACTCGAAAGTATGTCGATAAGATGTTCATAAGACATGTATAAGCCCAAAATGGTGTTTTCTGCATATCTATTTACCACAGCAATATGCACACTTTATCGTACTCCCCAACTGGTTACCGCTCCGAAACATCTATAAAAGTCGTCATAATTTACGTCACTTTCGACTTGCACTTTTCTGTTTCTTCTTTTAGAAGTTTCGCAGTCTCGTTAAAGATTACGTTTTCTTGGATATGGCATATTTTAAATCTCAAACACGGCACATCAAAGTAAAACTAAACAAATAAAGTGAAACTCAAAAAAAAAAAAAAATGTCATATAAAATGTGAAATTCAATATTTTCTGATTAGAATTCTCAATGATTTTTGTGATTAGGATACACTGTGCACGTTCTTCTTTCGTTTAGATGTTTTATAGTTTCGTGAAAGATTGCGTTTCCTTGGAGATGACAGATTTCAAATCTTAAACACATGACATCCAAGTAAAACTCGAAAAATAAAGTGAACATAAAAAAAAATATTGCATAATAAATGGGAAATTCAATTTTTGGGATTAGAATACGTTGTGTGCGTTAATCTCGGTGAACATGAGACCGGTTGATAGCTGCGTAAAATAACAACACTGGTTGGAACACCACCACCTCCAGCACCCACCCTCATTCCAACGTAACGCGCTCGCTTTAAAACGAAATCGTACCTCGTCTTGCCTTTGGACTCGTTACCTCACCGCATTGTCCAGTGACGTCATAAAAATTTTGAAGCTCGATTGCGGCTTTTCGAAAGGGTATTTTGAAAACTCATTTTCGTGTGGACCACCTACACATAGACGTGAATGTATAGTCAAAATTTCAATCACTTTCATTCAGCCGTTTAGCCGTGATGCTGTGACAAAGATCGCATACTTCCATTTATAGAATAAGAAGATATGCGGAAAAAACGTTTGTGACCCCTACTCATGAAAGGGAATTTAGCCCTTGGGTGTGTTAAAATCAGATAGACACTGTGTATATGGATGATACTGTCTATATAATCAATATTTCCATATAATTTCACCTAAACCTTTTATCGAAACACTTTTTTTGTAGGTAAATTGTGGATCATTTTTGAATTGCTTTCGCTAATTGTGCAATCAGGGGCGAAACTAAGGGGGTATTGGAGGTCAAAACACCCCCCTGGCAATATTTTCGATAACGAAAAATTCGGCAAATTTGATTATTTTTGTCGGCAATTTCAACATATTACGTAACTAAAATTTCAAAAAATCCCTTTATTTTTGTGTAAAACGTGAAAACTGAAAATGCTCTCATAAGAGCTAATGTATTTTTTTGAATGTTTATCATATTTTCAATTTTAGACTAAGTTTTTTTCGTGGTAACTGCAGCGCACTCTACACATTCGTGGACAGGTCAATTTTTCTAAACTCAGCTTGTCATAAGATAAACAGGTATTATTATTCTCGCTTTATTGTTTTTTCAATTTCACACGAATAGCTACTCAATAAATTGCCGATTGCAACGATTTAATATAAAAAACTGAGTCGGCAAAATTAAGGGTATTCCACTCTCCAATATATCACCCTAGTTTTGCCCCGTGCGCAATTTTTACTTACTTCATGTCGATTCGACATATAGATGGAAATGTCTATAATCGTTATTCCACAGAATTTTATATTACTTAGATACCTAACACATTATCGATACTTTTTTTGCCATATGCCATTAAGTGTTCAAGGCATAAAAAGTTATGTGTATTCTTCGTATTCGAGTATTTTTACTCGAAAATCGAGCTATGGTGTGGACAGATGGTTGTGTTCACATATGTGGGTATACCCTCTATTGGCAACCTGTTTCGCTGAGTTTCTTTTTTATTAAGAGTTGAATCTCAAAACACTAGGCATAGCTAGGGTTACCATACGCCCTCTTTTTCCCGGACGTGTACTCTTTTTTAAAGAAGAAAAAATAGTACGGTATCTTTTTCCAAAATGTATTAAAATGTCCTCTTTTTTCACTGAATTTGACAATTCGAAACTTTTTGACAAATATACCATTCTGAAACCTTTTGTATCAAACATCAATACACGTCTAGAAGAGAAAAAGAAATTTTAAGACACTTTATCTCTTCAAAAGTGGGCTAAGTACTACGCTGCCGTCATAAAAAATTCAGAAGCGCACAGCAAGCTACCAAAATTTGTCGTTTTTTTGCGATTTCTGCCCATAACACTAATCAACGTATAATTAGGTACTCGATGAATAATTGTGGGGAGTTTTATAATTTTTTTTTACCGCAACGTGAGAATATTCTATAAAAGGTCGCAAATTCAAAAAAATGTAGCTAATTATTAATAAACAGAAGAAATAATTTTTATTTTATTTTATATAATCATTTTTAATAAAATTAAAACAAATGACCCCATAAAAATCAAATCCCTCTTAAATTTCCTTAAATCCACCAATCTATTCTCACAAAATAAATATAAACTAATAAATCAGCACGTGCCTCTGGCCTAGGTGGCAGTATACGGCATGTTAATTTAGGAGTAAGTAAGTAAGTGAATAAAAATAAAGGTCCTTTTGTTATTCTGAGGATTCAATTAAAACCTCAAAAATATATGGTAAATTATTAAAACATTGATGTATTTTTAGTTTTTTTGGTATTTGATGAGAAATTACTTTTATTTGGAGAGAGAGGTGGTCCATAAAGAAAAAAAACAAATTTACAATATAAATGTCCTCTTTTTCTTCATTTCATGTATGTTAAACCTAGGCATAGCAACAATTTACAACTTACCCAATATAGGACAAAATTTCATCATGTATAGATACTATGTCCGCAAAAATTATTAATTCCCTCCCACCGAATAATAATAAAATTCATACCAATATAATTTTTAAAAGAAAACTCAGGGAATTGCTGATTGCTGGTGGATTTTACACGGTGCAACAATATCTCGCAATGTAATTTAAAGTATTTTATATGTATGGGTCATGTATTGATAGTAATTTAATATTTTTTGCAACATATGACTTTGTAAATGCTCCTTGGAGTGCACTACAGGTAAAAAGAAACAAAATAAATAAATAAATAAACAGAAATAACATGAGAACAACAAACTACATGGTAAATGTATCCTCAAACTTTGATGTGCCAATATTCACCCTGATATGAAATCAAAATTTTGGTGGACGCATTGAGTTATAACTCAGTTCCACATAATTTAGGATTATGATGATCAACATTTTTACCTATCGAAAATCAGGAGCATTGCGCTACGCTGCGGTAGTCAATGCATACTTACTATAAATTTTGGTCAACATAAATATATATATACTCGTACACATATATCAGCAAGTAAATATTACACATGACACATGAGTAGTGAGCAGGGGCAAAGTGGCGCTTAAAATTTTACCGAACAAACCTAAACTACAGCGGCGCTGCGTCGTTTTGCGAATACCTAATTAAGTTCTGATGAGCGTACATGAATTAAATGATATTTATTAATTTTTTTCAACAAAAGAAACACCTCAAGCAATCAACATTTTTAGCTGAGTTTTTGACTTGAAAATAATAGCTATTGCCTATTACAGCTTACCTGATTTGGAAAGGGGGA
Source organism: Phenacoccus solenopsis (assembly GCA_009761765.1). Lineage (NCBI taxonomy): Eukaryota > Metazoa > Arthropoda > Insecta > Hemiptera > Pseudococcidae > Phenacoccus > Phenacoccus solenopsis. Next base: position 527,809 of record CM019752.1, on the reverse strand, counting down.
GTTGCGGAGTGTGGGGTCTTCAAATTTTTGCATTTCATACCATTTGTAATCATCTAGCAAATGTCCAACATTGGTATAAAAATATATTAAGGTGGATCGAAAAAAAAAACACTTCTTGGATGTGGACCAACTTTGGTGAGGTGGTTTACTTTGAGTGGGAGACCTCCCGAAAAAATTTTGAGTCCCCTAAATGAAAGGGGAGGGGAGCAGAAGGTCCCTAAAGTGCATCATCTTTTGAAAAAAAAAAGATATTTTTTGTGTTTCTTAGCTAGTCAAAATAGTGTGAGAAAGCCTTTTTAGCACTTCAAAGTTGCAATTTGAGTTTCTGAATCTTCCTAGACCATCGCCATCCTTATTGGACGAAAATTCAGACTGCTACAAGGGGGTCGAAAAGTTGCAGGTCGCGATATTTCAATATTATGAAATTTTCGCCGACTCTGCATCAATTATTTTTTAGCTAAGTAATTTGACCAATTTTTTCTTCAACCTCTAGTATTCATTAGGAATGAATTTTTGAAAATTTTCTGTACCAGTGCAGCCAGTAATATATCGCAATATTTCAATAATGTGAAATTTTCACTAGTTTTGAATGTATAATTTTTTCGACTATAAACTTCACGAATATTTTTTTTTCTCAAGCACATTGTTTTGTTTTTAACTTTCTTGTTTTTTTTTTATATTTTTTGTTTTGTTTTTATTTTATTTTTTATTTTTTTGCATCCCTGGAACAATAAGAAAAATGCATACTAATATTTGGATAATTTTTTTTATATCTTTTTATGCAAGTTGCACACTGCAATATTTGTGTCATATGTTGGAATGCTTAAGACGAAAAAAATGTAGATATATCTCCAGATTGCGAATCACTCAAATTCTGAGGAGAGCCGGAGAAGGAGCAAATGACTCAACCTTACCCTGTTACCATTTTACAATTCAATCTATCAACTTTTATCGTAATTCTTGCGCGAGAACAAAGAAACCTTAACTCATGCTGGTTCACGCTACGTAACATCCCATCACGTCGAAAAACTAATCAGCTTTAAAGCAACACTACCTCCTCACTTCTTCTTAACTTTCAACTCAATACGTCAAGTTTTACTCGAGTTATTGCGCGAGAACCAAAAAACCCAATTCACGCAAACTCACCTTTGAACACGTCCAAAAACTAATCAGCATCAGAGTACCACCACCTCCATCCTTCTTTTAACTTTCAACTCGATCCGTCAACTTTTACTCATGTTATCGCGCGAGAACCAGAAAACGTTGACACACGCCTTCTGACACCAACTCACGTCCGATCACGTCCAAAAAGTAATCAGCTTGAGAACCCAACTACCCCAACCCTTTCCTCGAATTTGGCGGAACAAATTATGGGAAATCTACCTGACGCACGAATTAATCTAACATTCCATTCAAACGTAAAGGAATCGACTACGCAGGTCCAATTATTGCGAAACCAAACATCCGAGCTAAAGCCAAAACTGACTTGAAGACTTATATCTGTGCATTTATTTGTATGGCTACAAAAGGTATTCATATTGAATAATTGATAACAACTTTTCAGCGTAAATGTGTGCCTAGCGGTCAGAAATAGAAAGCATATTGTTCTTCAAAACATCTTTTATTTTCGTGATATACTCGGAAGCAAATTAAAACAATTTTGATCTTTACGTTTTTGATGATGACGCTGTCTAGTGAAACTATTGTGTGAACTAGATGTATATAATTTACTAGGGGGCTTCGCCACCTGGCCGCTTCGCGGCCCAACCCCGCGGCATTCCTCGCTTCGCTCGGATTGCCTATTTGATGTGACTTCTTCGAACAACATAACATGAACGATGATATATGTCGTGTAACTGACGAACTAATGCGGCACGGCAAACGCCACGCCCACAACCAAGCAAGACGTGGAGTGGAATACAGCAACGCGTAACGAACGCGTTAAGTTTTATGCAATAAAAAAGGGAAAAATTATTTTTTTTAACTCTCTGATTAAAATTTTCAATTTTTTTTGCTTGATGACATATCTGCATAATTTTTGCAATTTTAAAAAAAAAAATTCATCGAAATCCGTCCATTAGGAGAGGCTGGGCGATTGGAACAACATTTTTTTGGTCCTATTTTTGTTGTTTTTTTTTTCTTGTAGCTTCATATATATAATGTAGAGGGGTTGAAATTACCTCCATCTGAAAAATTGCTTATAACCCTATGAGCATGCAATTTAGTTAATTTACACTATATACACTGCGATGCCAAAGTGCTTCCGAAATCGGAGGTAAATTGGCCAAATAGAGGCATATTGTCGCAGTAAAAATCTTTTTTGGATGCAAATTGATACTGTAACGAGCGATAATGGGTGCGAAACTCGATTTCTTATTACAGCGAGCGGTATGTTGTCGGCGAAGTCTGGCCGATTAGGCTTCGTGGAAGTTCGGTTGTCAGAGCTTGATGAAAGGATGGCCGAAGTTTCGCGAAAAGCTTTCGGCGAGTTTCGTCCGACAACATCTGACTCGGCTTGGGAAATAGGGTAGTAGGCGATAGATATTTTTCCGTCATACCGTTATGCTTAGCTTGTAATGCTGTATGTAATTTATTTTTTTCGCTTATTAATCAGAGCGTGAGCTCATAATACAAATTTTGTATAATTTGTTATTTGTTTGCTTTTTGCTTTTGCTTGTGCGTTTAGCACAGTATAGTTTATTTTGCTTTGCGAGTTTTTTATTTTTTTTTGCACTCGCCTGATTTTCTATAACTAATATTATACGCGAAGTGTTCGCGATTTTATATTTTTTTTATATCTTTGTTATTCTTTTTTTCCGTTACCGATTTGCATCGGGTGAGTTTTTTTTACGCTTCATGCATGCTTTAATTATTTGATATCCGCTTAGATTGCATATGTTTTATATTTTTTTTGTTTATTTGTTTGTCCCTTAGTTTTTTTTATGGGAGAAAAAACCCACACAACAGCAAATATATCGTTCTACCTTTTGGGCACTCGGCGATTGCTCGTATTTTTCTTTTTTGCTTCCTGTGGCGATCATCATTCCTCGTGAAGACGTCTAAATTTAATTTTTTTTTTTTGTTTGCTGTAAATTTACTTATTTTATTCTTTTTAATTTTTTTTTTGTTGTTCTATTCGATAAGCCTGAGATTAACCTAATCGGATACCATATAGATTAATTGAAACCTATCGTTTCAGAAATTTGGGGGCTCGTCCGGGATTAGTTCGCTGACCCATAGTTATATTAAATTTAATTATTTAGAAAAATATAATCATGGAGCAAGATCATAATAATGATCTCATGATTTTTGAGGCAAGCGGTAGAGAGAGGCGTGATCGACGTCAAAGTAGGCTGTTCTCTCTTGAGACAATCGCCGAAGAAACGTCTGGTGATAAGGTAAATGCACCCCCTTCCGATTTTAACCCCTTGGGTTCTTCTACTACGGTGCAAAATAATGTGTCGTCCGATTTTGAAGCCTTGAAAAAACAAAATGCGGAACTTTTGCGTGAATTGATGGAGTTGAGGGCTCGCGTTACTTCGGGATGTCCACCTCCACCTGGTCTGCCTCATCCCCCAGTTGGCATTCCATATCCACCTCCGTTATACCCACCTCCCTCTTTTAGCGTATCCAACAGTGCACCACCGACTGTACCACCATCTAGAGTAGGATTTCGATGCCGATGTGGAAATATGCCACCGTGTGGAGATAATAAGGGGTGTAACTTTATTGCACAACCGCCAGAAATTCACCAACCTGCTGAGATAAGTCACAACCTACCTAATAATTCCCAAACTCCGATCCCACCTCAACCAGCGGTAGGACCGAATCGATTACTAAATTTTAATGATCCGATTAACAACACGTTGAGTTCGCAGGGAAGTGAGGATCCAAGTGCGGAGCTGCTAAATTCATTACACGCTCTAACGAATAAAATTGGCAATTTGAAAGGATGTGAGATAAAAAGTAGCCAGCTACCGAAGTTTGAGGCAGCATCTGCATATCATCCACACGAATTTCTAACTCAGTTTGAACTTCAGATTGGAGATGCAGAAATTACAGAGTATAAAAAAATGTCGCTATTCAAAGAATGCGTGAAGGTGTCTAAGCCTGAATGGGACTTTTTCGCTCCTCAGATGAAAGAATTTTCGTTACTAAAAACACTTTTTTTATCGCAATTCTGGTCAGAAAGAGCGCAGTTGGAATGTGTTAAGGCCTGGCGACAACTCAGTTTCCGTGAGATGAGTCCTGAGGAAACTCTAATTCAAATCACGAAGTGGGAGAAGACGTTGAGAAGATTGAATAAGGTGACGATTGATCTCGAAAGACTACCATTAATGATCATCGATAAATTACCTCAAAAGTTACGAACGGCTTTAAATTTAAGTGCCTTTAAAAACATGAATAAGTTGAAGACAAAAATTCGTGAGGCAATAGATTTCGAGTTGGGACGAGAAGCGATAGGTATTAGTTTTGATTTACACGAAAACCTACAAAGCCAGTCGTATAATTTAGAGTGTAATAGGAACGCTGAGAATATGTACAATAGCTCATCGATTAATAGCGTAAATAATTCCAATAATGGTAACGATTCCTATGTTAATAGAAATAACAATCGCGGGCGCGGAGGGTACACGGGTAGGGGTCGGGGTACTTGGTCCAGTGCTCAGCCAGCGCGCAGCGCACCACCGACCTCCTCCGCACACCATTCTATTCCCGAAGTAGCGGTACCTGTTGCCGCTCCAGAACCCTCGTCTTTAAATGGAACCATAAACCGATCTGCCCCGCCACCACCGGTTAATAATGTGTTAAACGCGTACAGTATGATAACCGGTCAGTCGGGCTCTTCTCAACCTTCTGTCTCTCACTTCTCAGTGACGTCAAATTCTCACATTGGTTGGCAAGACATCGCGATAAACCTAACTAAAATAAACACGTATCCGAATGTATCATTTAGTGAAGTTCTTAAACGAACTAGTCAGACGTTAGCTTTTGTTACAACAAAGTCGCCTGCGATAAATAACCTCAATACGTTAAATATAAATGATCGCACTCTCACTAACAATTCTTCTAAATTTAACTCGAATGTGTTAGAGTTACAGGTATCACCACGAACTTCGACACATACACCATGTATTCAAAAAGTACGTTCACCTCGATATCAAACTCGGTTTATCGTAAATTCGTCGCGTAAATCGGTAATAGATAAAACCTCGAGTAACGTGCATGAAAAACCAGGTAAAGGTAACAATAATATACCTAAACCAACAACGTCGCGATCGGTTTTAACAGGAATAGGTATCAATACGTTCTCCATTAATACGAATCGATTTAATATTCTTAATGAGGTAGAGTGTTCTTCCTCGCCGCTAAGTTGTGGAAAAGAGGTTGCTTCCTATTGGAGAGAGGTAAATCGATGTTCAAAAAATCAGCGAAAGGTTAATAATAGTCGCAAGAGTCAGCCAAGGATTAATGCCACAACGGTAAAAACAGAACTCGACCGACAAAGGAAAATTCTTTTGCCTAGTTTTGAACGATATACACTACAATATTATGGCGAAATAATTTGGTGTGGAAAACCACGTGTTACTTTATCTCGAGGAGTTTTAATGGGCTCTGGAATCACGTACGAATTGGCGGATAGATTTAATCGTAAAAAATATATTTTTTCAAAAAAGCCAACCTATGGAAATCAATTCTTGGCCCAAAATCGTCCTATTCTTTCCTTTTTGAAAACTATTCGAAATACCGATACTACTCCTGCCCGCGTTATCTTGTGTCTAGGTAATGAGGAGATAACGAATGAAAAGGTTGATGTACGTGTTTTTCGGACGGCGTTAGAGAAAATACTCAAACTCTTTATCGATAAGGGCACCGACCAGCTATTATTCATTATGCCACCACCGCCATTTACGGCTCCTGAGAAGACCACCCACGCAAATTTTGAACAACGTTATCTGAATATTCTTAGTGCAATCAATGAAGCGATAACGGGAATTGACGACTACCGAATTATTCTAACAAATACTAGAACATTATTTACCGATAACTCGTATCAGTTTACGCACGTGAAAAAGATAGAACGTCCACGCGTTACACAGAAATTTCCCGGAGTTAACAAGAATGCATACACACACGATTTACAAACTAATAGGTGGCTTCCCAAAGTCGAAAAGATGGAAGACCTGGAGGATTTTTTAGTAAAAAAGATGACAAAGAACTGGGGAAAAGACAAGGTAACTGATCTCGGCCAGAGTGATTGTGAGAGCGAGAGAATACAAGAGATTAGAAGGAAACCAACGGTCTGTAGGGTACCGGGTGAGGCAGCGACATTCGAAATAGATGATCGATACGATCCAGTCGATTTTTACGCCCATGTAGGAGTAGGTAAGAGTGATACAGTGTTGCAATTACTTATAGATACTGGTGCAGCGATTTCTTTAATACGTCGTGATTGGTTTGAGTATTTACGTAATCTTTATGATACTACGGCAGTTCGAGAAACACCAATAAAAAGAATGATCAGTATAAGAAATGTAAATGGTGGGGATGGAGGAAAAATCACCGGGGCAGCTGACATTTGTTTGAATATTGAAACTGGGCATTCGTGCTGGGTTCATTTCTATATTATAGATGAAATAGAGAATGCAGCAATACTGGGAGGTGATATACTGCTAAATTATAACTTCAGAATTTTTTGCGATAGAAAAATGTTATTCTTACGTGATCCAAACAATGCGAATAGGTGGCTCAGAACGCCCATTTATAATCACTTTGACTCTACTATAGAGCCTGAAATTCGTAACATTACCCCCTGCGCTGAGGAGACCATACCGCTTCAAATTAAGTCTATACTAGATCTCGATAATCCGGATTTGGCACCATTAGTAAATCTACGTAATCAGTTATGGAAGGAGATAATCCTATCAATATCTCACAATCATATATCCTTCGAACAAGGCTTAGAAGCTTTTATGACTTTATACCCTTATGTGGAGGTATTTCGCGAAGAACTGGGATGCTTCAAAGGAGAAATACCCCCAATTGAGGTTACTCCATGCTCCCCATGGGAAAAAAAGTCATATCCCGTCCCATTAATCTACGTTGAGCGTTTGCGTGACCGAATAAAAACTATGGAGAAGGAAGGAATCATCAGACGTAGTGAATCAGAATTTATTAATCCGCTAGTAGTTGCATTGAAATCATCAGGAGACTTACGACCGTGTATAGATTCGTTCAATTTTAATACTATAGTGAAAAAACAAAGAACCGAACCCCCTTTATTAGAAGATCAAATTTTTTGCCAACGAAAAGATAAATTGATGAGTTCCTTCGACTTTGCGCAAGGTTTTCTTCAGATCAAGATTTCTCGAGAAGTAGGGAAATATTTGGCATTTCAATTTGAAGGACAGGTCTTCGAATACTGTCGTTTACCATTTGGTACGTGTGTGAGTCCCTCAGTTTTCATTTCTGTCGTAAATCGCGTGTTAGGAGATGTTCTCGGCACCCATATTAAAGTATATGTTGATGATATTCTGATTGCTACAGAGACGTTTGAGGAACACCTATATGCTATTAAAGACGTATTAGTGCGAGTACTTGATTCTGGAATGACACTGTCATTAAAGAAAACCAAATTATTCAAAAAAGAAATCAAACACCTGGGGTTTATATTAGGCAAGGGATTAATACGAAAAGATCCGAAAAAAATGTCCTGGTTCAATTCGTTTGAAGAGAAACTAACCACCAAAACCAATCGTACGGGGGTGGGACGTCGTATAAAAATTTCCCTGGTACAATCTCTGTTAGGTTTTGCAGGGTATTACCATTTATTCATTCCCCACTATAGCCAAGTAGTAGAACCAATACGCGAAGGCATACAAAATCGAAATAAAACTGCTATTTGGACCGAAAAAATGTCAGTCGCTTATAGTACTCTGAAAAAATTATTCACTGCTGAGTTACCCTTAATAATGCCAAATTATCAGGCCGACTTTAATTTACATTGTCACCTGGGGGAGGATGAGTGCACAGTTAATTCGGTAATCACACAACGCAATGATGAGGGGAGAGAGGGGGTTGTACTGTTTTATAGTAAGAGTCTATCAGTTCAAGAACAAAAATGGTGTCTGCTAGAGAAACAATTATATGCTCTGTACGTGGTTTGTAACAAAATGAAACACCTCTGGCTAGGGTGTAAGATTAACGTTTCAAAGGAGTATTTAGGCATTATAAATTCGGCACGTAGAGTGGGGTGCTATAATACGAAAATTGGGAATTGGTTACTTTTATTAAATTCCTTCTACCTTGCTTTCGAATTAGATAAACCTCTAAAATCGGGAATAGGAACCTTGATAAGGGATAGTATCCCAGAGTTAACAGTCTATGATGAACTCTCAGAAGGGGATGAATGTTATAAACACTTTGTCGATCAATTATATACGATGTCACAACAGGACAGGATAGGTACCTATTCACCTCCTCAAATAAATTATTTTGGAGTCTCCCTTCCGGATACACTGGAGCAAGTGTTACGTAATCTTAAGTCACTACAAGGGAATGACCATTATTGCCAGAGAATTACAAAAGATTTGACCAAACCCGATTCAAAACACTCAAATGAATTTTTTCTAGATGACGAAGGGATTTTAATGAAAAGGATCGAAGATTATTCACTTCCGGTGGTACCATCTCATGTATCTAACGAGTTAATTCGGTATATTCACGAGTTTTTCAACCATCCAGGTGCTACTAAGACCATAGCGATTTTAAAACGATTTGTATACTGGAAGGGAATGGGGGAAGAGGTTAAACGTTTTGTAAAGAGATGCTTTGACTGTCGTTACAACAAGATTCACAACGAAAAAATCACTTCTGAATTTTCAAAAATACAAGCAAAAACATTTGGAGATAAGGTTTCAGCTGACTTATTTGGTCCTTTGCCGAGGTCAAAATGGGGAATTACGGTAGTTTTGGTGTTTCGCGATTTATTTTCAGGTTATGTATGGGCATATGGGTTAAAGTCGGCGACATCTTTGAATTGTAGTGCAAAACTGAAATTAGTTCTTGAAGACCTACAAAAAATGAACAAAACTGTAAATTCTGTATTAAGCGACAATGGGCCGCAGTTTCGGGCCGTTCACTGGAAGAGAATGTGCGAGGAATTGGGCATTAAAGAACTTCACACTACTCCTTACCACCCACAAAGTAATCCGGTAGAACGTACGATGCGTGAGATTGGTAAACATCTTCGCATTTTTCTTAATAAGAATAACAGTCCAGAGAAAAATCCCGTCGAATACAATCATAAAAAATGGGCAATTTACCTACGTGACGTAATCAATACGTTAAATGATACGCCTGGTAAGATAATATTTATTCTCCTAACCAACTTCTCCAAATTCCCAGTCCACAAAATCCTTTCCCTCTCATCTCCCCTCGACAAATCTCGTTTGAACATTCCATAGCAAAGTTGATGCTGCCATACAGCGAAAATCAAGAAGACCTGAATGAAACCTATATTAAAGTCGATGAAAAGGTGGTCATTCACACGGATGGAGGCTGTAAGAGAAATGGACTAGAGTCGTCGATTGGAGCTATAGGTGTCTGGTTTAACGACAACCACAAATACAACGTATCTAAAGCTTTACGTAGTCCTCATCTGACAAATAATATGATGGAACTTACAGCGGTAAAAGAAGCCCTCATACTCGCACGACAGCATAACTTAGGCCCCATTCTAATTCGAACGGATTCCACATATGTTCTGACTCAAGTAGAAAATTTTTCCAAAAATCCTGCCTCAGTCAAAAGCAATGTAAGTTTAGTTAAAGAGATTGGGGAATTGGTCAAGGAATTAGGCATGGTTGAGTACGAACACGTTACCGCACACTCGAAGGATTATGGAAACAGAATGGCAGATAGGCTAGTCGTTAGGGCACTTCTCACAGGCGATCTTTTGCCTAGTCAACCCGTTCGGGAATTAACACTGGATCAACAGGCTCATCTTTACGTAACGTTACGAGACTCGTTAGGGAAATTAAGGGAAGAACTGAGTTATAGCAAAAAGGTGACCTCGAGTACCAGCTACGAACCTGGGACCATTGTCGCCGTAAAAACTCATCCTTACTCACAAGCATACTATGGTAGGACAGCTAAACTAGAGCCACGATACGAAGGTAAATACGAGATAGTAAAAAAGGTTCAACCTAACTTGTACTTACTACGGGATTTGGAAGGAAAACTAGGTAATACCACCTTGGTGAATGTTCGTGAACTAATTACTTTAAACGTAACTAACCAGGTTAGCTGTATAACTCCAGCTGTTGCGGTCTCACAACCCGTCATGTTCTCCGACCCCATTGAGTCGAGCGACAAACCATTAAGCATAGGTGATGCAGTGATTGCTAATGAGAAATGGGCTGAGTTGAGAATGAGAATCATATTAACTGAATTCAACGAAGAGCGACGATGTGAAGATGAGTTTGCCTCTTCTGTGGCGAAACTAAAGCAAGAGATTTTTCCTAGTTTCCTATACCGCACCTCTTCTCTACATTTTATACATCCCACACGATCAAAACGTGACGATTACATTACCATTAAATGTCCTCTCATAACCCTGCAAATTTAGAGATCAACCACTTAAGTGACCGAGCCTACCTAATTTACCGCCAACTAATCAAACAAGACCGACTGGATGCCAAAAAAGAATCATTGAGCTGGCTACGGACCGAATTATACCACCTTAAAACACGTCAAAATCAAGTCGAGCCCTGCCCGTGGTTGAATTTTTTCACCTCTAGCCTTGTCCCTCGTTACATTCATTTAATAAATTTTTCGGATATGGGAAAGGACCAAGTGGAATTTACAGGGATGGAAAAAGAGGTAAACATTACAGACCTCGGAGAGGATTTAGAAGAGGATCTAAAAAATTTAAATTAAGCAACCGATATTCATTTCAATTTTTTTAATTTTTTTTTTTTTGTTTCTTTTATTCTTTTATGTTCTTGCCCCTTCCGTGGCTGTTACTGATGGTGACCGTCTCTCGGGGATCTTCGGTTTGTGTCGGGATTCGGTACTCCAGAATTAGAGATACCATTTCCTGGCCCCGTTGATCGTCGGAGGCAGCTACTGTTTCAGGCAAGGTATGGATATGAAAAGAAAGAAAATGTCGCATCGTGCGCGAGTATCTCTACGACGTAGATTCATGGTTCCCGCTGGAAATGCATTCCAAGCTCCCAAGTTAATCAAGTTAGTGAAATACGGAAAGGTAGAGTGGTCCGGTGATCGGGCGATATGGCATCCCATATCACGCATGGACTTGGCTCGACCGAACAGAACCCTAAACCAAAGATTTTCCGAACTCGATGTAATACGTTCTGACTCAGAACACGCGGCCTCAAAATTTATTTTATCACCACATCGAGGAACGATTCAAATAGTTACTTTTGAACACTTTCGAACCATCACTTTTCGGGGAGCTACTTGTTCTCCTTCAATTAGGCAATTAGAAACCTTATTGAACTCTCCCATCTACTTAAGTCTAATCATTCGGGAAAAAATGATCGAACCTCTCAAGCCGCAACGATATTTTTCAAGTAACCAGTTGTTTGAAAACCTCGACACTCGTTTTTCGTCACTTATGAAGGAGAGAGAATCTTTGAGTCGCATGGAATCTACACATTGGTCCATGTTTGGTCGGCCGGTGGACCCCTTCAATTCACAATTCCGCAAATCTGAGTTTGCACTTTCACAGACTCTTGAGGTATTGAAGCGAACTAATCCTCAGGGCAAGACTATTAATCGAGTTTCGCCATTATCGCGTCACTGTCGGTTTGCATCTCTCTCGAAGGCTGCTGAGTCAGTTCCTCTAGAGTTGCGAACCGATGGGCAAATGTAACGAGCGATAATGGGTGCGAAACTCGATTTCTTATTACAGCGAGCGGTATGTTGTCGGCGAAGTCTGGCCGATTAGGCTTCGTGGAAGTTCGGTTGTCAGAGCTTGATGAAAGGATGGCCGAAGTTTCGCGAAAAGCTTTCGGCGAGTTTCGTCCGACAACATCTGACTCGGCTTGGGAAATAGGGTAGTAGGCGATAGATATTTTTCCGTCATACCGTTATGCTTAGCTTGTAATGCTGTATGTAATTTATTTTTTTCGCTTATTAATCAGAGCGTGAGCTCATAATACAAATTTTGTATAATTTGTTATTTGTTTGCTTTTTGCTTTTGCTTGTGCGTTTAGCACAGTATAGTTTATTTTGCTTTGCGAGTTTTTTATTTTTTTTTGCACTCGCCTGATTTTCTATAACTAATATTATACGCGAAGTGTTCGCGATTTTATATTTTTTTTATATCTTTGTTATTCTTTTTTTCCGTTACCGATTTGCATCGGGTGAGTTTTTTTTACGCTTCATGCATGCTTTAATTATTTGATATCCGCTTAGATTGCATATGTTTTATATTTTTTTTTGTTTATTTGTTTGTCCCTTAGTTTTTTTTATGGGAGAAAAAACCCACACAACAGCAAATATATCGTTATATCTTTTGGGCACTCGGCGATTGCTCGTATTTTTCTTTTTTGCTTCCTGTGGCGATCATCATTCCTCGTGAAGACGTCTAAATTTAATTTTTTTTTTTTGTTTGCTGTAAATTTACTTATTTTATTCTTTTTAATTTTTTTTTTGTTGTTCTATTCGATAAGCCTGAGATTAACCTAATCGGATACCATATAGATTAATTGAAACCTATCGTTTCAATACTTTTAAGTCTATATAAATATATACCAAAAAGTTGGACGTTTGCCAGATGATTACAAATGGTCTGAAACGCAAAGATTTGAAAACCCTACCTCCCCCCGACCTTCCCTTCCCAAATTAGGTAGGCTGTAATAGCTGTCGTTTTTTAGGTAAAAACTCAGCTAAAAATGGAATAAGAACCGGCCTAACTTCTAACCTGGAGATTTAGTATTGCTAAATGAAAGTGACGCCTTCGCATCCCAATGGAATCTAGGATGTATGCTTGTAACGGTCAGTTTCAGTATAAAATCGCTCGTATATAGGGCGAGCGGTTTTACACTGACGACGTTGTCGCATAGGCCGGGGGTAGGTAATAGCAACGAGCGACAACGTACGACTGGTTGTGGGCGAATACGCGACGACAGTGGGGACGGCACTGCGTCGTATACTGCGACGACGTCGAGTTAAGACGCCACCTGAAAGCTCGGAACTTTCAGGTGGTGTCTGGCCAGCTTATAAGGCAGGTTTATGCGAGGCAACTTACACTGTACGGCTGACCACTTTTTATGGGAATCGCGTCATTCGTTGTAAGGATCGCATTAGCGTCGTTACATTACATATACATGTGTATCTGAGTAACGACTCAAGAGGAGCGTCGATATTTATTTAATATTTTTCCTTTTTATGTATTGTATTATACTACTTTTTTTTTCAATGTACATTAGCACACTTCTTTCCTTTTGGTATCGTTAATGTTACACGTAAATTAAGTTGTTTTTTCAATTTTTTTGATGCCTATATATCACCGTATTTAAAATTCTAAACGTGTTGTGCTATACATCTTCAATAAAAGTTCGAGCAAGAGTGTGTTCTGCATTGCTTTCATTGGATCTTCTGGAGTGGTCTCTCTAGGTCTTTGGTCTTGCAGCGGTGAAGAGAATTGATTCTTGGACATCGGATGGCAGAGTATATCGAATCCGGTAGTACAATACTTAATGCATGTTTTCTTGTGGGCATATGTCCTTTATTTTATACTTAATATGTTCAGTACGGCTCGTCTGTAAGTGTCACGTCGTGATGGGTGTCGACTCTCTTCTCCAGCCTTAAGGTGGTGTGGTGTGGGGGTGGTGCCAGTGATGTTTCGTTTCGAGAATACATGTGTTTTTCACTCTTCGCGGACGTCTTTGCTCTGGAATTATTCACCCCTTTGGGCAACAGGCGCCGCTAGGGGGGCCATAGGCTTAATGGCGGTGGCGCCGCTTCCCCACGCGATTTTGGTGTCGCACCGTGGACACTGAATTCCTACGATTTCGGTGGCCACGGTGCGTTGAGTGGGCTGTCAGAGTGATGACTCGCTCTCACTCCGGCAGCAATTCGCAACCACTCGCTACATGCTTAACGTTTTCTCTGGAGATGATGGATAGGTACGACTGGTTGAAATTAAAACAAAAAAAGGTGTATACAAAAGGCCCATCACAAAAATTGCACGATTACCTAATGTATAATAATATTAATGCTTTCACTTTATTGTTCATTAACATTTTCTAGAATGAATAGCCATTTGTATGTGTAAACAATTTTTACCTATGTAACAAGTATGTTATTAATCTTTGTCAATAAGATTATTTATTATTAATGTTTAAAATCATAAAATGGTTTATTCTTTTAGGATACGGATAGTTAAGTTGTTAATAAGTATGCTGAGTCTCCCTCAACCTAGGGGAGAATGTTGCGGAGTTCCGCAATATGCAACCTCTATAGTTGTAGTAGTAATAGTAGTTTAAAAGTGGCAACACCTCTTTGTGTTAGTTTTATACCGCAACGCAGCGTTTCATGTTAGAATTAAATGACAATGGTCGTTTTTTAATGGTTTATGTTCTGGTCAAGATGTTCGCATCCATATTGTTTGTCTTTGTGTTTTTTGACCATACTGTTTTTTTTTTAACAATAATGTTTTTAATGTGATGTATTAAAGTTAATACAATAATAATTGAAACATTTTAATCGCATTCCCTATTGGCAAGAAATCCGCGTTAAAAACCGCAGCGCGGCAAAATGGGACTAGGTGCGACTTTAAAATCGCCAACGCGTTAATATGTGCGTATTTATTTACCGCATGCGAGATCGCTTGAAAAACCGTACCGCGTTGATGCACGGCTTTCAAGCCGCATAAAAAGTCGCATATACGTTTAAAAACCGCATATAAAGTCGCACATACGTGTTCCTTATAGCAAGTCAGGGAAATAAAGCCTATTTATGCGTGAGGCAGCCAATCGAGCCCCGTCACGGTTTAAATTTTTTTTTTTTTTTTTCAATAAATATTTTCTGTAATGTTTCATAGGAATATTGTATTCCGGCTCATATTACTTAAATTTTTCACAATATTAATAATAATAATAATAATAATAATAATAATAATAATAATTTTTATTTTGAACAGTTATTGTTATCAAACGTTGCATAGACACCAGACTGTGGTTTACATTATTTTCACTGTTTTCAACAATTTTGAAATTTTTTAATAAAAAAATCGTAGAAAATGATGAAAACCTAATGCACTCAATAAACTTAAAGAAGCTTATTACGTAATATTTATGAATACAAAATTATAATAAATTGATGTAGCATAATCTTTAAACTTTTTTTACACAAAAAAATTGTAAATGTTATTTTTTCTTGAAATGATTTAAAACAATTTTTAAACTCCTAATTTATTATGCAAAGACCATGAAAAGTTCATTGAATGTATCCTTTTGATCATTTTCTATAATTTTTTTTTATTAAAAATACTGCGATAAAATTTTTTTTTAAACATAAATGAATGACATACTACTTTTTTGGAATTAAATATTTAAATTTATTTTTGTATTGAGTGTTCTTATATTGTGTGTCCAAGTGATTCGGGTACAATCAGCGCATAAATCTCAGTAATCTTAAATTCTTTTTTTTTTTTTAAATTAATTTATGTGCCGTGTACTGCCGCTTAGGCCAGAGGCACGTGCTATTTAAGGGTGGTTAGATTAAGTGGAGAAGATTGGCTTTTTTGAGGAAGGTGAGAAGGGAAATTATTGTTGAGTGGTTGTTGAGGACTTCGGCGAGAGATGTAGGACTGTTAAGGATGACCCGAGAGTCGGTGTGGGAGGGGCAATGGAGTATGATATGAGCCACAGTAAGAGGAATTTGGCAGGTAGGACAAAGAGGAGAGGGCTGCCTGTTGAGGAGGTGAACGTGGGTGAGGCAAGTGTGGCCTAGGCGGAGTCGCGTGATCACGACGTTTTCTCTTCTTGTTGTCGTTGGTGGAAGATACCAGGGTGCCACGGAATCTCTTATGGAGCGTAATTTGTTCGTGGTGGGTACGCTGATCCTCCAAGTTGTTGCTTTTTTTACAGACGTTTCCACATCTCGGAGTGGTGAAGGTATATTTGGATAGGGAAGTAGAGAGGAGCCATCCTTAGCTGCCAAATCTGCTAGGTCGTTGCCAGGGAGGTTTACATGGGATGGAAGCCACGCCAGGACGATGTTATTTCGATTCGTGATGAGGAGAATTATTTTTTTGGCGAATGGATGTTGCTGATGGTCTGTACAGGAGCGGAGAGCATAAAGGGAATTCAAGGAATCTGTCCGGATGAGATATGGATAAGGAGAGTTTTCATCGACGATGTTTTTTACTGCTAAGTAGATTGCAAAAAGTTCAGCAGAAAGAATAGTGAGAAAGGGAGGGAGTGAGAAGCGGAGTAGAATATAATCGGATGTTGCGATGCCGCAGCCTAGTCCTACTGGTGTTTTCGAACCATCCGTAAATAATTTACGGTGATGAGGGTATTTTGCGAGGAGATAGTGAAATTCAGCTTTCCAGATGTGAGGAGGCGTGCTTATTTTGCTGAATTGTGAGAGATGTAGATCGATGTTTGGCTGGAATCGTGACCAAGGTGGGTGAGCGGCTGGAGATAGATGACAGATTTCAGGAGGGTGCAGATCGATTGATCCAAGAGCGAGAGAGGTTGCATGGTCTAACCGGTGTGGGACATATTGTGGGAGTTTGGGATTTGCTTTGTAGTGGAGAAGAGAGTTGATAGTTGTGATTCTTCGATAATGAGCGAGTGGGAGTTCGCCAGCTTCGCATATGATACTTTCAATTGGGGAGGTATGGAAGGCACCAATAGCGAGGCGGATCGCAGAGTGGTGAATGGTGTTTAGAGTTTTAAGGATGTTTTCTTTTGCTGAGCTGTATGCTGCTGAGCCGTGTTCAATTTTTGATCTAATGAGCGAGTGATAGATTTTTAGTAGTGAGGAGTGATCTGTTCCATACGAAGTGTTGGCGAGTTTTTTTATAAGGTTGAGTTTTCGAGTACAGGAAGCCTTGAGGTACTGGAGGTGAGTTTTCCATGCGAGTTTCTCGTCGAAGTAAAGTCCGAGGTATTTAGCTGAATCGGAGGTAGGAATAGGTGAGTCTTTTAGCGTTAGATCAAGGGTATGAGTACAACGGCGGAGGCGACAAAAATGGATGGCGGTGGTTTTGTCCGATGAAAATTAGAGACCATTCTGCGTAGACCACTTCTGAAGTTGATTGACGGTTTCCTGTAGTATTTCCTCGCCTAATTTGGGGTTGTTGCAGGGGAGGAATATCGCTAGGTCGTCGGCGAATAATGTGAATTTGATAGGTGGTTTGATGAGATCAGAAACGTCATTTATCGCGATGTTGAATAAAGTTGGACTAAGGACCGATCCTTGTGGGACACCGTTTTGAAGGTTGAATTCGCGTGAGGTATTGGTTCCAATTCTAGTGTGAAATTTTCGAGAATCGAGAAAATTTTGGATGAAAAAGGCCAAATGGCCGCGGAGACCCAGTTTGTGTAGTGAGGATAGGATTTTTTGCTTCCAAATTGTGTCGAAGGCCTTACGTAGATCAAAGAAGATTGCTAGCATGTGTTGCTTTCTATCGAATGTTTCTTGAATGACATTACTGAGGAGTAATAGTAGGTCTGAAGATGACCGTCTTGGTCTAAAACCGCACTGGTTGTTGGTGAAGAAATCGACAGATTCGAGGTGCCAATTGATTCTCGCATTTACTATTCTTTCGAATAGCTTACAGAGAACAGATGTTAGAGAAATAGGTCGATGGTTTTCAACGAAGAGTGGGTTTTTGTTCTGCTTGGTAATGGGAATTACCTCTGTCGTTCTCCATTGGTGGGGAAATGTATGAGTTGTCCAGATCGAGTTGAAAATTTCCAGAAGAAGAGTTTTCGTGTGGTCTGGAAGGTGTTGAAGCATAAATGCGTGAATTTGATCAGGACCAATTGCGGTAGGTTTTAGCTGTTGTAAGGCAGCGTTGAGCTCGTTTGCGGTGATTAGCGTGTTGTAGGGCTCATTATTGTCAGAGAGAAGGTCGAGGTTTGCACAGAGTGATTGTTTATAGGCAATAGTTTAGTCAGATAAGCTAGAATCGTTTGACTGTTCTGCTAGGTAGACTCCAAACTCTTCCGCTATTTCATCTAGATTGGTAATGATGGCGTTATTGATGGAGAGGCTTGTTGGAAATAATGTAAAAGATTTCCTTTCAATGCTTCGAACTTTTTTCCATACTTCCGATGTAGAAGTTTGTAAGTTTATGGATTGGATATATAGTCTCCAAGATGCTTTTTTAGCCTGCTTGAGTATGTAGCGTGCGCGGGCGCGAAGTTTTTGGAAGTTGATGTGGTTTTCGATAGTTCGTGCTGATTTCAGTGTTTTTAGGGCCTTTCGTTTCGCTCTTAGCGCCTGAGTGCATTCTGGTGTCCACCAGGGCACTGGTGATCGGGTTTTATTCGCAGTTTTGTTCATTGGTGTGTGTTTGATAGCATGTGTGATAGTCGTGTCGGTGAATATTTAAACGACTGAGGAGATATGTTCGCTTTCGAAGGGTTTTAGATGGTCAAGTGAGGGAAAAGTAGTGTTGTATTCATTCCAGTTTGTTTTACGGTAATTTGGTTTTTTTGATGGAGGGTGGAGATTCGTTTGGTTTTGTCTGAGAGCGATGAGAGGATAGTGATCGCTACCCGCCAGGTCGTTATGGTTGAATACTTGGATTTCGTTCAGCAGTGTGGGGAAAGTGATTAGTAAATCCAGTGTGGACCAGGTTTTATAAGAAAAATTATAATGCGTTGGCTCTTTGGGGTATAAAAGGCCAAGATTATTTTTAATAATCACGTTTTCGAGTGCTTTGCCTCTTTGGTTAGTGCGATTTGCTCTCCATGCTGGTGAATGAGCGTTAAAATCTCCACATAAGATGTAAGGAGCCAATAAGGCGCTGATGATTTCTTCAATTTGTTCTTCTGTGACTGCTTCGCTAGGTGGAAGGTAAATAGAACAAATCGTAATTGGTGAGGGAAAATAAATCGTTGCGGCGACTGCTTGTAGTTCAGATTGGAGAGGAGTTTCAGTAAAATTGAGTGAGGATTTGATTGCCAGGAGGACACCTCCTGAAGCGTGTTGGTTTGATGGGGGTGGTGAAGTGATAATGTTGTATTGTGGGATGTAGAAGGAGTGGTTCTGTTTGAGATGGGTTTCCTATAGGCATATAATCGATGGTAGATATCTATATGTTAAGATTTTGAGATCTTCAAGGTGTTTGTATACACCATTGCAATTCCAGCTAATGATAGTATCTTTCATTTATGCATTAAAGGTTGTGGTGTTCGGTAATCTTAATTATGTTGTTTTTTAGCTTTGTGAATCGAATTTTTATAGATCTATTTATGAGCATCGGGTAGTTGTCTTCGATCATTTTCAGAATATCTGAAGGGTCAACTTGATAATCTGAGAGAGTGTTTTTAATTTCTTTTAATGAAGATGATTTGGCTGCATCGAGAAGTAGGGCGAAGTTTGGGTGTGAAAGTGGGTATTCTCCGTTCCTAAATTTTAGTTTTATGTTGTCTTCTATTGGTAGCAAAAGTTGTTTAATGGAGATGGGGCTTTCTCCGTTGCTAGTTGGATTATCTTCAGGTTCGGATTCGGAGTTGGAGTTGGTTGGTGAATTGGAGGTTTTTGTGTCTATAGGGTTTTTTTTGCTTTTCTTGCCTTTTGGAGGGAGGGATGTTCTGATGTTAGGTGTTTTATTTTCTTCAGATGCATCAGAAATGGTTGATGGTGGTGGTCTTTTGTTGGAGATTGGTGTGGTGTTTTGCAGGGGAGGGAAGTTTACATCTGTGATGATTTTTGAGTTGTATGAGTGTAGTTCAGTGATGTGTTAGGTGCTTGACTGGTTGTGATGGTTGGTGTGTGTTCAGCGTGTGCGATATGTTGTATGGTTGATGTGTGTTGGGTATGTGGATCAAGGTTGAGTTCTTCGGTGTCGTAATATTCCTCCTGTGATATGTCAGTTTGCGCTGTGCAGTCGTCAGATATATGCCCTTTTTTATGGCATTTAAAGCATGTAAATTCAACAAAAGTTATGAAGATTCGGGTGGTTTTATCTTCGTGAGTAAAAGTGAATGAGCTTGGCAGTTGGGATGGGTCGAAGTTGTTGGCGACATATACTTGTCGCCGCCAGCTTACAACGTGATCGAATAAGTCGTCTATAGGACTCATTCTTAAGATTGAGATCTGAGAAGTTGGTTGTAGTTTAAGGAAATTTATTACGCAATCGAGTAGGTCTCCATTTGGTATTTCTGGTGAGACGTTGGAAAAAACGATTTTACGTGATGGAAATTTGAGACGTCTACATTTGATCGTGTCGTTATCGATGGTGAAACTGCCATGGTTATTCATAAAATTATCGAGGGTTTGCGAATCTTTTAGGTGCACAACAATGCGATTATTGCTTACCTTAGAGGCGGCGATGATATTTTTTGGACCTCCAACGAGGTCCATTAAAGCTACGAGATAGTCTTTTATTTGTGTTCTTTACTACCTGTACAGTTAAAGATGAAACCTTGGTTCATGTTTAGGTGGGAAAAATTTGTCAACGGTGAGATTTTTGCTTTTAATTTTCCAGCGTATGTGGATGTTTGAGGAGTGAGGTTTGAGTTTGACGGCGACGGTTGGTCCATTTTAGCGATCGATTGTGTAGTTTTATACACGAATCGACGCGATTGTATTATCTAGGATGATATTACAGCAAAACGATTCGACACAATAGCAAGCGAAATGAGATAACAAGAGCACTAACGATAAGTTGAACGCGCTAACATACGTCTGTTCAGTTTAGCGGTAACACGTCTTTTTTCCTTAAATTCTTTATTCGTTGATAATATAATAAGAGTTAAACTACAAATTTCTAAAGTAGAAATTATTTTAAAAATTACTTTAATGAATTTCAAGGCTGATAAATTCATTTTAACTGCATTACAATTTCTTTGCATTTAAAAAAAGTAATTCCAAATAATTAGAAAAGAGATTTTTTTGCTGATTGTACCCGACGAATCACTTGGACGCATGGTATAAGTAGGTATAACATTCAAATTTCGTTTTATTTCATCTTATAAATAATAAAAATTATCAAATCATTTCATATGTTTCACTTCACTACAATAATAAATTATTAAAATCAAAAAGCAAGTATTTCCTAAAATGGATGAAAATGGTAAAAGTTTAGTTTTTGCATAAAAAATTCATACAGAAACACATTCTCAATTTTAATATTTATAGTTTTTTTTTATTTTTTTACTGTTTGAGAGTCGTAATTTTAGAATTCTTTTTGAAGCCTCAAACAAAATTTGAGAGGGAAATGGGAAAAATTTATGAATAAAATTTTGTTAAGTGAGGCTTCATATTTTTTGGCAGTGATTATAATTAATTAAAATTAAATTAAAAATCATTTAATTAAAATTATATTAAAATTTAAAACCGATTTTATCATTTAATAAAATTAATTAATTTAATTTTTATGTACATATTTTCCGTCACTTTTATTTACAAATTAAGTTGTACAACTCTCCCTAAAACTTCACAAGTATCAAAATCCGCGTTTATTTTTGCACTGCTGCGGATTTTGAGGCGTTATTTACCGCGATATGCGGTTTTATATGAGGATTTTTAAGCGATATACGGAACTATGTGAGGATTCCTTGCCAATGGGAATTATTCACGTATTGCTTCCAAATACAACTGATGTTTATACGAAAGTGTAAAATTTCTGTGACACCGGCAAAGTATACATATTCATTTAATGTATACTAACACCAAATGCATAATTTTCATAATAAGCTCTTACCTCTGTTTTTTTTTTATCACTCCCTACATCTTGTGGTCTCCCAGTAGTAATGGTGGACACATGATATAGTTGTGGAGGCATGTATGGTATTGCGCTAGTAGTAGTAATAATGGAAACATTATTTGATGGTTCAATACAGCACTTCATCGATGGACTTGGACAGATGACATTTTCTAATACTTCATAACAAATCAAGGTTGCAAGTGTATGAACGCATACTCCTGGACAATCTTTACTATCAGCAGTGCTAGTGATCGTTTCTAATAACCCTAACAAAATGATACATCAATATTATTATTATATGAACAAGAAAGGTATTTATACTTACAAGAAATTACTGTATGTAGGTAGTAAAGACTAGAGTAGAACGAATTTTGCTTTTTTTTTCTGAAAGTCGATGACCCTTAGGCAAAAAAGTTGTTAAATGGTCTTAATAATACTTGCGCTCAATAAATTTGAAATCTCAGCATGAATGTTTACCTTTCATATATTGGAGTCAAAGTTTCAAAATTTTGTTGTTTCATTCGTTATATTTTAGAAGAAAAAAATATATATATATACGTATGGTACGGTGAAATCGGGCCCTGGCCCCGAAGGGGGGCAGAGGCGAGATTATGCATTACCAATGGTAGCACGTTAGCTATATCTGCTCCAACTCTAAGCTGCAGCCTTCACGTGGTGGGGTTATCACTCCAAGCGACATGGTCGGCCTGAACCAGATGCAGCAGGGGGCAGGCACGTACATGCATGTCTTTGTGTGTGTGTCCACTAGGGTGGGCCAAGTTTATTTATTTATTTTTTTTTTGGAGCACCCTACTGTCCACCTAGATGGGTATAACACTAAGCTATCTCAGGAATTAAGGGTAGCATTTTCTTCAATCTTAAGCCACCCTGAAGAGACACACACACCAAGAAGTCCGGTAGCAATGGGGATAGACAGTGGAGATAGAGTAGAGCACCTGGAAGTCCTTAGCCAACTCCCTGCACGTCTGGGAGTATGGGGACAATGGTCGTTTATTGTAGAATTGAGGATACATGCAACATCTGGCGTCCCCTCATATATACGAAAGAGCAGCTCTATTTAGAGATAGCACTGCTCTCCTTCCACCAGAAGAGGGGCTTAGAAAACGTGACCTAAAAATTGCGTATCCCCCCTCACATGCCTGCCGACTAGCCAAGGTCGGGGGCGCTCTATTTCTATGTTACGAAGAAGAATGAGAAAGAACGGATAGAAACTTGTGAGTCGGAGTCAGGTACATCACAGGCAAAAGAGCCAATGTTATCTTCGCGAATATGCATTTTAACGAACAAATTAGCTCAGATAAAAAAAAAACTCTCATTAAATTTTACATGAGATGGACAACTTCCCCATGTTGTATTAGAAAAACATAGTGTCTTTTAGACCTACCAATCACACAACCTATTTATACTATGCAGCTGTTTTACGACGAGAATGTAAGCTTTGCTTTACACATTCTACAATCTTGAACAACATGACTCAACTCATCTCACTTGATAAATAGAAGTCTATCCAATTCACAAATCATAAAAGGTATTTATTAGATGAGCTGAATTTCGGTTTTTTCAAGAAGGGAAGAAGGTAGGATTACAGCTAGTGGTAAAGGACTTGATAAGGACGACATCAAAATTTCATCTGCTTGACTAAATTTTTAAATGCCTCAAAATGAAGTCAAGAGTTTGGAAACTTTCAAATTTAAAACAAAAAAAAAATGTTTGGTGAATTAGAAATTTTTTCTGGTTTCCAAGTTAGTTTTGTCTTTCAAAGACTAAAATAAAGTACAGCTGCCAATGTTTCAATTTGAGGGAAAAACTGTTTCTAACATTTCTTCAAGAATCAACAATTCGGATTACTTTTGAAATAAAACAACAAAATGGCTAATTCATTGCTTATGTGGCTCATATGGGCCTAATTTAAACTATATCGAACTCCAGAGGGATAATATGCTCGATTATACCTCGCAATTTCCCAAAATGTCACACTTTTGCTTCAAAATGACTTTGTACTCATGTTTTAGCATCGAAAAGCTTAGAATTCGGAACCTCTTGTCGAGCATATTATGCTTATTAGATTTAAAAAGGCTTTAATTGAGCTCGTACAGTAGAGATTCGGCTTTCAGTTTTTATATATATATAATACTAGGGGCTTCGCCCCCTGGCTTCTTCGCGGCCCAACCCCTGAGCAATCCTCGCTTCGCTCGAATTGTCTTTTCGCCCCTTCGTGGCTCCCCCCTAAACAGTTGATGATTGAATTTTTCTGGATAAAAAAGGTACATGTGCGATAAAAACTCGACTACTATGAAAAAATGATTTTGGTAGTAGTTCTTTATAAACTATGTTAGCTGTGTACAAAGACTTTTTTCACACTTGTTATAAGTTGATGCACAAAAAGTTTAAAGACTTCACATTCCCCCGGCTCCCTTCCCAGATCAGGTATGTTGCAATAGGCAATAGCTATGGTTTTCAAGTTAAACACTCAGCTAAAAAAGATATTCGAGTAATGTACTTTTCGAGGTATTTCATTGTAAAAAAAAAGCATGAGTTTCGACTTTCGAAACTTTGAACCATAATATAATATCTCAAAAAGTTTGAATCCTAGAGTACAAATAAAAAAAAAAAAACCAAGTCGAAAAGATTTGCAATCAGCTAAGAAATTATGATTTTTGGTAGACGGCAGCAACACTGATTTTTGGTGCAGTTGAAACGCGTCACCTCGTCACCGCTAAACGCACACACTTGCACACCTACATTCAACACAAACACACACCCTTCCTACCCACTACAAGCAAGAGGCTTTTTTCTGGACATTTTTCTAGATTTTCGCCTGATCTTGAAATCATTATTATAATAAAGTGTGCCATTTTATAGATGATTAAATTGTCGACATTTCTTTCGCTTATAGTAGGTATCTAGGATGTGTAGTTTTTGAGTTATTTCGCTAGAAAACAAAAAGCACGTGTTACAAAACTTTGAACCATAATATCTCAAAAAGTTCAAGTTCTAGAATATAAGCATAAGCGAACGAAATGTTCAGAATTTCATCTTCTTTAATATGGCACGTAAAAAAACGCGACTACCTAATTATTCGTATACATATAGGATGAAAAGTTGAAAAAATCAAAATTTATCTCAAATTTTGGGGGCTTTAGGGTCTACTTTTTCGGAGTTTCGGATTTTTTACTAATAGCACACGCTATGAGCTTTCGATTAAAAAGAAATTTGCTTTCTAGGTGCAATAGAAAAAGTTTGGGAGTTTTTTTCGACTTTTTACCTTGTAGCTTTATATATATGATATAAATAAAATTATGGTTACATATGAAAGTCAGCTCCCGCTATGTAAAAAAGCAGTTATAAGTTGGCTCCATGTGAAAGTGAATACTGTATATGGAGCTGACTTTCACAAATCATTCATTAGTTTCGCCCAGGCGCCCTCTATCCAGTGGCATATGTGGCAGGAGGAGCCGACTTTCTCTATAAATGTATATTTAAATATACAGCTCCGTATACGGTATCCACTTTCTCATGGAGCCAACTTATAACTGCCTTTTTGAAGCATGGAGTCAACTCTCACATACACTTCTAATTAAATTTTTTATCATAACTTCTATTCTAATTATCGATTTAATGTATTTCTTTCACTCATAAAACGGAAAAATAACATTTAACTGTTTGCTGGAGGCAAATAGCTCTTACAACGATTTTTTAAAGTGGATCCAACTTTCACTGTTTTTCGAGGGAGCCAACTTTTATACATAACTCAATATATATACATATAAAAACCATACAAAACTGAGATCATTTCTATATATACACAGTTATTGCAAGATCATGTGATCCGTTTGCCGGATCTCGCAACGTTTTACATAGCACTCGTTGTTTGCGAGGTCCAGTACATGGTGTAGGCAAGTTTTCAGCCGGATCTCGGTTTAGCTATGATTTACGTATGGATATATTTTATATATTTCTTATATGTTTGACAGTGAAAGCGAGATCCACCGGATTTTCTACTCGCCTCTATAGCAACAGCGCAGACAGAGATCCGGCGTTGATTCAAATGTTTACTTGGGCGTCTAATGAGCCTTTATTTTTTTTGCTGTTCATCAACATTTTTGAAAAGCGCGCATCATACATAATTCAAACACATGCTCTTTTTTGAAAATTTTTGTACCAAAAAACTGCATTTATCATCCTAATCACAAATTTGGCAAAATCTCAAATCAGATCTCGCAATCACTGTTTATATAATGGATCTCGCAATAATACATTAACAACTATATATATATATTTTTTCCCAAACGCGTACCGCCAGCGAGTATTTATAAAATTCGCTCAAAATTTGGTGAGGAACTCTTCTTGAAAACGCGCAGAAGTATTTTTTTTGTTTTTTCGAAAACTTTCAAAATGGCGGATCACTCAAATTTTGAGGGGGGCTGGAGAAGAGGCAAATAGTTCAAATTTTTCGTTTTCGTTCTCATATGAAAGAGTGAGTCACGGACACCAACATATTTAAATTTCAGCTTCCTAAGTGCATTTTGAGGCGAGTTCGCAAAAACCTGTTTTTGAGAAAAAATTGCGTTTTTTGTGTCACTCACTTTGCGCAGGCGGGTGTGGATAAAATTCGCTCAAAATTCGGTGAGGAACTCTTCTTGCAAATACGCAAAAATAGTTTTTTTGTTTTTTCGATAAATTTCAAAATGGCGGATCACTCAAATTTTGAGGGGGCTGGAGAAGGGGCAAATAGCTCAAATTTTTCGTTTTTGATTTCATATGAAAGAGTGAGTCACGGATACTAACATATCCAAATTTCAGCTTCTTGAGTGCATATTGAGAGGAGTTAGATCAAAAAACGGCTTTTTGAGGAAGTTTTGAGTCATGAAATTTCTTGAATCTTCCATATCTCCCCACCAAATCAAGTTAAAGAGGTCAAATTTTGTGTGTGAGGTTAGTTGGTGACCACAATATGACCTCTTGAATTTGGATCAAAATGGATTCAAAATGGCGGATTATCAAAATTTTGAGTAGAGCTTGAGGAGCCTCAAGTTGGTAAAAATGTAATTAATATGAATTCATATGGTTATTGGGGATAAGTTGTATACTATATCCCGAATTCACTTCAATACATGATGTTGGAGGGGGGAAGGCGGGGTTACCAACCTAAAATAGTGGTGGGGGTACAGGAGGAGTCGAAAATTTTTTATTGCTGTGTCATATGATAAAATGAGCCCAAGTGACAAACGTATTTTGATTTTAGCTTCCCCAGTGATTTTGGAGGGGAGTTAGAGCAAAAAACGGCTTTTGGAGGGGAAATTGCTGCAGGAAATTTCATGAATCTTCCATATCTCATCACCAAATCGGCCTAGAATGGTCAAACATTGTGTGTAGGGTTAGTTTGTGACCTGAACATAACCACTTAAATTTGAGTCAAAATGGATCCAAAATGGCGGATTTACAATGGCGGATTTACAAAATTTGAAGATAATTTGAGGACCCTCAAATAGTTATAATTTCAGAAATATGTGTTTGCATGATTATTTCATGGCAAGAAATACTACATTTGTGCCAAATTGAATTTCTTAAGTGTTTTTGGAAAGGATAGGGTAGGGGTTTTCAGACTTGGTATTGGGTGTGGCCTGTAGTGATGAACGGTTAAGCAAGGTTATTACTAAATCAAAACAAGCCCCAGTTAAAAACTCAGCTCCAGTAATGCGGCATGGCTGCTTACGTTTTTTTTTTATTTTGTCATTTTTGACAATATTTTATTATTTTTATTTTTTTAGAAACAGATTTGTTATAACTTTATTTTCGAGGCTCTTTCAATGACAATAATATTATCATTTATTTTTAGTTTTAATTGTGAGTGAGTGTTTTGAACTAAAATGTTTAATATGTATGTTTAAGAGATGTTTTACGCATTACAAGAAATAAAATTGAATAATGCCATTTTAAATTCCAGCGAATTTTCAGCACAAGAATGTGTGTATTATATTTTAGCCATGCCAATATCAATGTGTAGCAGAGATATTATATTCAGAATTAATGTGATTAAATCCAAAAAAGAATTAGAAAAACTTTCTAAAGACAGTAACGATGTTTTTATTCCTAGCAGCCTCGAAGATTAGAACATTTAATGCTATTCTATCCTTGGAGAAATAAGCTTGAAGACGTGTTCTCTGCTCTGCATGATCACGATCAAGTGAACATTTCAGTGAACATTAGAAAAAAAATGAACAAAACAAAGATAATATTTGCGAAATAAAATAATAAATTGTAATTACTGATCACAGACGGTACTGATTAAAAAAAAAATCCAAGAACGAGAACGAAGAACGGGAACAAGAACGGGAACGCTCAGTCAAATGATTGAGAACGAACGAACAGAGAACGAACAAGTTATAGAATAAAATCAGGAACACAAACAGGAACAGAACTGATGCGTCAAGATCGTGAGAACAAAACCATTGGAAAAGAGCAATCAGTTAAGGAGAACAGGAACAGGAACGGGAACAAGAACGATGTCTTGGCCGTTCTTCCAACACTGATGCGAACTATGGACACGCGAACTATGGACGCACGAACCGCGCTGCTACACACTGTTCAAACCACTCTGCCACGGCGATCGGTTGGCTAAATTGCATTGAAAAGAATATTCAAACGCACAAAGCAATCAATCTTGAGAAATAAAATGAAATATAGAGCGCGCTGCTATGCTAACGCTTATCAATATGTTGATAATTTGAAAAGGGGTTAAGATTCAATGAAGTAATGTGGATTAAAATTATTCTTTAAGCTGATAGACTAAAATTTTTATTTTTAATAAATTTTTTTAATTATTATTAGTATCATTACATTCATTATGAATTTATGATTGATATTACATTATTAAATGTTATCAACTACGTTGGCGAGTCGACTCATCCCATCAAAGAAGGGTCATAATTGCGAATTCTAAACACATTATAAATTATGCTTGTGTGGAAAAAAGTGAAAATGTGATTGTGTTTTGTGCTTTAATTTTAAAAACATCCGATTTAAACGGGAAGCCACACGAAGTAAACATTAAAATCACTTTAAAAAACAACATCAAAGATTTTATATGTTCTTGTACCTGTAAATCAGGGTCTGTAAAATGCAAACATATCGTTGGGTTTCTTATTAAATTAATGGCGTAAGTATGAAATTTCATTCTTTATTTCGGGACCATATTTCAATAATACAAATTTGTATCATTTCATTTTCAGAATTGGACTGCATTAGGCAACAATGTTCTAAGTGAAATGAGGCGCCATAAACTTTAACTACCTCAAGTTTCTGATGTAATGTTAATTATAACGAAGCCAGTCAATCAAATTGAACAAATTTCGCTTGTTTGTCTTTGAAATTATTTAAATAACATGAATGATTTCATTCATTACTAGTTTTTCTCATTAAAAACAAAAATAAGATCGATCAACAAGTCTATGGCGCCTCATTTCACTTAGAACATTGTTGCGTAATGCAGTCCAATTGACCCTGCTGGTATTCCAGTTTTGGCAAAAACTGGTGTAACTCAATCGCGGGGAAAATTTTCAGAAAAAAGTTTGCAAAAATATTCTGCTGCGGCAATAAACGAAACGAAATGCTGTTTCAAAGGACCTAATAAAAAAGAACCGTATTGTTTGCTAAATGAAATTCCATCAAATCTAAAAAGCATTATTATGGCACATTGTTATTTATGTAGTTTGTTAAATAATAGCATAAGCACAAAACATGAGTTTTATTGTACGAAACAAAAACTAACACAAATTCTCAAACTCAATGATAATAAATAGCTTTACTTTTACAAAAAAACGCGAGAAATAGCAGGAACGTTATCACGAATTTTAGTCTTTATCCCCCTTTTGTTAGTTTTAAAAACGGCCATCAGAGTTCAGCCACTTTGCTTTTATTTCCCACTACACACACGAACATTGTTATCACCTCATATAATTTGACCTTGTCCAGTTTGGGGTACGATGCCGCTGGCGCTTTGAACGGTTAGGAATTAGTACGAATCACAAATCATTACCCATCACACAATCCAGACCACAGATCACAGATCAAGCTCTCAAAAAAGATTGGGATCGCCCCGATCACGGATTTTTTTTGCAGTTTGCGTAGCAATCGTAGCATAATAGCAATAATCGCATAAAACAAAATAAAAAAAACACTTTAATTTTGATTAAAAAACATGTTTTTTACACTTAAAAAAATATAAAACAATTTTGCAAACAAAATTATAAATTAACTAGTTTGAGTTTCAGAACACAGAATTTTTTCTGGGGAGCAAAAATAAAATGATCCATATAGGGAAATGAAATGGATCACGAATCACGAATCTACCTCTGAAAACTGATCTAGATCACGGATCAACCCTAAAAAATAAGATCCAGATTACAGATCACGGATTACAAATTATGATCTGGATCAATGATTAGAGATGCAAAATTACCGTTAATTTAAGTTTGGGTAACTTACCAGTAATTTACCAGTAACTTTCCAGTAATTTAAGTAATTTATAATCCTTCAAAAATGTTGTACTATATGGGGTAACTAATACTTGATTCGAGCACCCCAAGCGCAAAAATCTTTTCCTCATAGAAATAAATTATTTATTTGAATGATATTAGCAAGAATAAATATCATAAATAATTCATTTAATACTTAAAACAGGGTTGCTGAGCAAAACAATTGATTTGTTCTGTTCCATTCTGCTGCGAAATTCTTTGAAAGTGTATTGTTTGGTTTTGTTCAGAGCGCTTCACTCGAATGGATGCGGTTTTTGTTCTATTCTGTTCATTGCGATATTTTATTCGTTCCATTCAGTTCCGGTTTTGCTCTTTTAGATATTTTTCCATAGTTATGAAGAAAATGGACATATTAATATATATATTATAATTATATGAGTGTATTTCATTCATTTCAATTTTTAATATCTTATTTAGAATTTATAGTAAATTAAAGAAAGTTTATAGTAAACAGTAAACATAAGTTATCGATGAATTGTTCTGTTCTGTTCCTGCGATGAAAAAGGAATTGTTTTTTGTTCTGTTTTTTTTTTAATTATCTGTACATTTTGTTCTTGTTCTGTTCCGTTGTTTTTTTAATTTATTGAATTGATTCGTTCGTTTTTGGTTTTATTCGTTCCGTTCTGGTTTTGGTCAGCAACCCTGGCTTAAAAGCGTCTATCAATGAAATGCAAAATTTTAATTCATCCTTTCGTTGTCAAAAAATACATATATATTTTGAATTTATTCAACTTTCAGTTGATTTTTTCGCTTGGGGGCTCGAATCAAGTAGTTACCCGGTAATTGACTACATATATACTAAATATAGCATTGTTTAAAAGCTTGTTTCAGAATTTTAGAGCAATTATAACAAAAATAAAATGATGAGTGATAAACTGATAATGAAACACATGTAGGGTTGAATGATTTTTATTTCAAGCTTTTTTTTTACCAATAAATAGAAAATATTGAAAGAGAATCACTAAAATAAAATAATGCGTTAAAAAAAATGCAAATCAAAAATCAGCTATTGAATCTTAAATCTATTTCAAAGGCTTCTACTTCTGAATCTGATAATTCATCCGTACAAAAAAATTTCCTATCCAATATTTTCAGTGATTTCATCTGGGTTGAGCATTTTAAACCAAAGTGTTTAAAACATAAAAAAAGAAATGAAATTTAAAACAAAATTCTGTTCAAAATGTGTTTAAAACGTTTTTTTTTTTGTTTTAAACATGTTTTTTATTTTCCTCATTTTTTCTTTAAATTTACTGTATTTAACCAAAGAAATACAAGTAAACGCTAATTACGAAGCATCTTCTAAATTTTAAAATTTTTTTCAAATTTCCATTTTCAAATGTTTTGAACTTTTGAGAACTTGAGAAGTGAAGGTCCTCAAGGGTATAATCATCAAAAAAAATTTTTGACCAAAATTTTAGGCTCTAGTTGCGCCTATTTTCGGAGATACAGGCAAAAAATGTTTTTCGTTAAAATTTTTTTCTCGCCTTATTACAATGGTGGAAAGTTGAAATTTTATTTATAGTGCCTTGACAATAAAAGGCTTTTTCGGTAATTTTTTCATTTTTTTTTTTTTGATCAATTTTAAAAGAGTTATGCAATTTTTAAAATTTCAAACCTCTATTTCTATAGTAAGTTTTCGAGATGCAATTATGAAAAAATTACACGATAAAAATAGCGCGCTATACACCAAGTGGTTCGGTACTATGCGCGCTGTAGGCCGAACGAACGTTATACGACGTTGCGTCGCCGCCTTAACGGTGAGTAACTACTTAACCGATCTTCTCGCGCTTAAAACATTACTTGGGCTTTGCTTTACTTAAAAGTGAACTACAAATGACCAAATCAATCAACAGGCCTATTCCGTCTGTTTATTTGAAAAAAAAATTCTTTCACCATAAAACAACAAATATTAAAAATTATAATGAAAATAATTATGTTCTTATTAATATTTCTCCCCCTTATTATAATAGCATGGAAGACATCTTTAATTTGGTCTTCCTCATTATTATAATAAGAAGGAAAAATATTGATAAGAATATGATTATTTTGATTATTATTTTTTAATATTCGTTAAATGATATGGTGAAAGAATTAAGATATATCTGAGCTGCCTTGAAAAATAGCTAAAAATGCACACGCGACGCGATGCGATGCACTGTACCCTTTTAGCGCTAAGTACCCTTAATTTATAAGTATTATCATGTTGTTTTCTAATGATTCCGGATTTTTAAACGTTGGTAATTTTTGTAATTTCGTAGGTTTAAAAACTTTTTAACAATTTTTATAAATTTGTTTGGCATTACTATAATGTAAAAAAAAGAAAAAAAAAAAAACTTTTAATAAAAAATATTAAAAATCCAATTTCATATGTTCATTAAATTTTAATTTTTGAAATATTTGCGATGAAGCAAAACGAAACACTGAATATAAACACTAAGTACTAGAGTAACATTTCGAAACTATCTTTCTACAGTTATAGCGCAAAATATCACCATCATCCACTTTTTACTCAAATATCTTTGAAAACTCATTCGCAATTTTTTTCAGAATTGACAGTTTCTTAAATGTTGCTATTTTTTTAAAAATAAATTACATCTAATACGCTTGTCATTACGCGAAATTTTTGAAATTAATTATTCGAATTTAGAATTTATCACAATAATTATAAGTCAAGAAATTTTGGTTAGTGTTCTAATAGTAAAGGGTTTAACATAATAATTATAATATTACATGCAAACAGAAGCATGATATGTAACGATTGTTTTGCAAATTGAAGTGATCTTCCTCGCTATTATAATAAGGAGAAGAAATATTAATAAGAATATAATTATTTTCATTATAATTTTTTAATATTCGTTGTTTTTATGGTGAAAGAATTTTTTTCTTCAAATAAACAGACGAAATAGGCCTACTGATTGATTTGATCATTTGTAGTTCACTTTTCAGTAAACCAAAAACCAAAAAATATAAGCCCAAGTAATGTTTTAAGCGCGAGAAGACCGGTTAAGTAGTTACGCACCGTTAAGGCGGCGACGCAACGTCGTGTAACGTTCGTTATTCGGCCTACAACGCGCATAGTACCGAACCGCTTGGTGTATAGCGCGCTGCAAGAGTTTTTATTTTTTTTGACTTGGTTGCACCACTCCAAAAATTCTGAAATTTTTATGGTATGTTTGGTGGTAAAAGATACATTTTATGTAATTTTTTCATAATTGCACCTCAAAAACTTACTACAGAAATTAAGATTTGAAATTTTAAAAATTGCATAACTCTTTTAAAATTGATCGAAAAAAAAATGAAAAAATTACCGAAAAAGCCTTTTATTGTCAAAGCACTATAAATAAAATTTCAACTTTCCACCTTTATAATAAGGTGAGAAAAAAAATTTTAATCGAAAAACTTGTTTTTGCCTATATCTCAGAAAATAGGCGCAACTGGAGCCAGAAATTTTGGTCAAAAATTTTTTTTGATGTGGCCCACCTTTTGCCCTATAAACCATTTGGAAAGCTCTCGGGGGCATTTTCGACTGTCTTATCCCATCATGCCCTTTAGAATAATTGAATACGAAAAAAAAAAAAAAAAAAAACAGATTTAAAACTGTTTAAAATTAGTTTTAAACAATGTTTTAAACACGTTCTTTTTTTAATAGAGGTTTTTTGTTTTAAAACGAAAAATCTGTTTTTAAACAATAAAAAACCGTTTTTTGTTTTTTATTATAAAAAACGGTTTTTTAGCATCCCTGAATTTCATATCCCAAAAAGTTCAAGTAAATGAAATCAATTTTAAAATTAAAAATCGTAGCTCAAGTCAATATTTTCAATATCATTCTCTTGAGTTGGCAATGGTATTTCTTGATCAGACTCGAAGTTAGAAGTGCACAAATTAACAATCTAATTGTATATAAACATTACATAAAATTTGAGAGATGAAGCACGATTCGAATGAGTAGGATGAATAAGATAGAACACAATAGTAATACTAATACTGGTCTGGGTTACCAGTATCACAAAGAGGGGGGGGACTAGGTAAATTTTTTCATTTTGCATGCTGTTGCATGAAACATGCACGCACGCTATGCAATTACACTCCCATGACTCTCACATGCATAGTTCATCAGTAGTCAGCTCGTCACAACTTCAAAACCTAAAAACTGAGAAAATAATAGTGAAATGTTCAGGGCTGTTAACTTAAACGTATATTAGTTAAATTCAGTTAAAGTTTCAGTCTTTCAAAACAAAAATAAGAGTTAAAGTTAGGAGTTTTATTCTTTTTGCTTGAAGTTTAAGTTATAGTTAAAGTTGAAGTAAACTAGTTTTAAACTTGAATAAAATAAAAGTTTAGAGTTAAGGTTAAAGTTAAATTCTTCTTTACATTTGAAAAAGTTAAAGTTAAAGTTAGTTAAAGTTTAATTCTTCTTTTCTTTTAAAATGGTTGAAGAAGTTGAAGTTATAATGAAATAATGTGGTTACCTATTAATTATATCATATCCGCTTTTTATGTACGATGAAAAAATGAAATAAGACATAAGAGTTTCCAAATTCAATAAATTGAGCATTTATAAAAATATAAAATAAATTTAATTTTAAATTTCACATTTAAAATTTTAATTTTCAGAACTACTAAGTAATAATTATTTCGCAGTAACAAAAGATCATTAATAAATTAATAGACCCTTTGAGACTGTATCGCAAAGGACCTAAAATGAACCTCAAGCCGCTGAATGTTCGTTCAAAATTGGAAAATTGGAAATTTGCTTGAGACTTTAACCAAAACGATTTTTTTTAAAGTTTAAGTTAAAGTTTGATTCAGTTTCAACGACTGCAAATATTAGTTAAAGTTTTATTCAGTTACATATATTGGGATTTATAGTTAAAGTTAAATTCAGTTATATTCTTAATCCCTGAAAATACGAGTCAGTTTGAGTTAAGGTTAAGAGTTTTAGTTATTGTTAACAGCCCTGGAAATGTTGTGCATGAAAAGTTTCATTGATGAAAAACTTCATAGGGGGTAGGAAAATTATCAAAATGGCAATATTGTTTTGTTTCAGTTTTGGAAATGATTATGATAGTGGTCGATTCCTAATGCAACATGCATATTATTTAATAAAAATTGATAAATTACCGTAGTACCTAATTTAAGAAATTTATGATGCAGTAATTTACCGGTAAGTCTGGTAAGTTTCTTCGCATCTCTAATCATGATCCAGATCATTTTTCGATCCGGATCACCACAACGCTGTTAGCGATCGAGTTACCATCCCCTGATTTTCACAAATTCACAATTCTACTATGCTACTAGGTATTGAAGTAAATTCAAAATAATCAAATTTCAATTTCACATCAAAAAATGCACATTATACTGGACTTGCAAGGTAGGAACAATTTTGCCAGCATTCAATTTAAAAAAAAAAAAAAAAAACAATGTGAAATAACGGAACACCAACAAAATTGATCTGTTACGTTCCGTTACGTTCATTTCTCAAAAATTTCGTTCCGTTCCGTTACTGAAATGAAGAAATTGCTCGTTACGTTTCATTATTCTATTACCTTCCATTACCGTTATTACAGCCAGTGATGGGCACGCTCCGGAAAAAAAAGAGCGCGCTCCGCTCTTCGCTCCAAGTGAGAAAAAAAAGAGCGCGCTCCGCTCTCGCTCCAAGTGAGAAAAAAAAGAGCGCGCTCCGCTCTCGCTCCTGGAGCGGTCAGGAGCGGTCGGAGCGCCGCTCTTTTCAAGTGAATTTTGGTATATAGATATGTTGGTCGAATTTAAACCTATTTTTATTAATTACTTTTCGATTTAATCAATTTTAGTGAGTGGTGAACTGGTGAAATGGTGAATCTTGATTTATGAGTACCTATAACATGAGGATTTAATACCGTGCGCACAAGGCACAACTAATTCTTTACACATCAACGTAAAAATCTGCTAAAAACGCATTTTACATGATTTCAAAATCAATATTAAAACTTATTAAAACTATATAGAATTATTTTTGACACCAATTTCTTATCAAGTAATACTATAAAACTGATTAGAACTATAAATCAATCCACAGTTTCAAGTTGTAATGTTATTTCAAAATTATATGAATTGATTTTTGTAACTTTTTTTGCCGGTGTGTAATAAATCAATTGCGCGCACGGTATAGAAAGAAACAGTCTAATAAATAATAATTATAAAAATAAAAAATTCAAATATTCATTCATTAAAACGTTCCAATGATAGAGGAGCGTTATCAGAGGAGCGCGCTCTTTTCTTTAAATTTCCGCTCCAGGCTGGAGTACTCCGGAGCGCGCTCCGGTTGTTGTAGTTGTATTAAAAAAAGAGCGCGCTCCGCTCTCGCTCCGGAGCGAGAGCGGAGTACTCCGACCGCTCTTCTGCTCCCAACCGGAGCGTGCCCATCACTGATTACAGCCATGACGAGCTCACCTAGTTATTTACTTGTTGTGGTTATAGTTGACCCCACCTTGTCATTTAAAGGTCAATTGATAAAATCGAAGCCTCGTATACCCTGCGTCCAAGTGATTCGGGTACAATCAGCGAAAAAATCTCTTTACCAATTATTTGAAATTGGTTTTTTCAAGTGCAAAGAAATTGAAATACTGTTGAAATGAAATTATCAGCCTTAAAATTCATTAAATTAATTTTAAAAATGATTTCCAATTTAGAAATATTAGGTTAACTTTTATTATGATATCAACAAACCGATATTTTTGCGCTGATTGTACCCGAATCACTTGGACGCTTGGTATAAGGATGTGCAATGTTACGTAATTTTAATAAGTTACGTAATATTGGTAAGTTACAGTAGTATTACCATTTTTTTTTTTTCAAAAAAATTCCAAGTCCCAAAAAAATGTGGTAACTTACCTTAAATTACCGTAATTTATACCTTGATAAATTACCCCTTTTCAAGTATATTATAATTAACTTACGTTAATTACTTGTTAGACGGTTACCCATTATTTATCAAATTTCTAAAGTATAAATACTAAAAAATAACCAATTAAAAACAATTTATAACATTCTTTTTCTTTACAAAATCATATTTTTATTACAAACAAAACTTTTTCTAAATTACGTATACTAAAAAATAGCCTGTTAAAAAAATATACAACATTTTTTTTCTTTGAAAAATGATAATTTTATTACAAAAGAAGAACAAAAGGTCAATTTTTTTTTTAAATTACCGATTTTGGTAATATTACGGAAAATGGTAATTTATGACTTGGTAATATTACGTGATTTGGGTCGATAACTTACGGTAAGTTACGTAACTTACAACAGTAACTTACGTTTTTAATTACACGGCACATCACTACTCGTATATGTAGTGATGGAAACTATCGATAGTTTTTTGCTATCGATAGTATCGTTGATGAAAAATATCACTATCGATAGTATCGATAGTATGATAAATCGCTATCGATACTATCGATAACTATCGATAGTCCCAAAATTGAAAAAATTACTATTATGAAAAATAAATAAATAAAATACATCATGCACAATTATTATTTTTCACAAGTTTTTACGTGCAGAAAATTTTTAAGAGTACAAATAAAGATTTAAAGAAGTAAAAAAGATCATTATTTACTTTTAGCTAGTATCTTTTTCATTTTTGATGTTTCATTTTCATTTTTCAGCCTGGTAAGCATAAACCAAGCCGTTTACTTAGATTATCGAAACTATTGATGAAAATACAAAAATAGTATCGATAGTATCGATAGCCAAACGATAGTTTTACTATCGATATTTTCGATAGTTTTTTCAAAAGCTATCGATAGTTTCCATCACTACGTATATGATAGTTGATGTACTTGTGTTGTTGAAATGTTTTTGTTATGCCCATCGTATAGACACTGGACCTAGAAAAAGACACGCAACTGCAGGCCGAGGGGTAAGCCGGGAATAGCTAAAATTTGTGTAATGCCAACTAAATCCACGGGTGCTCTCCGCAGCGCTGCAGTCGATTTTTTCGCTGTTTAATTGCTGATAATGAGTGATAAACAATATCAAAATATGAGTGATTTCCTTTATGGCTGCCAGTTGCGTGTCTTATCTTAGGTCCAGTGTCTATAGCCCATCGACAATACGAGTATACGACTGTCTAGATTTTTCTCGTGACGTGGGTCGAGCAGCGGTTGCATTACGTTTTTATACGACATTTTGTTTATAAGGTTGTAGTGCAACATTTTATTTATTTATTCATTCATTGATAATTAAATATTAAATTTTTACATGTTTATTGATTGACTATTTTTCAGAATTTAAAGTCGAAAATGATAAAATCATGATAAGATTTGGTAATTTAATGAAAAGAATTCAAACAGTGGAACAGCAGAGAGTAATAATACGTCACATGAAAAATATGGAGTCATCTTTTTGAATGCTGCTGTTTTTCAGCGTCATGCAAATTACCAAGTCACGTTGTCGAAAACAAAGTAGAAAAAGAAATTAATGAAGCATATACGATACTAAAAAA
This sequence comes from Phenacoccus solenopsis, assembly GCA_009761765.1. Classification (NCBI taxonomy): domain Eukaryota; kingdom Metazoa; phylum Arthropoda; class Insecta; order Hemiptera; family Pseudococcidae; genus Phenacoccus; species Phenacoccus solenopsis. The sequence continues at coordinate 488,838 of CM019752.1, read as the reverse complement.
AAAAAAACGAGGTTATCGTGATGAACAAATTTTTTTTTGAAAAATGCAGGGTTGCGTACCGCGGTATTTTTTCCGGTTGGTATGGTACTGGTATTTGGTATCGGTATTTTTTCTGGTCGGTACGGTACTGGTATTTGGTATTTATATAATTATCGGTCGGTATGGTACCGGTATTCGGTATTGATATAATTTTCGGTCGGTATGGTACGGGTATATGGTATCGGCAGGGCTGCAAAACCGAAAAAATATTGGTTCTGGTTCCGGTTCTGGTTCGGGTTCCCAAATATTGGTTCCGGTTCTGGTTCCGGTTCCGGTTCTATGACTTCAGTTTTGATTCTGGTTCCGGTTCTGGTTCTATAATATCGGTTCTGGTTCCGGTTCCGGTTCTTATCGGTTCCAAAAAAAAAAACATGTGTGACCTATCAAAATACTCCATTTTACAAGCATAATCAGGAGGGAGTATTGAAACCAAAATTTGAAAAATAATATTATTGCAAAATGGTCTTGTAAATTGTAAATAACCCCAAGATCCCGAATTTTATCAATTTTACAGAGTATTTTGCGAAGATGTACGATATCACAGATTGTAATTTATAGAATGAAACACCACAACACTTACAACAGTTACCTACAACCTTTGACTATCGATAGGTAGAGCGTATACAGCTATTAGCGCACTCTAATCTTATTAATAGAGATTAAACTTTTCTAGAACCGGAACCAATATATTTTCATATCGGTTCCGGTTCTGGTTCCGGTTTTCAGTAAAAATTTTTGGTTCCGGTTCCAGCTTTAGTACAAATTTCAAAATATTGGTTCTGGTTTCGGTTCCGGTTCCAAAATTTTATCGGTTCTACCGGTTCTTGGTTCCGGTTCGGTTCTGGTTCCAATCGGTTTTGCAGCCCTGGGTATCGGTATTTTTTCTAGTTGGTGTGGTACCGGTATTTGGTATCAGTATTTTTTCCGGTCGGTATGGTACCGGTATCGGTAAATCCCAAAAAACTGCGGTATTGGTCGGTATATACCGTGGTATCGGTACCGGTACGCAACCCTAGCCCGCAATATCGCACCAGTTCAATTATTTTAAAACTCAAAAAAAGTGTTAGAATCAAAAGCAGGGTTGCGTGTTGATCGAAATTAAAAATTAAAAATTAATAAATAAATAAATATCATAAATACCGTGGTATTTGCAGAGGGTTGCGTACCGCGGTATTTTTTCCAGTCAGTACGGTACTGGTATTTGGTATCGGTATTTTTTCTGGTCGGTACGGTACTGGTATTTGGTATTTATATAATTATCGGTCGGTATGGTACTGGTATTTGGTATTTATATAATTTTTGGTCGGTATGGTACGGGTATATGGTATCGGTATTTTTTCTGGTTGGTATGGTACCGGTATTTGGTATCAGTATTTTTTCCGGTCGGTATGGTACCGGTATCGGTAAATCCCAAAAAACCGCGGTATTGGTCGGTATATACCGCGGTATCGGTACCGGTACGCAACTCTGGAAAAAAGTCTAAAAATGTAAAAGTAAAAGTGTAACGAAGTGTGAAATTTTTTTTGAAAGAAGTCTAAAAAAATGTAAAAATAAACGAGTAACGAAGTGTCAATTTTTTTTTTTGAAAAAAGTCTTAAAAAAAATATAAAAATAAACGTGTAACGAAGTGACGTACTCATCACGTGGGAAATGGACGTGTTTTTTTTCAATGCAACCGCTGCTCAACCCACGTCACGAGAACAATCTAGACAGTCGTATCGACAATATGACGATTAATGAACTACTATAATGACATTTTTTTGCATTTTATATGCAACACATACCTACAGTCTGTTCAGAGTAGAAACACCAAAAACACTGAGCACAAAACGAACATATTTCTTAATTTTCACTTCTTTATAATACATTAGAAATTTTGAATACTTAAATAGTTAAATTACGAAAACCCATTAAGAAATAGGAAAAGAAATGATTACTTTACTTTGCATACAGTGTTTAAGGTGATGCTTCGGAAAATGAGTAAGTGAATGCGAGAAAGTTGATTTTAAAATTTAAAAAAGAACTGAAAATCGCAAAAACAAATGCTAAGCGCCCTCAAAGTCTCTAAAACAATATATTATAATTTTAAATCATTTCATTGCGTTATTTTTGAGAAAAATGCTACCAATGAAAATAGGATATAATATTCATTGGCAGCATTCTTCTCGAAAATAATCCAATGAAATGATTTAAAATTACAATATATAGTTTTAAAGACTTTGTTTAAGGGCGCTTAGCATTTATTTTTTGCAAATTTTTCATTCCTTTATTTTATAATCAACTTTTTCGCATTTACCTATACTTATTTCCCAAAGGATTGCCTTAATTCTCATATAAGCTATTGATCTAGTTCTAATATATTGGAGTCTGCGGATGTACCATTTACTCAACGTACAACACCAGTCAAGTTTAATAGAGAATGGACCACCAAGGAAATTCACCATAAAAATTTCAAAATTAGAACACATAGTTAGTACTTGCAACGCATCTTACTATTCAGAGCTGCAGCTAAAAACGACGAAATCGAATATGCTGTACCTCAAACTTCTTAAACTTTTCCTCTTCTCATAATCATGTCTGCATTTTAAAGTTTGAAGAATGACTATGATTTTGAACAAATTATATTATTACTATACTAATTCTCAAACAACGAATAGGGCATACTTCAAGGAACTCTTACCTACTTCCTAATTCTACAACATTATTCAGCTATTCAGTTAATCATGTGGTTTAAAACGAAAAATGTTGGTTGATGCCTATTTTCATTGCATTTTATAGTACTATTCCATATTGTTGGATTTATACTTCATGCATACCAACATATATTTGGTCATAATTTTGAATCAACTAAAATATGGGATTAACTCGATATGTATTAATTAAATCACAATAAAAAATTACAATTAATTGGTTCATTTTCAATTTTGCAAAATACAAAAGATCGTCTTGAATTCATTACCTGATAAAAAGCTGCTAGCTAAGGATTCTCCATCTTGAGCAACTACACGTTTACTTATCATTATTAAAGTCACAAACCAAAGAGAAGTGAGCTTATAGTGCCTGGAAATGGCTCCTTGTGTAACTAACCTCATATTTCAGCTCACTAAATCGTGATCGATATCAATTATGTTCAAAAATTTACTCGATAAAATCACGAAAATGAATTCAAAAAAAAAAAGGACACACACTTCATATTTGTTCTCATAAATATCGATTACACAAACTATACTATTAAAATTTTGAAATTGTATATAGCAGTATTGTAATGTAAATAATGTAACGGTAGTTTGTTGGTTGTTCCTACTCCTTCTCAGTTTATTTTCATGTCTTCGTCACTCTTAACGGTCATGGACATTAGGCTGAACCAGTACATAGACACATGTGAAACTTGAGGCAAATACCCAAATACCGATATAACTGAATTATAATGCTTGATAAGAGACATTACTAATGGTGTTGAACAAGTTGAAAATGAAGCACATTTACAATAACTACTGAAAAATTAAGTAGGTATTTAGTAATGCAGTAATGCAGTATTGATAACATTGAGTAGAAATAAAATGTTTCTTTTTGTTTCAACAGTGATGTAGCTACGAACACTTATTTATCAGAGGTATAATATACATTATGCCACAGTAACTGTATCACAGTCATAACGATGAGGAATACATGTGGCAGTCTTAATACGTTCAAGTGAATACCTGGAAATACTCAAGAAGCATGGTGCGCATCCCCTCCATGACAAGGTTGGAAACCTCCTTCATTCAGGTTAAATGATGTGTTTGAGTGTCTATATTCCCAGCGTTTGCAAAACACAAAATTAATGAACGACGGGCCGAATCAGTTGTTCGATTCTAACCTTTTCATTGCTTCTCATTCTCATATTATTTCAGAAGGATTGCGCTCATCAGTCTTCAATTTGATCTATTAGAAATAATTACGTAAAATGGATGTTACGGATGGTCAAAATATAGACTGAAGCCGTTATAATAATTATTCAAAATAAACAAAACGATTCACTTCAGGAGAAGGAGTTTCTATTAAATGTTTTTCGAAATATAATATCGATATAGTGTGCGACCAACTGATCTTTGCACCCCTCAGCACCGAATTCTCATTCTACAAACTTCAAATAAGAATTGAACTTTTTTCTTTCTTCTTTATTCGATAAAACAAAAAATTAAAATTCTATTATTTCATTTTCCAATTATGCTTTACCATATTTAACAAAATTATGTGGTAGAAAGTTAGCGTCGTTCACATTAGGAGATGAAAAGTTCATAAACGCGTTTATTTTCATTTCCACATGAACTGAATGTATGGACGTAGTTCGTCAAATCTGCAATAAAACTTGAAATGGAAACTTTATTTGTTCTTTTTTTGAACTTCTCAAGTATAAAATTCAAAAAAATAACTAGAAGATGCTACTAGAGTATCTTAAAAGCGAACTTTACCTAATTATACTATTGTAAAGAAAGTTATACGAAAAATTAATTTTTTCACATGAATAAATAAATTTTCTAAAATTCAAAAGTTCTACTAACTCTGCTTAGGTATTGTAAACTATATCAAGTATGAAACGAAACATGACCTCACGTACTTAATTCATCTTTTTTTAATCTAAAACCTGGAATTTTGCGAGGTCAAGTCATTTTATGTTCAAACCATGTTCAAACAGCTCTAAAAAAAAAAAAACAATAATTCCACATGGTTTCTCGAAAAGACATGACTTCACGTTAAATTATACTTCCTCACTGTCGCCATGCTTTCGAGGATGATCAACTCAGAACTCTTCTTCTTATTTGCCTCCTACGATTCGGAAGTTGACTATATTCATTTTTAAAATTTATATTTTAAATTTTAAATCAAAATTACGTAACGTCACGTTACCTCATGTTCAATCGACTTCAAAAATCATTCAACTCTAAAGAGCGTCTCCTTCTACCACTTCGCAATATTTCGAGTCAATCTGTCAAATTCCACTCTATAGTTCAGTAAATATAGACATTCGTACTGCAAAAATTTCCATCAAAGATTTTTTTGGTGCATAATGTAAGGAATGTGTCCACAAACAACATACAAAAAATACTAAAAGTCCCCATGGGCAGCGTGTGAGCTAAATTCACACTGACGAAAACCCCCCTCAAAAAATGATTTTTTCAAATTATCTACTCAAATATCAGTTTTAGGGAGAAAATAGTTCAGTACAATTTTGTAGAAGACTCAATTTCCTACAACTTTACTCTCATACAACTTTTTTGTAGCTGCCAAAGGTACGACTGGGAAGAATCCTAAGAAAGAGAGGTTTTGGGGAAGGCATTATAAATCCATTAGTGTTAGTAGCTGATGAAATTTGACAATACATAGACTGTGCACAAAGGTGTTTAATCAAAATAAAAACTTTTTTCCAAGTTGTGCCCTTCCCCTTGTTCTCAACCCCCTGGCATCATACAGCTTTCCAAATTATCTCTGCTAATAATAAGTTATCCATCAAGTTTTACTCGAGTTATCGTAGGAGAACAGAAAAACGTCAACGAATGCCTCCTCGTGCAAAACTCACGTCCCATCACGTATAAAAACTAATCGGCTTTAGGGCACCACTACCTCCACACCCCTCTAACTTTCAAAGTTATCGCGGGAGAACCAGAAAATCTTGACACACGCCTCCTCACCCCAACTTACATCCGATCATGTCCAAAAACTAATTAGTTCTAGAACTCAACTACCCCGACCAGGGGCGGATTGAAGCTTAAAATTTTACTGGGTAAACCTTAGCTACAGCTGCGCTGTTTTGCGAATTTGTTTTCATTTTCGTTTTTTTTTTTTTTTTTTTTTTTTTTTTTTTTTTTTTTTTTTGAAGACGCGTAGCACTGGGGAGGGGGGTATTTTTGAAATTTAATCAAAACTTGGTAAGAAACTATTATAGAAATCCAACAACTGTATTTTTTTGCCTTTTTGAAAAAATTTAAAATGGTGAAACACTCAAATTTTAAGGTAGGCTGGAGAAAATGCAAACAACTCAAAATTTTTGTTTTTTGTTTTCATATGAAAAAGTGAGTCACTGACACTAACATATTTAAATTTCAGACTCTCAAGTGTATATAGAGAGAAGTTGAAGTAAAAAACGGTTTTTTTCGGAAGTTTTGAGTTATGAAATTTCTTGAATCTTCTATATCTCCCCACCAAATGAAGTTAAAGAGGTCAAACTTTGTGTGTGGGGTTAGTAGGTGACCAGAATATGACACCTTGAATTTGGATCAAAAGGGATTCAAAATGACGGATTATCAAAATTTGAGTAGAGCTTGAGGAGCCTTTAGTAAAAATGTAATTAATATGAACTCATATGAATATTGGAGATAGGAAATATACTATATCCTTTATAATTGTAAATAAATTATTAAAGAATAAGAAAATAAATAATCTTTTATTAAGTAATTCAATAATTCTCGTCAAAAGATAAACATAGAATGAATTGAAATTTTATCAACAACAACTCTTTTAGTTTTACTTGCATGAGTAGGTATGTTACCTAACCACATATTTATGTAAAAACATAGCCACCTAATTTTAACTCTAATGCTATTCTTGTTTTTTTTTTTTTTTTGTACAACCAAATACATACACTACATGATTAATTTTTTACACATATATTTTAATAATATCTATAATTTTCAGTCAACATCCAAAGAAATGATTCCAAGCATCAAAATTCAAAGAACCAATCAAATTTCCATTCTTCTATCTGTAAAATAAACATTTTCTTTCAAGTAAAATATACTATTAAGTATTTAAATTTTAAAAAATTTTCAACTTTTAATTTTTTCAATAAACTTTTCCCTCAAATATTCAAATTTTTCTTTTCCAAGAGCTTTTGTAAAAACATCACCTATTTGTTCATTCGTACTTATCCATTTTAAACTTATATTTTTTGCCACCTCAGATCTCACATAATGATAGCATAATCGAACCATATGCTTAAAAGTTTTGCTATCTTCGCTCATAGCCACCTTTATAGTTGCTTTATTGTCACCATAAATTATTGTTTTTACATCCTTTTTATTTAGCAACCGATTACACATTTCTTTTAAACTAATAACTTCTTTGCATGACACAGACATCGCAACGAATTCAGCTTCTGCTGAAGACAGTGCTACATGAGCTTGCTTTTTTGTATTCCAATTTATTAGATCTCCAAACACATACACCGCTTATCCACTTGTTGATTTTCCACTTTCATCATTGCTTCCTAACGAAGCATCTACAAAACATTCGATATTTTCATATTTTCCTTTATACACCAAACCAAAATCTTTTGTACCTTTTAGGTATCGAAATATTCTTTTCACCTTTATCCATCATTCAAATTAGGATTTGATTGTTTTCGACTAACAACATTTACAGCATATGTTAAATCTGGCCTCGTTGTATCACTTAGAAACGCGAGACATCCTACCGCTTCTCTATATCTTTTTTCAGTCACACATTTTTGTATTACATTCAAAATCTTCATTTTTCTTCTCCGTGTTATTAGTTTTCATAGGTGTGTACACTTCTTTACAATGCTCCATTTCAAAACTTTTCAATGCTTTTTCAATATACTTGTTTTTTAGAAAGAAAAAAAATAGTAATAATTACATCACTTATTCAAGTCTATATTTTAAGAAACTACATTTCGCAAAATACAACGCGAGAAAAACGAGTGGACTGTATTTATCGAACCACATAAGATAACTAAGCTAACAATAGACGAGATGAGAGCATGATATGAAGCATTATCTTCGTGTCTTATCTCTTAACTTAAATGGGGGGATTTATACACTAACATTCTCCCCTGGGTGACGATGGGGCTATCGTCATGAGGTAATAAAATTAGAGAGTTAACCGATCGACGATACAATTTTCCATAAGTTTTAACTTCGATGACACCCGTGATGTTATCGTTTCCTAGAAAAACTGTGACAATAATTCCCAATGGCCAATCTGAAGGGTATTCTCGATCAATTTTCATGAGAACCACATCTCCGACTTTGTAACTAGACGAATCGTTCGACCATTTTGAACAATTTTTGATTGAATTCAAGTAATCAGAAGACCATAATTTTCAAAATGATTGGATCTGACTGCGTTGCAGCTCTAAGCGATGAACAAGCGGAAGTTTTGTAGACGTCGAATCAGGTATAGGTAAATTCAACAATGAATCTCCGATAAGGAAATGAGCAGGCGTAATTATCTGAGCATCAGCAGTAACTGGTTTATAACATAAGGGACGGGAATTTAATATACATTCGATATTCGTAAATAGTGTCGAATATTCTTCGTAAGTCCATATTTGCCCATTGGTTACGCAAACGAGGTGATATTTTGCTAACTTCACCACAGCCTCCCATAACCCACCAAAGTGAGGTGTTCAAGGTAGAATGAAGTGCCATTTTATTTCTCGTGAGAGAGAAAATTGCTTCAAATCATTAGATTCAATTTGGAAACAGTTATGAACACCAACGAAATTTGTGCCATTATCCGAAAATACATCTGAAGGTATGCAATATCTGGCTACGAATCGCTGTAAACAATCTATAAACGCCTTACTCGACAGATCGCATACGATTTTAATATGGATAGCGAGAGTTACAAAACATATGAAAATCGCAATATATATATTATAGAACTTTGTAATACGATGATTTACACATTTATATTGAAATGGCCCAGCGAAATCTACGCCTACGTTACTAAAAGGTCGCGATACAATGACACGATTACTAGGTAATTGTCCCATAAGGGGAAACGAAATTTCGTGGTTATATCGAATGCAAACAGTACAATTACGAATAACTTTTTTAACGATAGTTGTTAGACCACCACAAATATGAGAACGAGACAATATTAACTGCTTAATGAAAATTCTATTACAATGATAATACACAGTATGAATGTTATCTACCAACAAATATACAAGTTTATATTTAGCATTTAAAATAATAGGATTGCGAGTCTCAAACGACAAATTCGAATTGCCTAAACGCGAGTTCGATCGTAAAATACCATCTTTATCAACAAAAGGACATAACTGGTATAACATAGAAGATTTAAACAAAGGCTTTTTCCTATTTAATAAATCAATTTCACGATCATAAAATCCAGATTGCGATAACCGAATGATACAATTAATAGCACGGCGTTTATCTTCTAAGGTTATTATAATACTACTTCGCGTTTCTATATTTACATTTTTCGAACATTTATTAATAGAATGCATTGCAGAGTACAAAACATTCACTAATTTTTTATATGACAAATATTTAGCAATTAACCTTTGCATGGTATCATGTCACAATTTTCCATAAATGGTATCATGGTGAGGGAGTCCCCGCCATAAACCTAAATAGTATCATGATGAGGGAAACCTCGCCAATCGTCAATTTGAAAATACTACAATGATATCATGGTGAGGGAATCCCCGCCACAAAGGTAAATGGTATCATGATGAGGGAAACCCCGCCAACAATTTACTTGAAAATACAGCGATGCCATCATATAGTTGATGTCGTATGCGAATCGAAACGTTAAATTAATCGAAATTTCTTTTTTCTTTTTTAATAAATGAGTAACCAAATTATTAAAATTTTCAAAAATGTTTATTTAATGTTTCCCCTTTTCGTAGTTTTTGATTGTGCTGATCTTAACTATTGAGAATTGAATTTTTGATTAAGTAAATTTTAATTTCCGTTAGTGATAAGAATAAGCTATGATAAAAAACTATGTTTAGATTTATGTAAATTATAGATTGGCAACACTGATAATGATTTTCCAGAGAAGTAGGTAGATTTTCTAGAAGATGAATTCTGATTGGTTGGATATTATAGAAATTTCTAGCAATAGGAAACTTTAGTATATAAGGAGCGTGGTTCGCGCGAATATGTATGAAGGTTAAATTTAAGTAGTGAACTGTGAATTTAAAAAAGGGGAATTAAACGTTAAAAGCATTTAGTACGTTTTTACTTCACTTTTAATAGGTTATGGGCCCAGACATTGCCCATTAGTGCAGTGTTTGTGGTGAATTGCGTTGTGTTCTTGGTGAATTGTATTTGTAACGTGGTGAAACGTGTTTGTGGCCGCAAGAAATTGCAGGAGATTTTTTGTCAGCAGTTTTGCTGGTCGTGCGGTATTGTTGCACGGAATTTTAGAATTGGTCAGCGTTTGCTAGTTATACGACTGTATTGTTCGTACAGTAAGTTTTAGTTTTATAGATTTTATCGGTTAGTAATGAAGAATGGAGGACGTGATGTTACGGTTTCAGTTACTAGGTACTTACCTAGTAACTGTAAACCTGAGTAACAACCTCGCTCATAGAAGAGTAGCGTTTTTTAGTCGTTATGAAAAAGTTCGTTAGATTCGGTTTTAAGAATAAGTTGTAGTAGGTAGTTGTTGTTCGTTAGGAGCATAAGCACGTTTATATTAAGAAACTGTTGAGCCATGTTTGTATTAATAAAGAGTCTTTTTCTCATTTAATGATTGTTTTTCATCTGTTCGTTAACATGGCAGCAGAGCGTTAGTGTTCGGTTCATTGCATTAATTGTCTAATTATCGTAAATATTCGTTTCGTTTAAAAAAAATTTTTCCAAAAGTTCGTTAATTATTCGTGCAGTAAACCATGCCATTAGAGCCAAAGCAGACGAGAAGAACAGCTGGAAAGAAAAAAGAAATGTCCGAAAATCCTCCTGAAATGGAAAAAATCATCAACGAAGATGACTTAACAGAAGAAGAACAACTTCGGCTGCTAAATAGTGAGGAAGCGTGTGGTGCTTTCAGTAGCACTACCACTACAGTCGAAGAAAAAGTGATCGAAGGTACGTCATATAATAAAGTGTCGGCTCAAACATGGTCAAAAAATTGTGTTGCAACCTCCGAAGATGCAGAAAATGCGCTTTCTGTTCTGCAGAAAGTGGATAGTGATGTATTATTATCTTTACTTCGGCTCCTTGGCAAAACTCAGCAATCAGGACAGTCGAGCATAACTCTAGAAGGAAGTCCAAAAATGACAGAAGAACAGAAAAGATGGAATGCGTGGGATCAAGCATATCAAACACCTACATTTCATATCAGAAAATTTGAAATTGAAGAGAAATTAGCAGGTCATGAAAATTTCAAGATTTGGTCGAAAATGATTATGTTGGATTTGGCTGCATTGAATCTAACACCGTTTGTCAATGAAATTGAGGCAAGTTCAGTTCGTTTATCACCTGGACATCGTAAAATGTTAGATGCTCAGGCCCTTCAGCTGATAAAAGCATCTGTGAATCGAAAATTCGAAATGTCGCTGGTCACCTCCAATGTGTATCGTCTGCATATACTGCAATGAAAACGCGGAAAAATTTATTTGAAGATGTACGAGCGAATGATTTAGTAAATTTACATCGACGTTTTGGGCAGCTACATTTTCGAAGAGGATATGATCCAATCCGTTACTGCGCTGAATTCGAAGAAATGATGAACGAATATCGTGAAATGGAGACATCGTACACTGATTTCTACACAGCCACCATATTTCTAGAAAAGATTGATGGAGCAAAAGATCCAACCAGTCCTTTCTACAGCTTTGTAAATACGACTACAGAAATGAAAAAAGATGCTCAAACGTATGAACATATGAAATCAGGTTTTTTACAAATAGCTACATCAATCAGAAATACAGGTGGTAGTTATGTAACAAACCACCTGAGAAGAAATTCTGCAAATTTGCTCCACAGAAAAGTAACGTAAAATTGACTGGAGAGCAGATTGAAAAGTTGAAAAGTATGTCAAAAGAGGAAAAGAAAAGGGTTCAATGCTATAAGTGTGGTGGGTATTTTTACCGTGCGGATAGATGTCCAAATGGTGATCGAGTATGCTACAACTGTCATAAAGTAGGACATGAGGCGAAGGATTGTAAAAATAAAAGTAAGTTAAACTTAGGTAAAGAATTATTTGATAACAATATTGTGTTTACAGTAGATTCAGGAGCATCTGATTATGCGGTAGATACTGAACTTAAATTAGTGAATTTTGAAAAATACGATAGGTCAAAACAGGTAAAAACAATTATAAAAAATGATGTGTATGTGTCAATTGGTCATGGTAATCTTCCAATTATGGTAAAAGAAAGGAAAATTGAAACGTATTTAGTGTTGAGAAATGTTCAAGTGATACCTGGGCTTGATGGAGATGTAATTAGTATTAGTAAATTTAACAGGCAGTTTCGCTCGCAAATGAAATTAGATGCATCCACAGGTAAAATCTATAGTCGGAAATTAAGAAAGAATATTGCTTCCATTTTCGTGAGTGAGAATATATTTTATTTAAATGCAAGAGTAATGACAAATAAGGAGAATCATAAAGGTTTGATATCTGATGTAGTGAACGTAAAAATTGGTAAATTTTGTAAAAAGAAAAAACTTACACCAAAACAAGTTGAATTGTTGAAAAAGGAGGGGGAGTTATGGCATAAAAGAATGGGACATATAGCTCCTTCATACCTGTAAAAATTAAAATACGTTGCGCTAGGTGTAGGTGAAATGATAACAGATACTACAAATGTATGTGATGTGTGTACAAAAGCGAAACTTACAAGAAAAGTTTTTCAAAAAGATCACGATGGAGCTAATCGACCATGTGAAATTGTGCATTGTGATTTAATTGGTCCGATCACTCCAGCAATGTTTATTGATAAAAATAAATACATCTTAAATGTAATTGACGATAAAACGCGATATTTACAAGTATTCTTCTTAAAACATAAAAGTGAGGCAGTAGGGTATATGAAAGAAGCATTGAGAGTATTACAGGCACAATATCTAGGAGCAGGTCAGTTCAGCAAGCTTCGATGCGATGGTGGAGGTGAATTTGTATCTGATGATATGCTGGATGTATTATTGCTGTATGGTATTGAAACGGAAGTCGCAGAACCGTACACACATGAACATAACAGTACAGTCGAGAGACTTAACCGTACAATACAAGAACGTGGTAGGTCATTATTATTTGAATCTGGCTTCCCAATTGGTTTGTGGGCACTAGCTGTAAAAGCAGCTGAATGGCTCTACAACAGAACTCCACATAGTGCAATAAATTTTAGTACGCCTTTTGAAATGTTTTTTGGTAAATTACCGGACTTATCGCAAATTAAAACGTTTGGTTCTAAAGTCCAAGTTTTAAATGAAACTCTACCAAAAGGTAAAAAGTTGGAGTCACGAATAAAAGTTGGTTATTTAGTAGGGTTCACTAAGACTGGGTATGTTATCTATGAACCTAAAACACAAAAAACATATAATTTATATAATGTTAAAATTAATGAGAGTGTGCTGTATGGTGATGATTTTCCAAAATTAGATAATAGATTGTTTGAAATTGAAAATCAAGAAGATGAATCTGATATTCAGGGATGTAAAGAAAATAATGAAAGCACAGATGGTGATATATTCAGGGATGTAAAGAAAATAATGAAAGCACAGATGGTGATATATCTGTACAAACAATTCAGTTAAATGATGATTGGGATACAGATAGCGAAACAAACGAAATTAAAATTAGTGGTATGAAAAAGGTGAACGAAGTGTATGATATGTATGAAATTAATGCAGAACCGTTAACGTATTCAGAAGCTATGAACGCAGAAAATGCGTACCTTTGGACTGAACCGATTGAATCAGAATTAAATTCGTTAAAACAAAATGATGTGTGGGAAATAGTTCTGAAAACAAAAGATATGAAAGCAATTCCAAGTAAGTGGTTATTTACGGTAAAAAATGATGGGAGAAGGAAAGCAAGACTAGTAGCAATAGGGTGTAAAGATAGTGAAAAGTACTATGATGACGAAGTGTTTGCACCAACACCATCAACAACCACTATTAGAACAGTTTTTGCACTTGCTGCTAAGTATAAGTGGAATATAACTCAAATGGATGACGGGCAATTACATAAGGAAAAGTATCTTCAAATACCAGATGGAGTAAATGTAGATCGCAAAACATATGTATGTAAATTAAAAAAGGCCATTTATGGTCTAGTAACTGCTCCAGCCTGTTGGAATGAAACGTTCGATAAATATATTAAAGAATGTGGGGTTGAAAGTCTTCAACGCGAACCATGCGTTTACTTTCATAAGGAAAATGAAAAACTTTATTTGGTCTTATTATATGTTGATGATATTCTAATCACAGGAGACGACATGGAATTTATAAACAGATTAAAACAAAAATTAAAACAAAAGTTTGAAATTAAAGAGTTGGGATTTCCTGAAAAATTTTTGGGAATGGAAATTGTTCGTACTGAAAAAGGAATTTTTGTTCATCAAAAATCATGTATCTGTAAAATGGTAGAAAATTTTAGAATGGAAGAAGCAATGGAGAAATCAACTCCAATGCTACCCTTCGCAAATCATAAATTACTGAAAAATGAGTCTGTGAAAGAGCATACATTTCCATATCGTCAAGCTATAGGTGCGTTATTATATTTGTCCGGTAATACGAGACCTGACATCGCATTTTCTGTTAATTATTTGTCTCGATTCCAATCTAATCCAGAAAAATTACATTGGGTATTAGTTAAGAGAATTTTTCGGTATATTAAAGGAACGGCAAACTATGGTATCTTGTATAATAGTAAAAAGGATGATTTACACGCCTTCGTAGATGCTGATCATGCTGGTGATCAAAGTAGGAGGTCTACAACAGGCTATGTAATAAAATTATATGGTAGTCCTATAGTTTGGGCTGCAAGACATCAAAATAGTATAGCTGAATCAACAGCAGAAGCTGAGTATATGGCAATATGCGAAAGCGCTCGTGATATACTGTTTGTAAGTAGACTATTGGAAGAATTAGGGCTAAAAATTGAAAAACCGTTTATAGTGTATGAAGATAATTTGGTAGCGCTTAGAAAATGTACAAATACTGCCACAAAAGGTCGATTGAAACATGTAGAGTTGAAATTTCTCAAAGTAAGAGAGTATGTTAAACAAGGTATTTTAAAGGTTAAGAAAGTAGATACTAAAAATCAGTTGGCTGATTTGTTAACCACGCCTCTATTAAAAGACTCGTTTGTTCGATTTCGAGATGACTTGTTGATTGATTCAAAATTAGTGATTAAAACTTAATTGTGTGTTTTACAGGTCATTAAATACCGTTGATGTAGAAACGAATGGTAACTGTATGGGATGATCGTGGTAAAAATAGTTGTTTGAAATCATGATTAATATTATTATCACTTATGTAGTAAGCTAAGATTGTTTATATATAAAAAAAAAAAAAAAAAAAAAAAATTTTGATTGATTACACTGTTCAATGTTACACTTTCTCTAAAAACGCTCGGTTGGGAGGGGGTGTTACGGTTTCAGTTACTAGGTACTTACCTAGTAACTGTAAACCTGAGTAACAACCTCGCTCATAGAAGAGTAGCGTTTTTTAGTCATTATGAAAAAGTTCGTTAGATTCGGTTTTAAGAATAAGTTGTAGTATAGGTAGTTGTTGTTCGTTAGGAGCATAAGCACGTTTATATTAAGAAACCATTGAGCCATGTTTGTATTAATAAAGAGTCTTTTTCTCATTTAATGATTGTTTTTCATCTGTTCGTTAACACGTGAAACTGTTCAAGCTGAATGGGGAGGAAAATTACATCGCTTGTAGATTTCAGTTGGAGGTAATTTTGAAGGCTGAAGAAATTTATGATACAATTGTCAGAATAGGGTTCCGACCATGGCAACACTGATTCCGAAGGAAGCAGCCGCGTTTTTAATTATGGAGATAAGTTACTGAAGTATCGCATTCTGTTCATATGTTCTGTTTTATATGTTTATATTAAAGAATAAAAATACAAATTGTTGAATTTGGTTTTTTTATTCTAACACTGCAACAAAAATAAAAGATGGAAATGGAAAGCGGAGAAGATGCCGAAATGATGGATATTGGTGAGTTTCGAAATGGTAATATTAGGACATTAGGTGATTGTATGATGCAATATAGCTTGCATGTAGAAATATTAGGTGCTTTATTTTAATTCATAATACTTGGAATGCTATATTTATTCCACAATGAAATAAGAATAATTATTACATTAATGCGTACGTTTATAAAGACCAGGGTCAATATGAAGATGGTAAGGTTAGGTAGAAAATGAAGTGAAAATAGTTGGAAGGCAGGAAGGAAAGTGCCCGTGGGTGCACATATTGACCCATAATGAAGAAAATAAAGCGTTTAAGGGTACGCAGAATGACCCAATATATAGTAAAAGTGAATAATAGGTAATGAAATTGAAAATCACATGGTACAGTCAAACACAAAAGTAAGATTGGAATTTCAAGTTGAAAGACAAAGTTGAAGAAAGAAGGAAACAAGGTTCACAACAACCAGGGTAGATATAAAGTAGTTACAAGGTTGGTCAAAATAAATAGAAAGAATAAACAGATGGGTCAAGGTAACTATAAAAAGGGTAAGGTCAATGTAAATAAGGTAGGACCAAGGTTGGTCAAAGTAATTAGCATGACGTAACAAGGTTGTCCATTAGTACAAGTTAAGGTAAATAAGGTATAAAGGTTGCTGTGACATGAGGTCAAGGAAGGTAGACAAAAGGGTGGTTAAGAATGGAAACCAATAAGTAATGTTGATGTTTGATATGTAAGGATGTTGGTAGCAGAGTATTACTAGGTGATGTTGGAAGTATGATATATGATGTGTGAAAATATGAGTTCAAGAGTCAAAGTATAGACATGGGGAAAGGTATATTATATAGAACTATTAAGAGGTAATGGTGGAGAGTTAAGGAATCCATGCTATTGAAATTGTTAAACCTTGGTTAATTTTAAGATTATGTTGTGGTAGGAGGAAAAGATTTAAAGGAAAATGTTGAACTCCTCAAGTGTCGCATAAGGGCTCTTAAGGGTCAGCTCAAAGCGAGCCAGGCTGAGGTAAAGCCTTTTCCAGCAATAAAACTAGAATTTCCACCCGTTATACTAAAACCTGAGAGTAATTTTTCGGAGTGGATAACCCACCTCAAAGCGGCTACTATGGCAGCTGGAGTACATGATCTCTTTTTCGAGTCTGAATCAAAAACTGTATATTCAAAACGTGACCATGAAAGTCGTCTTGCCTTAGCCAAAGCATTAATCTTAATGAGATTAGATGCTAGTCTTTTAGAAGTGGTGTTAAATGCTGGTGAGTTAGACCCTCAGGCTACAATTGAACTATTAAAAAATAAATGCGACCCAAAAACCAACGCAAGCGCAATCGCCTTATTTTACAACCTTGCCGAATGGAAATGGAATAAAGAAAAGGCTGTGTCTGAGAATATTTCCGAATTTGAAAAACTAGTTAAAAGCTATGACAATAGTGGAGAAAAGTTGAGTGTAAGAATGAAGCGCGACATCTTCGTCATGGCATTACCTACCAAAGCCTGTGAAGCAGTTCTAAACCACCTACAAAACATGAAACCAGAGGATGTCACGTGGGAGTTAGCTACTCAATTGGTGTGAGAATTTGAAAAAGAAAGGGAAACCAGAAAGCGAAAGCGAATTGGTGAGGCATTATTAGCTCTGCCAAAAATGGGACATCAAGGTATTATTACTCGGCCAAGAAGTCAAACAAGACAATTAAAAATGATATCCTGGGAGGATAAAACTAAACAGCGAAGCTCAAGCTATACTCATAATAATAAACGGGAGGATCAGATTCGCGTGTGCTTCACATGTAAGAAGCCAGGTCACTCTAATGCTGAATGTAGGCATGCAAGGTGCTATATGTGCAATGGAAAAGGACATATAAGTACTGGATGTCCTTATGCTAAGAATTTACAAAACCCAAAACCTGAGAAGAAATTTGATGAGAAGAAGAAGAAATCAAAAGCGTTAATGGCGAAGGAAGGGGAGGAGAAAACAGGGAAGAATAAAAATTCTCCTTATATAGAGATGACTTTAGATTCGGGGGCATCTGATCACTTTATTAATTATCCAGATTTATTAGAGAGGGTGGAAAATTTAAGGGAGGTAAAAACTATTATGTGTGCAAATGGGGAAACCATAGAAGTAGGAAAGTGTGGTGTGTTGAATGTAAGGGTACAAGGGAAGGAAGAGACCAACTTTACCCTCACGGAGGTTTTTGGTCATGAGAGCTTTCAGGAGAATCTGTTATCATTGAAGAAACTAACATCAAAAGGATACAATGGGTTATTTAATAATGAAGTGGCACAGGTAGTTTCTAAAAATATGAAACATTGTATTTGAAGTGCCCCTTTTGATGGATATGGTTGGAGGGTGAAGTTTGAAATCAAGAGTAAAGGTGAAGGAGGGACAGTTTTGATAGCTAAAGAGGTTGGTAGTAGTACACAGGGTACCTCAGGGTTAGTAAAAAGGAAGATAGATGATGTAAGTGGTGAGGAAGATTCACCATTGAGGAAGACATATAAGTTGGAAGGGCCATCTGAAGGAATCTTATGGCATAAACATCTTGGGCATGCAAGTGTCTCTTGCTTAAGAAAACTTGGGGAGAAAATAAAGGAACTAAAATCAGTAAGGTTTACTGATGAATTAAAAGATTGTGAGGATTGTATAAGAGCAAAATTTGCTGCACAACCATGTGAAACAATAAGGGAAAGGGCAGGAAGGCCATTGCAGCTTATACATACAGATGTATGTATTAGCTTTCCTACCTCATTTAGGAACCATCGCACAATGTTTGTCTCTTTTATTGATGACTATTCTAGATATAGTTAAATATTCACCATGGAATACAAAAAGGACGTCACTAGTGTATTTAAGAGATATGTGGATGAAATGAAAGCAAATTTTGGGGAAAAATTTAAGGTTGGCAGGCTGCGTTGTAATAATGGAGGAGAATATATCAATAATACTATTGATGAATACTGTGGTAAGGAAGGAATAATCCTAGAACCATGTCTCCCACACACGAGTCAATTGAATGGTACCGCAGAACGTTTCAATCGGACAATGCAAGATAAGATTCGGGCATTATTATTTGACTCAGGTTATCCAGCAGCAATGTGGGAATATGCTGCCGCTGTTGCAGTTTATTCTCATAATAGACTGCCAAGCAAAACAATTGATAATAAAATACCATATGAAAAATTCTTTGGAAAGGAAGTGTCAATTAAAAATTTGGTAAGGTTTGGGGCATTAATATATATGGTAAATAATGATCCAAAAAGGAAGAAGACAGATGAAAAGGGAGTAGCCTGCTTCATGCTCTGCTATACAAACACAGGATATAAGGTTTTAGATCCAAATACAAATAAGGTAGAGAGTGTTAAGCATGCTAGAGTAATTGAAGGCAAAGTCTATGGAGACCATATTGTAAAGAAATGGCGGCCAGAAGATACATGGTTAAGGCTGGAAGAAAATGAAGTAGGGAAGGAATGGCTAGAAGGGAAATCAGGTGAGAATATTGATAATAAAAGTGATACGATGAGTCAAGATGAAACCTTAGGAGAAATGCAAGAAGTGAAGAGGAAGGAAGATGAAGAATTTGATGAGCTTGTTGAGGTAGAAGTTATAGAGGAATCGGAAGATGAAGAACCTAAGGAAACAAACCATATAGGACAATCTTTTCAAATTAAAGCACAAAGCTATACAAGTTTAACACAAGTCTTGAAAAGTCCGGAAGGAGAAAGATGGAAGGAGGCAGTAGAAATTGAGCGTGATTCTATACTGAGAAGTGGGGCTTTTAAATTGGTAGACTATATACCAGGGATGAAGGTTATAGATAGCAAATGGCTATTCTGTATTAAAGACAACGGATCTTCTAAGAAATTTAAGGCTAGGTTGGTGATAAGAGGGTTTAAAATTCGAAGGAAATATGCAAAATTTGAGACATTTGCTCCAGTAGCAAAAATTCAGTTAATAAGGATGGTTTTAGCAGTAGCAAAAAGATATAGAGTAAAATTACACCAACTTGATATAAAGACTGCATTCTTGAATGGAGTCTTAAAAGAAGAGGTCTTCATGAAAATTCCTGATGGGTTTTATGAAGATGTACAGGATAAAAATGGTAAAGTAGTTCAGCTGTAAAAAGCTCTATACGGGCTCAAGGTTAGTCCTAAAATCTGGAATGAAAAACTCGATACTGTTTTTCTTGAACAAGGTTTGGAAAGAGATATAATAGAGCCCTGCGCTTATTCTTGGAAGGAAGGAGACAACTTTGTCCTTGTGATAGTATATGTGGATGATATACTCATTACTGGGACTAATATAGATAAAATAGAGGATATTAAAGCCCATTTACGGCACACAATCGAGATCGCCGAGACGGAGATGCCCTAAAAGTTTTTAGGAATTTCACTCACTAATGTAGATGAAGATAAATTGGTGCTGCATCAGATAGAATTCATAAATAAACTGGTGGAGCATTATAAGTTTGGTAAGGAAAAAGGTTCTCCAACACCTATTGCCCTGCCTCAGACAGATCAAAGGATGTTGGAGAATGGGGGAGAAGGGAAGAAGGTAGGAAATTCTATAAAAGGTTACGAACAATATTCGTTTTGAAAACTTATTGGGAGTTTATTATATTTAACCAATTCAACAAGGCCTGATATAGCTTTAGCAGTGAATCACTTGAGTAGAAGGCAGGAGGCTCCTACAATGAGTGATTGGAAGAAGGCTAGGAAGGTATTGAACTACTTGAAAGATACTGTAAGTAATGGCCTAGAGTATGAAGGGAAAGGGGATAGAATAATTGGGTTTATAGATGCAAGCTTTGCAGCTGACCCAGAGGATAGGAAGTCCACTTCTGGTTATATAATCAAATTCTGGGGTGATACAATTTGTTGGAAAAGCAAAAAGCAAGGGTGTATATCTACCTCTGCAGCTGAAGCAGAGTATGTGGCACTTGCAGATTGCTGCAAGGACATAAGAACTTTGACACAATTGTGTGAAAGGTTGACAGGTAGGAAAGAAAAGATTCCTATAATTTTTGAGGATAATCGAGCAGTGGTAACACTTGTTAAGTCAAAACAAACTGGTAACTTACGTTATGTGGATATAAGTTATCACCTGACAAAATGGATGGTAGAAACAGGGCTGCAAAACCGATTGGAACCGGAACCGAACCGGAACCAAGAACCGGTAGAACCGATAAAATTTTGGAACCGGAACCGAAACCAGAACCAATATTTTGAAATTTGTACTAAAGCTGGAACCGGAACCAGAACCAAAAATTTTTACTGAGAACCGGAACCAGAACCGGAACCGATATGAAAATATAATGGTTCCGGTTCTAGAAAAGTTTAATCTCTATTAATAAGATTAGAGTGCGCTAATAGCTGTATACTCTCTACCTATCGATAGTCAAAGGTTGTAGGTAACTGTTGTAGTGTTTCATTCTATAAATTACAATCTGTGATATCGTACATCTTCGCAAAATACTCTCTAAAATTGATAAAATTCGGGATCTTGGGGTTGTTTACAATTTACAAGACCATTTTGCAATAATATTATTTTTCAAATTTTGGTTTCAATACTCCCTCCTGATTATGCTTGTAAAATGGAATATTTTGATAGGTCACACATGTTTTTTTTTTGGAACTGATAAGAACCGGAACCGGAACCAGAACCAATATCATAGAACTGGAACTGGAACCAGAACCGATATCATAGAACCAGAACCGGAACCAGAATCAAAACTGAAGTCATAGAACCTGAACCAGAACCAGAACCGGAACCAATATTTGGGAACCAGAACCAGAACCGGAACTGGAACCAATATTTTTTCGGTTTTGCAGCCCTGGGTAGAAAAAGGTAAGGTAGCTGTAGAATGGGTTCCTACAAACCAACAAGTGGCTGACTTTCTCACTAAACCTTTGGGAAAGGAAGCTTTTATAAGGTGTAGGGAAGTATGTATGAAATCTAGAGAGAGGTAACTTAGAAAGGAAGGAGAGTTATTCTAGTAGGAAGGAGAAAAAGGGGAGGTATAAATAAAAGGAAGCGGAAAATATATCAAGATAACACTTAGCAATTATTCGTGTTGCTAACTTTTATTTTTGTTGCAGATTATCAAGCGGATGATTCTTCTTCAGATTCCTCAAGCTTAATTCTTTAATAGTAAGCCATAGTCGGAAGGAAGGAGTATCAGAATAGGGTTCCGACCATGGCAACACTGATTCCGAAGGAAGCAGCCGCGTTTTTAATTATGGAGATAAGTTACTGAAGTATCGCATTCTCTTCATATGTTCTGTTTTATGTGTTTATATTAAAGAATAAAAATACGAATTGTTGAATTTGGTTTTTTTATTCTAACAACAATAAAAGAAGGCGAACCGAAGAAGCCTTTGACTGAAGGTTCTGACATAGCTAAACATGAAAAATGGATGAAAGCTTATAATCAAGCACAGAAACTGATTGTAACTTCAGTGTCGGAAAAAGTATTATTAAATTTGGTTGGCTATCAAACAGATAAAATAAATTTTTAGAACATGCATGATATCATGCTGAGGGAATTCCCGTCAACAGGTACAGGTGGGGGGGGAGTGTAGTATCTTATATTTACACCTTTTAAAGTGCGCTGCGAGTATTAGTTCTTCCCTCATGTGTAAGCGGGGATTCACTCATCATGATACTATGCGAAGGTTAAAGATAAATCAGGTTTAATTATAAGCAAATTACATACAATTATTTTTCGCTGTTCTGGTAAATTAGATGGCAGCGATGGCAACTTTCTGATGGATTCGATACTCCATTCTCGCTGCGCGTACAAAAAATTGAGGACTATTAAACCATAATATACTACGCGATAGCAGTTGATACATCTCCAGCGCCAGTTAACAAGTCATCCATTACGAAATCCCTTTTTATTGTACAACCGGCGTTTGGATCCTTTTCGACAATCCAATTACCTAAAATTTCTAAACATTTAGTGGCTATGAAGGAGGCAGGAGCTGTACCAAATGTAACAGTCTTTAAACGAAAATCCTCAATGGAATCGTTGGGCAATGAATGCCATACAATACATTGCAGAACGCAATCGTTTGGATGTACCAAAATCTGTCGATAAATTTTCGTCACATCACACGAGAACGCGACACAATGTACACGAAATTGAAACAACACATCGACAAGTTCTGGTTGAATACTGGGACCAACCATTACAATATCATTTAACGAAATTCCATTTGAGGTAGGCATCGAAGCATTAAAAATCACGCGCAACTTCGTTGTGGTGCTGTTATCTTTCTTAACAGCTTGATGAGAGCTATAATAAGGCTTTCCACCAACTGTAGACGAATTGACTTTTTCGATATGGTCAAGTTCGCAGTATTCCTACATAACTCGACCATACTCATCGCGATCCTCACTGCTATACTTTTTTTCGATTTGGTTTAGCGCAACTACTGCCTTTTGCCTCAATTCACCAAGATTTGAACGATCTATTCTGATCGGCAATTGGGCGACAAATTGCAGGGCTGTTAACTTAAACGTATATTAGTTAAATTCAGTTAAAGTTTTAGTCTTTCAAAACAAAAATAAGAGTTAAAGTTAGCAGTTTTATTCCTTTCACTTAAAGTTTAAGTTATAGTTAAAGTTGAAGTAAACTAGTTTTAACTTACATAAAATAAAAGTTTAGAGTTAAGGTTAAAGTTAAATTCTTCTTTATAGTTGAAAAAGTTAAAGTTAAAGTTAGTTAAAGTTTAATTCTTCTTTTAAAATAGTTGAAGAAGTTGAAGTTATAATGAAATAATGTGGTTACCTATTAATTATATCATATCCGCTTTTTATGTACGATGAAAAGATGAAATAAGGCATAAGAGTTTCCAAATTCAATAAATCAAGCATTTAATAAAAATATAAAATAAATTTAATTTTAAATTTCACATTTAAAATTTTAATTTTCAAAACTACCTATAATTATTTCGCAGTAACAAAAGATCATTAATAAATTAATAGACCCTTTGAGACTGTATCGCAAAGGACCTAAAATGAATCTCAAGTCGCTGAATGTTCGTTCAAAATTGGAAAATTGGTTCAGTTTTAAGGACTGAAAATATTAGTTAAAGTTTTATTCAGTTACATATATTGGGATTTATAGTTAAAGTTAAATTCAGTTATATTCTTGATGTGTGAAAATACGAGTTAGTTTGAGTTAAGGTTAAGAGTTTTAGTTATTGTTAACAGCCCTGACAAATTGCCCTTTGTCATTACAAATGAGAGTTTTTGAAACGAAATCATCGCACATTTCGTTCTCCAGTTTATTAGCGACAGATTTTGGAACATTAATTTCTTCAATCTACCAAAATTTCCGCAACTGAGCTTGAATGCTAACAGTAGTTAAGGCACAAAACGAGGTTCGAACTTCACGATTCATGGTATGAGCACCCGAAATTACCCATCCAAATTGAGTTTCACGTAAAAACACATTACCGATACACAAAATTTGATTAACCACAGATATGAATGTTTAAAAAACCTCCGTTTCTCTAGTAGTGAGTAGTAGCTAAATGGGAGTGAGAATGGATCATCACGCTAGAGATAGCAGGTTCAATCCCAACCTAAGCGAGAAAATTTTTTAATTTTTTTTTTTAGTTTTTCCTAGTTTTTCCATTTCTCGATGTATAGGAAGATTACTTGGACATTCTACGGGTTAATTTATATTTTTTCAAACTATAAATTCTTTTTTTTTTTCAATATTAATATTATTATTAGTGGTAGTACTAGTAGTAGTAGTACTGGTATTTCACCAGTAGTAATTCACAAATTTACTATGTAGTAAAACCAAAAGTAATTTTTTTCAGTTTTACTACCAGTTTTTTTCTGCGTGAGATTCCGCACTAAGCACTATATCTACATCAGGATATGGCAATTTACACTCCGCAAAATCAAGATCACGATTGCTTTGAATAGTATCCACGATAAGAACCGAATTGACCGAATATGGTATCGATGATACAATATCAGCTTCAATATCGAGCTCAAATGCACCATACCTAGATATTAAAACACCCTACATGACGAAGTCAGATAATATAGAGTCTCCAGTAATTCCACTAAGAATGGTTGGGGTAGTAGATCGACAAACAAGAATTCTATTTGACTAAATGAACTTCTCGGATATCAAGGTCGCTTGGAAACCATTATCCAGCAACAAACGAATTTTAACCTTTGACTATACATATACTAGATGGACCGAGCTAGCAACAAGCAAATGCTAACCCAAAAATGGTGATACATTACACAGATTTTATCAGAACACTCGTGACTAAATTCAAAATGCGCATGCGCAAATTTATTTCCCGCTAATGGTGCGGCAAGGGGACATCGATAGTACTGCTTAAAATCAGAATAACATGAATGTGATAAAGGACTTCAGGCATGTGCAAAATATAAAGTTGCAACGAAAACAAGGACCATTTTTTGACGAGATTTTTAGCCAAGCAACAGCAGTAGCTAAAACGATGGTTTTGAACGATGATGCTGTTTGATTAGTCACCGACATTATCGTTTTCTTTGAATCAGCATTGATTTCCGAAGGCATCGAAGACGAAGTAGATTGTACCACTGTACTTTCTATAGCACTGGGGACTAACGTATTTGAAGAATTTCTATGTAATAATGAATGAATGACTTCCACCACACGACAAACAATTATTTTTGTTTCTACATTGGGCCAACGAATGACCAAGTAATAAACATTGGAGGCAAAGACGTTTGCCTTTAGCACAATTAAAACGTTGCGATTGCTCCATGGCAACAAATTCTTCACAATCGACAATGATGATTTTTAGTACACACAGGACAAGCGAGGCTTTCTTTCGACGAAACAAACGACGATTTAATAGGTTTAGCTTTGCTTAACTGAGTTTTACTAGTCTCAGTGGTTGAAGCTTTAATAGAAGCAAATCTTCAGCAATAAATGCCTGATTTTTTAAGAACTTTTGAAGTACCTTATAACTAGGGTAAGTTTCAGAAGAGTTTAACGAATTTTCAAAATCTTTTGCGGATCGAATATCAAGACGCAACACTAATAAAAACGTAATAAATTTAGAAAACGTGCCATCTACCGATTCACCATTCGCTTTCAATGATCACACAATCACATCGAACTGATCCATTAATTCACAAATTTTTGAATCCTGTTTTATTGGTTCGATGGCGATCAATTTCTTGAACAAAGTTTTAATCACAGCTCGACGATTTTCATAACGAGCTATAACACAAGCCCATGCTTATGGGTAAGCCCTTTCTATTAACTCAACATCACGAACGATGTCGGCTGCGCTATCGACCATAGCCTGCTTTAAATAATATCATTTGTGAACATTATTTAACTCAGCATCTTTGTGTATTAAGTTCTCATACAAGCCACGAAAACTATTAAATTTCAATACATCACCATTAAAGGTAGACGTATCTCTATCCTCTTTAGCTTTGGTTGAAGACTCTGAGGAGCAGTGTGGAAGGATTGATTCGAATCTGACGTCACAAGGGTTCTCTTCGAGTTTGTCCCTCTACAGTATGATGAAATGCTTTAACTTTCCCTTCATAGGTAGCTAACGTCTCCGATGGGTTGTTCAAATCCTTCATAATCGTATCTTCGAACTTTTGGTAATTGGGGTCGGCTTCATCTAACTCCATTAACCATTGACTACTATTTTAGTCGAAAGTTGTTTTGGTGTTTCAAAATTTGGTTAACAACGCTTCGAGTTTTGATAAAATTTCGATGGTCATAGTTGCTTTAGTCATTGTAGCCATCAAATCTTTCAACCTACTTAAATGTAGTTTTGAGAGGCGATTGTTTCCTCAACGCATCAGACATGATAATTCGTACATTAAACTATAAGCTAGGTAAAACGAAACATTTGTTGGTAAATAAAAGAACGAAAGTGAGCGATTGATAAGGAAAATTGAAAGTGACGAAATAATCACACGAACAACTCGAGATAACGAAGAATTATCATCTTATGAACGAGACGAGTAGGTAATGCCTATCAAGTACACAACTTCAACGACGAAACCGAAAGTTGTGAATTCTAGGATGAAATTCACATTTTAACAAGCACGGAATGTACCCGACCGAAGTTTTAAGGTAGTTTCGGAGCCAAAACGATATTTGGCTATCCAACTTACCCTCATGAAACGCATGGAAATCCGGCCCAGAGGACCAAAAATGTTTTTTGGAAAGAAAAAAAATAGTAATAATTACATCACTTATTCAAGTCTATATTTTCAGAAACTACATTTCGAAAAATATAACGTGAGAAAAACGAGTGGACTGTATTTATCGAACCACATAAGATAACAAAGCTAACAATCGACGAGATGAGAGCATGACATGAAGCATTATCTTCGTGTCTTATCTCTTAACTTAAATGGGGGGATTTATGCACAAACAATACCTCTTTTGATACAACACCATTTTGTTTTCTTGCCTATTTCTTATAATTTCAATTCCTAAAAACCTTTTAGGTTCACCTAAATCTTTCATTTCACATATTTCCGACAATCTTTTTTTTTAGTTTCCAAAATTTTATCGTTACAATTTCCTGTTATTAGAATATCATCCACATACAACACAATTATTTCAAATTTCAAACCTTTACACCATTTAAAAATACAACGTTGGAATGGATACACCTTAAAATTCATTTTTTCAATACTTTCTCGAAATTTTTCGTACCACCTTTTTGCACTTACTTTCAAACCATATAATGCCTTAATTAATTTACACATCTTAGTTTTATCACCATAACTTTCACACCCTTCTGGTATTTTCATAAATACTTCCTTTTCCAATTCACCGTTTAAAAATGCTGTTTTCACATCCATCTGTTCTAATTTCAAATTATATTTATTTGCTACAGCTAGAATAAATCTTACATCACTCATTCTTACTACAGGTGAAAAAGTTTCGAGTCTATCATATTCATTATTATCAGCATACCCTTTTACCACCAATCTTGCCTTGTATCTAATACTACCATTTGGTTCTAATTTTTTCGTAAACAACCACCTACTATTAATAATCGCCATCCCTTTAGGTACATCTTTCTTTTCAACTATATTCCACGTTTTATTTCTAATCAAAGACTTGAGTTCATTATCTATCGCTTTCACCCATTTATCTTTTTCAACACTATTTATTGCTTCTTTATATGATTGTGGTTCATCTTCCACTAACCATAATGCAAATAAGTCATTTTTAAAATTTTCACCATTAAAATTATTAAGCATTTCATCATCAATCAAAAATTCTTTTTCAATATCATTTTCAAATAAAGTTCTCATAAAATGTATTTCACTAATATTTTTATTCAAACTGTCATCATAAGGTTTTTTAATCAACATTTGTAACCACTGTTTATTTATATTCTTTTTCAATTCAAAATTTTTACTTCCTTCTTCCATCGTATAAAAATCACCAAACACTTTAGATTCTATAAACACCACATCTTTTGATTGTACAATTTTTCCACTTTGAGGTATTATAATTTCATATCCAGTATTAGTACATTTTACCAAGAATCCTCTCTCACACCGTTCATCAAATTTACCTTTCGTATTTGGATTTCTCACATAGCTCAAACAACCAAAACGTCTTATGTACTTAACATCAATTTCTCTTTTTGTCATTACTTTGAATGGACTTTCAAAATTTAAACTTTTATGTGGTAACTTATTATCTTATACATGAATTGCAAAATCAACTGCAGAAGACCAAAAAAGTTTCGGCATTTTAGCATCAATTAACAATGCACGAACTAATTCTATCAACCTTCGATTAAACCTTTCAGCAACACCATTATGATTTGGTGTATATGGCTCAGCACATTGAACCAAAATTCTTTCATTTTCAACCATTTTTTTAAATTCCACCGTCTTATATTCTATACTATTATCCATTCTAAGAAAAACAACCTTATGCTTATTCCCTATCAATACCCTAACTTCGTTTATAAAATTATTCAATGCTAAATGAACTTTTGTTTTATCTTGTAAAATATATGCTAAAGCATATCTACTATAGTCATCTACGAATGTTACTATATATATTTCCCACCAAAGTTATATAACATGGGGGAGATTGGCCCCATTAAGTCTGTATGAACACAATATAATGGCAATGAGTACCTAAATCGATTTGTTTTACATGGTAACTTTGAAATTTTTGCTTTCTTACACACTTCACAATCTAAAACCTCGTAATCAAACTTTACAGTCTGTAACTGTGGTACTTTATGTTTTATTTGTTCTAAATAGGCTTTCGAAGCACGACCCAACCTATAATGCCATAATAATCCAATATTTTTCCTAACATTTTCAATATTTTCTTTATTTAGTTCTTTAAGATCTTCAATTTTTATTTCACCATTCACTTTTAAATACTCGTTTAATAAAGATTCACCTTCTATTTCCTTAAACGTGACAAAAATATCATCTTCATTTTTAGACACCTTTTATTTTTTATCTTGTCCATTTAAATATTCAGTTTCATCTTCTTCACGTTTTCTTATATTCGTATTTGCCTTTAGGTTATTTTTAATCACCAATATAATAAAATTTCCGTCATAAAATCCTTTTGCAAATAATTCACCCTTATTATCGAACAACTTTACACCCTCTTTCGAAAAATTTACCTCACCACCATCATTGATCAACTTTTTTAT
This sequence comes from Phenacoccus solenopsis, assembly GCA_009761765.1. NCBI lineage: Eukaryota > Metazoa > Arthropoda > Insecta > Hemiptera > Pseudococcidae > Phenacoccus > Phenacoccus solenopsis. The sequence continues at coordinate 459,171 of CM019752.1, read as the reverse complement.
TATAAATAAATTTTTCGACATATTTGGGGAGTAATACACTGTATTCAACGTAATTTCTTTATCGTTTTCACCAGTCATACAAAGCTTACCTACATGCGTAATTTTCAAATTACTACCTTGGTCTTTATTTGCGCAGGATATTATTTTACTCTTATTTAAACAAACTACGTCTTTTAATAACCGTAAGTCGTTAACGATATGTACAGTAGCACCAGTGTCAACAATTAACTCACCTTTCGGATCGTCGTTCAAAATCAAATCATTTAGCCCTGCTGCTAGAATACTATCACCATCATTCGTCTCCATACACATATTAGCCGTTGTATTATTTATAACCATATCATTTTCATCGATTGGCACATTAATCTAAAACACTTTACCATTGTCTTCAATTTTCAGCTTTTTATATTTCTGCGATATCTTTTTTGGAACATTATTTTGTACATCCTTTGGAGAGTATTTTTTATTGCTAAAAGTATTTGATTTGCAGGTCGAAGCATAATGACTAGTTGTTAGTTTATTATACTTGCAACAAATCCAAGCTTTTGAATTACAAGTTGAAGTTACGTGTCCATATTTCCCACACTGATGACATAGAATATTTTTATTATTATACATCCTACCATTACCAAGAAATTTATTATATGGTTCACTTCGATGCCAAAATTTTTTCATAATTTTTATACTTTTGAAAATGTCTGAAATTTTTTTCGCGATTGTCTACATTAAGTACGTTACCCACTTCGTTACAATTACATTCTTCCGCTTCTTTGTTATCTCCATTTCGTTCGTAAGCGCCAATTTTAAATCGTCCAACAACACGCCATCTATATCGTTAATTTTATTGACTACCTGCGGATATTAGGTCCTTATTGCCTGTAAAAAATTTAACTTAATACGCCAATTGTCTTGAGGATCTCACGCTGCTTCCAATTTTTGTACATGATCATCAAATCGAAGAATGAACTCGTCAACGTTTTCTCCTTTTTTCAGCGTTATTCCCGAAAAACTATGACCTAATGCTATTAATTGAGTCAAAAAAATAGTATTTTTAATTTGATCCAATTTATTTATTATCCCCTCCCCCGTTTTAATATTCGCTACCAAACGTTTATTTTAGTCATCCAGACGACTGAAAATATAAGAAATACAAGCGACTTCCATGTGTTCACGCTTAGCTTCTGACAGCGTATTTCTTTCCAGACACTGGCGAATAATCGAATATAACCCCGCCGCTTTTAGTTCGTTTGTCATAATCGTACGTCACATTGTATATGGTATCTTACTTGTCAGAATCGTAGGAGGATTTATTATTTTATTACTCAAGGAATTATTTAACTGCGCTGGTAGACTTTCAATAGTTTTTTTCATTTTGGCCAGTTATCCACTCACATTACCATCATTACCATGGTTCGCCATTCTTCTTGGAGCCATTGCTTTGCGCCTCTGCTACCACTTTATAATTGTAAATAAATTATTAAAGAATAAGAAAATAAATAATCTTTTATTAAGTAATTCAATAATTCTATAGTCAAAAGATAAACATAGAATGAATCGAAATTTTATCAACAACAACTCTTTTAGTTTTACTTGCATGAGTAGGTATGTTACCTAACCACATATTTATGTAAGAACATAGCCACCTAATTTTAACTCTAATGATATCCCCAATTCATCTCCATATATGATATTGGGAGGGAAGAGGGAAGGGTTATTGAACTTTAAATGTAGTGTGGTACATGAGAGGTCGAAATTTTTTTTATTGCTATGTCATATGATAAAATGAGCCCAAGTGATTAACTTATTCTGATTTTAACTTCCCAAGTGAATTTAGAGGGGAATTAAAACAAAAAACGGCTTTTGGAGGGGAATTTGCTGTAGGAAATTTCATGAATCTTACATATCTCTTCACCAAATAGAGGTCAAACTTTGTGTGTAGGGTTAGTTGATGACCAAAATATGACCTCTTCAGTTTAATTCAAAATGGATATATAATGGCAGAACTTAACAATTTGAAGTTAATTTGAGGAGTCTCAGTAAGTGTTAAAAACTCAGCTCCAGTAAATGCAGCATATGTGCTTATGTTTCTTTTTCTTCAAGTTTGGATTCATTTGCAATCGCTTCAATGATATAATCCATACTAATTTCATTTAACAAATTAAACTCTTCGCCGCCGCTAAAATTTTTTCATCAGAGTTTTTAATCCCAAAAACGACAGCTATTACAGCCTACCTGATTTGGGAGGGGAAGGTTGGGGGAGGATGGAGTCTTTAAATCTTTGCGTTTTAGACTATTTGTAATCATCTGGCAAATATGCAACTTTTTGGTGTATATATATATATACATATGAAGGGCTGAGAATCAAAACTCACATTTGCCATCATAAGCGATTCTGAGAAAAACGCGAAAAACTGTTTTGGTACAGATCCCGGCCACCAGGGATGCTGCAATCGTGTCTGCATGTTAAGTAGGATCAAAAAATAGAATTCACAATATATATTTTTTTTAAGTACTAACCATTGTCCTTTAAATTGAGAAAGAAGAATGGCAAATGTGAGTTTTGTCTCGAACTTTTTTTTCTTTTACAGCTACAGAAAATTTTATAGAACAAAAGTTGTAGAAAATGAAAAAAAAAAAAAAATTGTCTCATAAAAATTTTTACCCACTGCATTATTCTTGAGATATAAACCATTTTCAAAAATAAACAATATACGTTTCTTACCATTTCCCATTGCGTAAAATGTAATAAAAACACGAATTGATGACAATGTATTGTAAAAATAACGCAGTTGCTACCACATTATTGACACTAACGACGTTGTTATTACGTTATCACTTCAGTTTGCACACATTACAAAATGTTCGTGACAAAACTCACATTTGGCAGTGGCAAATGTGAGTTTTGATTCTAACTCGTCACTTCAAGGGGGGTTTTATACCAGAAAGGGGTGGTTTGTAAAAAAAGTAATATTGTGTGTTGGTAGACGATAGAAGACTCATTCCGATTCTATGATAAAATCAATTTTTTTTTTTTGGCAAATGTGAGCTTTGATTCTCAGCCCTTCATATATTGAGTTACGTATAAAAGTTGGATCCCTCGAAAAACAGTGAAAGTTGGATCCACCTTAAAAAATGGTTGTTAGAGCTATTTGCCTCCAGCAAACAGTTGAATGTTATTTTTCCGTTTTATGAGTGAAAGAAGCACATTAAATCGATAATTAGAATAGAAGTTATGACAAAAAATTTAATTAGAAGTACATGTGAGAGTTGACTCCATGCTTCAAAAAGACAGTTATAAGTTGGCTCCATGAGAAAGTGGATACCGTATACGGAGCTGTATATTTAAATATACATTTACAGAGAAAGTCGGCTCCTCCTGCCACGTATGCCACTGGATAGAGGGCGCCTGGGCGAAACTAATGCATGATTTGTGAAAGTCAGCTCCATATACGGTATTCACTTTCACATGGAGCCAACTTATAACTGCTTTTTTATATAGCGGGAGCTGACTTTCATATGTAACCATAATTATATATATATATTGTTATGTTATGTAATGGGAAGGTACCTATTTGTACTTTCTGCATTACGTAGTATAACGTGTATTCCCTTTTTCGCAAAACAAAAAATCGTTGCGCCAACAAATCGCGGTACTTTTCGGCCAACATATAAAATCCTAAACAATTAAAATCCCGCCGCTAAAGAAATTTTTATTTGGGGTAATAAAACCTAAAATGCACATCCGGTGCATTAGTCAAAAAAGTCGCGCTCGCGTTCGTGATGTTGTCGCTAAATTAACGATTAAGTTGTAAATCTATCGGACCTTTCTGGTAACGCGTTCCGTGCAAAAAATTCATCTTTGAACCGCTGCACCGCGCAGTAAAAAACGCGGTTCAAAGGAAAAAACTAGCCGCGACCGATTACGCCTACGTCCGAGGGTGAATCCGGTTTCGACGATTTTGATTGGCCCTCAACTTTAAAAAGAAATTACTTTCTCCATTCTGGTTGGTTACTCAAAATTGGGGTGAGAAATGGAATACGCACTTGCTAGTGCTAAGAGAGATCAATCTTCGTTCTCTAGTTTAGTTTTTATCTTTCCTTCGCCTTACACTCCCGATGCGAATTTATCATTATATTTGCAGTTTCACATGTGTATATAGATTTTGTTTGCAATATAATTATTAAAGTACACTTGTTGCGGATTTTTATTATTTTTTTAATTAATTGTTGTAACACAACAACTGGCGCCCGAACGACGGACTAGAATTCCCCTTCAAAATTAAAATTTACTGGAAAATTCGAGTGAATCCTCAGCTGAATTTATATAAGAGTGTATCCGTGTCTACTTTCAACGATGGTGACTGTGGCGAAATACGCGGAAATACGCGGCTACTTCCCGTCTCTATATTACACATATACGCGGTCATTTCTTATGTATACGCGATATTACGAATTCGTCGTTTTCTCTATATTCAGTCGTAAATAAACTTTATGTTAAGAAGATACTTCACTTAATCCTTCAGTGACCACCAGATCGCAAGCTGGACCAAATTTAAATACGAATGAAGAAGCCAACAATAATTCTACTCAGAGGGTTGGCGATAGAGATGTCGTCCATGAAACTTTAAATCTATACACCGATGATCATGAATGTAATCCAGACAATAATAGGCCTGGCAGTGAGGTTGAATATCTACCAATATCCGGAAGCTCCAATCAAAATGCTGGAAACCAGACTCACTTGACGGACAGCAATAATCCTACACCTTCAGGGAATAATAATAACCCTCCTACTGGTAACAACTTGGAAATTTTATTAAGTTCGTTAATAAATAAAATCGATGGTTTAGCTAGTTCTATAAATAATAGTAATAACTCAATTCATAGTAATAGTATTCCCTCTGAACCGATTCCTGCATGTACCAGCCCAAAACCACAAACGAATAATATCCCACAAAATATTTTAATTTCTGAAAACGGTGATTTTTTTAATAATAATACAAAATGGAGAGATCTTGAAAAAACATTATTAGATTTTGATCCTTCTGGATAAAATCACCCACTTGATTTTTTAAATAATCTCGATTTCGCTTTTAGTTAAGTTGGTTTTCCAATTCAAAGAATTTTAAATATAATCTTAGGCCTTCTAAAAGGCGATGCCCAGATATGGTTTCAAGCTTACAAAAACAGTATTACCTCTTTTTCGGATTTTAAAAATAAATTCAAAACAAAATATTGGAACGAGGAAGTTAAACGACGTGCGATTTCTAATTTTTACTCTATTCAATATAATACAAAGTTTTATAAAAAACCCTCATTATTTGCGCTTCAGCTTAAAAGCTCCTATCATCATATACAAATGGAACTTGGAGGTGAAAGCGCATGTGTTAAAAGTATAAGCGAGAAATTTCCTCCTTATATTAGAACACCCTTATTAGCTGCCCGTGTCCGAACTTTCGATGATTTAATTTCTATTCTAGAAGACATAGAGGTTACGAATACAAATTTTAGTTATTCCTCTAATAGTAATTCTAATTTAAACAATCTTAATATTCGCTCTCAAAATGTAAATACTATAAATAAGGATTACACCACCCCTCAGAATCAGGCCTACTGTAACCCAACGAGTATAGATCCAAACTCCATTAATCCTAACAATACAGACCCTAATCGAAATAATTTTAACGGTAATAATAATTTTCGTAATAACTTTCGCTCTGGTAATAGATTTAATAATTCTTTCCGACCTAGAAACCCAAATTACGCGCCTAGAACCCCCAGATATAATGAGAATCCTAACTTTAATTACGGCACTATTAATTATAACACCCCTACTCAAAATCCTCGGAACCAGCAAACAATTGCAGCGATATCTACCGAAACAGATAATATGCAATCCTCATCCACCTCCCAACAACCCGGTATTTTAAACTAAAAACGCTGGAAGCTGTCAACGAGGTAGCTTCTAGCTTACCAATAAGTAGTAATCTATCTCATAAAAAACCTCGTTTTGATTCTGATATTAAACCGACCTTTGAAAATTTTCAATTATTGGGAGATTCGAATTTTTTACGTTTTTCGTGCTCATCATTAGGCTATAAATCTCAGAAATTTCGACTTTCTGGTCACCAATGGCCTCTTACTGGTATCGATTATTGTATTTCCGGCCAAACGACTAGGCAATTGTATAATAAAATTTTGAACCATACTTTTCCAGTAAGTGATAAGATTTGTCTAATGATAGGGACTAACGATGTCCTTAAAGACATATACGTTGAAGAGTCTAAAAACAATGTTCGTTTAATCATTAGTTCTCTGATTGGTCGAGGTGTAAAAAATTTGATCTTACTTTCAATACCTCCTATTCCTAAAGAATCACGTAAACCTGGAGTATGGGAATGGATCGAGAATTATAATAATTTTCTTTCTACGTTTTCTAACGATCAAAATATTTTCTTTTTTGACATTTGTGAAAAATTTCTTGTTCGAAAATCTTCAAACGCTACTGATTGTCCGATTGCTCAGTATAAAAATCGTCCTGTATATAGGATCAAAATACATCTATTTGAGGAGGTAATGGGTTTTGACTCTCGACCTGATCTTATTCACATTAATTTTAAAGGCTTTAAAATGCTTCGAACTTTCTTGAGCGAACAACTTAAGAATATTAGTGAGATGAGTAAGAAAGTAGAGGAAGAAGATTTAGACATAGGTTGTTTGTTCAGTAAAGAAAAAACGGTTCATATTAGTAATTTGAATAGAGAGGTGAGTGAAGACCTATTAAGAGAAGAGGATACAGGAGGAATGAGGGAAAATCGAAAGTCGTCTTATATTGAAGTAGGAATAGGAAGTGAAAATACTCCGACGTTGCTCGACTCCGGAAGCCAGGTTAACGCTATTAACCAATCTTACCTTGAATTAATCATGAATAAGAGTCCAAGCGATGTGTTAATTTTACCCATTACCGGTGTTATTCTTAAGATGGCGATATCATCTCGCCCAAAGAAACCCAAAATTCAAGCTCAAATCCCAATTAAAATAGGAGACATTATAATTCGTATCAATTGTATTGCTGTACCAGATTTAAGCGTAGACTTCCTTTTAGGCGAAGATTTTTTTTTCAAATACTTACCTAATATCGATTATAAAACTGAAACCTTCTCTTTCTCATACGAGAATCGTAATGTTCAATGCCCTTTTATAGATAAACATACCGGCGTCACACCAGGAATTAAAATTTTACAGCACGGGTCATTTCTCGAGGACCCTATTGAGTATTTAGAACCTCCTGCTGTTCGAACATATTCGATTTTTAACATTTCACAAATTAATAAATTTGAAAACAACCTTGAGGATAGCCTTAAAAGTAAAGCCTCCTCATGCCTTATCTCTCCTGAGGAACAAGAAAAATTATATCGTGTCTTATCAAAAAATAAAAACGTGTTTAGCGAGCAACCTGGTAGGTGTAATTGTTTTGAGTACTCTTTTCAAGTACGAACTGATGTCAAAGTAAAACCAATTTCGTATCCAGTCCCTCTTTCAAAACGACCTATCGTCGAACGTGTTGTGCAAGAATGGTTGGATCTCGGTATTATTGAGCCGAGTAACTCGGAATTCTCAAATCCACTTGTGTGTGCCATTAAAAAATCTGGCAGCCCTCGTGTTTGCACTGATGGTCGTCAAACTAACAAATTAATTATAATGGACCTTGAAAGACCCGAAAAAATCGATGAAATTATTCTAAGATTCCACGGTGTAAAATTCATCTCGAATCTCGATTTTGTTTCGTCATTTTTTCAAATTCCGCTATCAGTTGAATGTAGAAAATATACCGCTTTTAATTTTAGTGGTCGACATTACCAATTTACCGTTATTCCTTTCGGCTTAAAAACCTCTATGCAAGGGTTTTTGAAAGCATTAAATGTTGTTTTTGGACCTGATTTTCGTTCTTTTTTAGCAAGTTATGTTGATGACGCAATTATATATTCCATGAATTTTGACGAACACTTAAACCATATCGATACTGTGTTAAATCGCATACAGGAATGCAATCTTAGGATAAACTTGCATAAAACCCATTTTAGGAAACAGGAAATTAACTTCTTAGGGTATCGTATTACCACTACTGGCATTTTTATGGATCCTGAAAAAATACGGGCAATCCATAGCTTCCCTCCACCCCACGATATTAAAAGTTTGCAATCATTTCTTGGGCTTGTTAACTTTTACCATAAATTTATCCAAAATTATGCCCATTATGCAAAACCCTTATACAATCTCTTAAAGAGTGGACAATTTCAATGGACGTCGAACGAACGTGATGCTTTTCTATGTTTTAAGGAGCAATTTGCCCGCCATGTAATGCTACAATTTCCAGATTTTTCAAGAACATTCTATATCCAGGCTGATAGTTCTGGATACGGCCTCGGAGGAGTACTTTATCAGCTAGATGATGATAACCAACCCATACCAATATTTTTTCACAGTCGACTATTTAAGCCTCACGAACAAAATTACTTCATTTGTGAAAAAGAATGTGAATGTCTTGCGATTATAGATTGCCTTAAAAAATTCGAAACCTTCATCATGGATCGAGAACTCATTATCAGTACAGACCATAAAGCCCTCCAATTCCTTTTAAGTTCAAGATTTTTGTCCTCACGCTTAACTCGTTGGTCACTGTACCTCCAACAGTTTAATATTATTGAAATTACACACATACCAGGCAAGGATAATGCAGTAGCTGACTACTTATCGAGAAACTTCTCCGATTATAACCCTGTCACAGATAATTTCGAAAATGTTCTGATCGCATATTTTTCTCATGAATTTGATAGTTCGCTAAAAGACGATTTTAAAAATCTCGCTGCACTTCAGCGTTCCTCGTCCGAATATTCTGAATTATTTGATCGTATAAATACTGATGATAAAAAAGCGACATTTCAAAATTCATAATAATATATTATTCACTCTTAGAAATAATAGGTGGGTAGTTTGCGTGCCTAAGGAGCTAGCTGACGAGCTTATTAAAGAATACCATCTTTTCTTTGGACATATTGGTATACGAAAATTATATCTACTCTTACGTGAGATTGCGTACTGGAAAAATATGCATTATGATATCCGAAGCATAATATCATCATGTACGTTATGTCAAAAAACCAAACATCTAAATCAATCTACGACAAGCCCCTTACAAACAATATGTGCCGAAAAACCAGGTGAAATAGTATGTCTCGATTTTTATGGCCCACTCCCACGATCCCGATCTTTCTGCGAATATATTCTCGTACTGTATGATGTTTTTTCAAAATACGTAAAATTATATGCTTCCAAATTTGGCGATGCGGTCGCATGTACTAATGCGCTAAAAAATTGGCTCAAAAACGTTTGTCCAATTATTTCTGTCTTAAATGATAACGGACCGGCATTTAGAAGCAAAACATTTATCAATTTCTGTATGAATAATAATATCAAACAGCATTATTGTTCAAAATTTCATCCTCAATCAAACCCTGCTGAGACTGTCATGAAAAGTTTAGGTAATTTCTTCCGTGCGTATTGTAGCGATAAAAATAAAAAATGGGCCTTTTTACTCGACGATATTGAAGAATGTTTAAATAACGTTCCGCATACCTCAACGGAAAAGGCACCATGCAAATTAATGCGAGATGAAGAGCCCAAGTACCTTATAACTAAGTTCATATCTTTTCCTGAACAACCTGAAAGTAAAGATTTACCTAAAATCCGATCAAATAAAAAATTTAATTCCAAGTTTAAAAATAAATTTTTTATTAAGTACCACGAAGGTGATCATGTTCTCGTAAAAACGCATTTTCAGTCTAATAAAGAAGCAGGAATAACGAAAAAATTTCAACACTTATTTAGCGGCCCCTTCGAGATTAAAAAGATCATTAATAATAAAGGATGTTTATTATATGACCCTATCACTCAAAAAGAGGTGGGTTTTCAAAACACTGATAATCTACGACCTTATAAAACGTTCCAAAAAATAGATATCGACACCTAGGTAAATGATTAAACCTATTTTCGATATGTAACTATTGCAGCGATTATTAATCGTAAAGAAGATAGTGCGTAACGGTTCTAAATACGGGTTGTGTCGCGTCCAAATTAGGATTAAAAATGCTTCATAATACCGCCGGTATGGTAGTAGATTAAGGATGCTATCCTTACTACATCACTTCTTCAGCGGGAAATAATCGAAGGCAACCTCTTACATAGCGATTGCAGTTTCTTAAACCTAGACCCTACTACCCGTTTAAATCTCATATACTTAAGTTTGTACGTATGTACCTTATTATTAAGTCTACATGAATACTTCGTTATATGTATTATTGTTTTTATTTTAAGATGTAAACGGAAATTGATCATCATCTAAAATTTCATTTTCGCTCATTATAAAAAATTTCCCGAAAACGAAATTCCAAAACGGGGGGTAGTTGTTATGTTACGTAATGGGAAAGTACCTATTTGTACTTTCTGCATTACGTAGTATAACGTGTATTCCCTTTTTCGCAAAACAAAAAATCGTTGCGCCAACAAATCGCAGTACTTTTCGGCCAACATATAAAATCCTAAACAATTAAAATCCCGCCGCTAAAGAAATTTTTATTTGGGGTAATAAAACCTAAAATGCACATCCGGTGCATTAGTCAAAAAAGTCGCGCTCGCGTTCGTGATGTTGTCGCTAAATTAACGATTAAGTTGTAAATCTATCGGACCTTTCTGGTAACGCGTTCCGTGCAAAAAATTCATCTTTGAACCGCTGCACCGCGCAGTAAAAAACGCGGTTCAAAGGAAAAAACTAGCCGCGACCGATTACGCCTACGTCCGAGGGTGAATCCGGTTTCGACGATTTTGATTGGCCCTCAACTTTAAAAAGAAATTACTTTCTCCATTCTGGTTGGTTACTCAAAATTGGGGTGAGAAATGGAATACGCACTTGCTAGTGCTAAGAGAGATCAATCTTCGTTCTCTAGTTTAGTTTTTATCTTTACTTCGCCTTACACTCCCGATGCGAATTTATCATTATATTTGCAGTTTCACATGTGTATATAGATTTTGTTTGCAATATAATTATTAAAGTACACTTGTTGCGGATTTTTATTATTTTTTTAATTAATTAACAAACAATATATATATATATATATATATATACGTAAATCTATCAAGGTGAGATCCGATTAAAAACTGGGCAACCTGAGATCCGACTCAAAATTTACAAATTATGGAATATATAGGAAGGGTAATTGCTTATTTATAGCATCTGATACATAACCACCATAGAGGGGTAACAAATTCTTAAAATAAATTATTTGAGAAGTTTTGAACAAGGTGAGATCCGTAAGTAAAGTATGGAAAGCTGAGATCTTATACACATATACAACCATTTTTGACGATAACGTTTCGATAAGTCGAGATCCAGCAACGTTGCCATAAATATTGTATGCTAATTTCGTGTATTTTTTATTCAAATCTACTTTATTTGAGACAAATGTTCATGTGGACAGTAGGCTAGCAAGTATTTACGTATTAAATATCTATTTTTTTTTCTATTTTTTGAGCGATTATTGCATTTTGATGAACATGTGAAAAATTTTTATGCGTTCATTGTGAGAACTGAATTTCGATGCAGCCTACTTTTGTAAAATTGAATAAACTATACATGTATAAAACATGGATTTGATGAAAGACGTAGGGAGGAAAGTGGAGAAGTGCACAGAAAGTGATTTACATGAATTTTGCTAAAAATACGGTTAGAGCCATTTTATGGAGTTTCTCAAATATCATTTTTTTTAATAACCTCAAAATAATGGTTCACAAATTTTGAGAGGAGCTGGAGAGAGGGCAAATTCCTTAAAATTTTCGTTTTTTTTCAGACGAAAAAGTAAGTTGCGGACTTTAACATATCCAAATTTCAGCCTCTTAAGTACATTTTGAGGGGATCTAGGGCAAAAAACAGCTTTTTGAGGAAGTTTTGAGTTATGAAATTTCTTTAATATCTCATATTATCTCCTCATCAAATCAACCAAAAAGTTCAAATATTGTGTGTGGGGTTAGTTTGGCACTATGACCTTTTGAATTAGGGTCAAAATCAATCCAGAATGGCGGATTATCAAAATTTGAATAGAGCTTAAGGAGTCTCAAAAAACGAGGATTTGAAAAATATGAATTTGAATGATTAATAACGATGAGAAGTATGCTGTATGCTAATTTCACATGTGATTTTGAAGCGGAATGAGGAGGGTGGTTGTCCTCAACATTTTGTGGGAGTAAACGAAAAAACGAAAATAAACGGCTTTTGGAGGGGAAATCACAATGTGATATTTCATGAATCTCGCATATTTCCTCATCAAATTAACCTAGAAGGGTCAATCCTTGTGTGTAGATTTGATTGGTGTCAAAATATGAGCCCCTTGAATTTAAGTTGAAATCGATTGTAAATGGATCCCAAATAGCGTATGTCCAAAATTGAGTCAAGCTTGAGAAGCTTTAAGCAACTGAAAAGTATGAACTTTTCCAATTTTGGAGGACAAAAAATTCTACATATTTCAGATTAAACTTCTCGGTGTTTTTAGTACGGATAAGGGGTGATGAATATGGGCTATAAGTTTGAGAAGTTCACTTGACAATATTACCTCCAAATATAATCAAGCCCCGATTAAAAAGTGAGCTCCAGTGATGCGGCATGGCTGCTCACTTTTTTTTCATTTTCAAATAATCTAAGACAGTAGGAAGAGGTTCTCTGATTCAGATATTGAAGTTATATAGAAATGGAATTCACACCTCAATTTTTTTTTTTGGTCAAGTAGGTGTATCAAAATGAAATATATAATAAAATTTTGATTTTTCTGAAAAGAATTCTATGTGAAGTTATCGAAAAAAATATAACAAATCAGCTACCTAAACAACCCAACAACAATAGAAAACCTGTTTAAATTCCTTAAAGCTACCAACCTCCTATCCAAAATCTAAACACCGCCTCTGGCCTTCGTTGCAGAATACGGCAAGTTAATGGAAAAAAGTAAAGTAAAGTTTTTAAAATAAAATAATTAAAAAATAAAACACAAAAGTTAAACTTTGTTCGTAAAGTAAATTCTTTAAAATTTGTATAGCATGGCAGTTTTCCCAGAATTATAATTCTATACATTTTTGCAAATTTTGAGGAAATACCTCTCTCCCCTCAGGGAATAAATGGGCATTTTAGAACAATTGCAGCTTTTATTTCAGGATTTATAGCGTAAATTATGTCAAGAAAAACAGCTAATAGTGAGTAATTTTTGAGACTTTAGAAAAGCATAAATACAAATGGGAAAACTTCAAGCTCCGCTCGACACGTGTTAATATTATTCTTAAGTTATGAAATTTTTAAAGGTTTATTTTGAGTCCAAAATGAATAACTTGAGGGGGAGTGAGCATGAAAATTCGACATCTTGAAATATGGTGCTACCTTAAGGGACAGTATAAATGTGTATTCGCTTTATGTATTTAAAACTTGATATTTAATTTTTTTCTTGTTTTTCTCCCTGGTTGTTAATTTTTTCCGGCAAAGTGAGCACGTGCTCTCGCAAATAATAACAGTTTTTAATTTTAAAGCTTTCGACACAAAAAAACTTTATTTTTAAATATCGATACATAACGCGTTTTCGGCAAACAGACCTTTTCAGTGCAATAATACAGTATCGATATTTAAAAATAAAGTGTTTTTGTGTCAAAAGTTTTTAAAATTAAATACGTAAAACAACACTGAAGAAAAACTTTTTTTCTTGAAAATAACAATTTTATGTGAATTTTAGCCATTCAAGAAGATTCGTTTTTTTTTTGCATCTAATTTTTTTATTCATTCTAAGCTTGATTTTTCTACAATTTCTTCTTTTTTTTTTTTTTCGAAAAATGATGATTTTTAGCATTAACCTCAAGGTTTGACATTTTTCTCGAATCTCATTTTATTTTTAGTTTTCTTAGAGATTACCTCAAAATTTGAAATATCCTGAATTTTGCTTCTCTTTTTCCTTTAGATTCAGCTTAAAGTTCGCGTTTTTTTTTTCGAATCTCAATTTATTTTTTTTTTCAAAAATTACCTTCAAGTTTAAAGACTTTCTGATTTTTTTTCCATGAAGTCAGCTGGAAGTTCAAAATTTTTCTCGAATCTTGTTTTATTTTTATATTTAAAGTGCTTATTTTGTCAAAGTGTCTTAACAACATAAATAATTTTTACAAAATGATTTAAAATTTATTTTAAAGTATTTTACAGTTGGTAAACGGACTCTTGTTTCACACGATTATTTTCTCGTTGCTAACTGGAAGAGTTATCTTTAAGTAATTTAAGGTAGTGCAAAATAGACCTGTTTTTGATTTCATAACAAACACTTAATTTGATTTTATTTCAAAACGTCTTGCTGCCTAAAGTATAACGTATTCGTGATTCAATACCGAATATAAGGAACGGAAAGATGAGATCCGCGTTGTTGCCGAATGCGCGGATCTCATCTGTTTCGAAACGTAACACTTAGATATACACTGGTAGAGCGCTCTCTGCAAAACAAACGTCGAACTGACTTCGTATATGTTGGCCGAAAAAGTGGAAAGATGAGATCCGGGCAAAAATTGGGCAATGCATTCCTGATGGTATCCTGATGTCAAAAAACTCGATATACACGCTAAGAAAGGTGAGATCCGAAATCGGATCTCACCTTTCCAAAACGGAGCTCACCTTTCCACGAAATGTATATTTTGGATCTCACCTTTCGGAAATATAAATCTATATATATATATATTGAGTTGCGTATAAAAGTTGGATCCCTCGAAAAACAGTGAAAGTTGGATCCACCTTAAAAAATGGTTGTAAGAGCTATTTGCCTCCAGCAAACAATTAAATGTTATTTTTCCTTTTTATGAGTGAAAAAAAACACATTAAATCGATAATTAGAATAGAAGTTATGATAAAAAATTTAATTGGAAGTATATGTGAGAGTTGACTCCATGCTTCATAAAGGCAGTTATAAGTTGGCTCCATGAGAAAGTGGATACCGTATACGGAGCTGTATATTTAAATATACATTTACAGAGAAAGTCGGCTCCTCCTGCTAGGTATGCCACTGGATAGAGGGCGCCTGGGCGAAACTAATGCATGATTTGTGAAAGTCAGCTCCATATACGGTATTCACTTTCACATGGAGCCAACTTATAACTGCTTTTTTACATAGCGGGAGCTGACTTTCATATGTAACCATAATTATATATATAGTTTTAGTCATAGTGGTGCCTGTTTTAAGCATACGAAGTCATTGTGGTGCCTGTTTTTAACATTATGGTGCCCAAATTGGGCACCACAAGGTTTTTAAGCTAAAAACTATCAGAAAATGATCGTCTCACCCCTCTGGGTCCACAGCTGAAGTTTTAGAGGTGGGCACCGCAATGAGTATATTTATATATTAAAAATTAAAACCCTTATAAATACTGGAGTTTATGGTGTATATACCTTGTGGTGCCTGATATGGAATCCTTGAAAGACACTTTCTTTGTGGTGCCTGGCATATGGCTGGGCGCCTCATAGTTCAAAATATACAAGGGCAACACAAGATATTGAATACGTATATTCATATATATAGTTGTTAATGTATTATTATGAGATCCATTATACACACAGTGAATGTGAGATCCGATTTGAGATTTTGCCTGATTTGTGATTAGGATGATAAATGCAGTTTTTTGGTGCAAAAATTTTCAAAAAAAGAGCATGTGAACATGAAAAGTTTAAATTATGTAGATATGATGCGCACTTTTCAAAAATGTTGATGAACAACAAAAAAAATAAAAGCTCATTAGACGCCCAAGTAACCATTTGAATGAACGCCGGATCTCTCTCTGCGCTGTTGCTATAGAGGCGAGTAGAAAATCAGGCGGATCTCGCTTTCACTGTCAAACATATAAGAAATATATAAAATATATCCACACGTAAATCATAGCTAAACCGAGATCCGGCTGAAAACTTGCCTACACGATGTACTGGATCTCGCAAACAACGAGTGCTATGTAAAATGTTGCGAGATCCGGCAAAAAAACCATACAAACCGATATCATTTCTATATATACACAGTTATTGCGAGATCATGAGATCCGATTGCAGGATCTCGCAACGTTTTACATAGCACTCGTTGTTTGAGAGATCCAGTACATCGTGTAGGCAAGTTTTCAGCCGGATCTCGGTTTAGCTATGATTTACGTATGGATATATTTTATATATTTCTTATATGTTTGACAGTGAAAGCGAGATCCGCCTGATTTTCTACTCGCCTCTATAGCAACAGCGCAGAGAGAGATCCGGCGTTCATTCAAATGGTTACTTGGGCGTCTAATGAGCCTTTATTTTTTTTGTTGTTCATCAACCTTTTTGAAAAGCGAGCATCATACATAATTTAAACTTTTCATTTTCACATACTCTTTTTTTGAAAATATTTGAACCAAAAAACTGCATTTATCATCCTAATCACAAATCTGGCAAAATCTCAAATCGGATCTCGCAATCACTGTGTATATAATAGATCTCGCAATAATATATTAACAACTATATATATATATGTAAGAAATCATTTTTTTTTTACCATTTTGCGGCCCATTGGGTTGCCTAGTTTTAGTCCTCATTGCCTTACGTAAGTAATGCAAGAATGTTTCGCCCTTGCTCGTTGGCATTTCTCCATTCTTTCCCTTAAAAAAAGAGAAAGCCTGCGTCGACACCCTCCGCTCTCCGTTTCTACACCCTCCTTAGAGAAACCGGATATGGAGCTAGCCGTATACGCACACACGTCTCCCTTCATCCCCTGAGACAATGAATTGGTTCGATTCGTAATCGCGACTATAGTTGGCAAGTCATTTTTCAAGGAAGTGACAAGGCTGTTAGTTCGTGTTAATTTCAGACCAAAAGTATCAAGTGCGTATACGACGGTGTCGGCAAGCCAACGAATATCTCAAACATTCTGGTGAGTTTCACTGAGTGCCCTTTTAGCTTAACCTTATCGCTTCTTTTTTTTTTTTTGCTTATGTTGTTCTATTTAAATAGAGGTGATGCATCACAATACCGTTTTGCTAGGTGCTGTATGCGTTCGTTACGCGGAGTCGTATACTCCGGCGATAATGCGGCGCATAGCCTAAAGCATCTATCTTAGATAGATCTACAGTGGTGGCTCCCTATGGCTCCTTCCTGAGTCGGTTTGTACGCGCTCTATGCCGTCAAACACCACCAGGAGGTCTGAGATTGGGATAATAAAGGCCACAACAGCACCTCAGCACTGTCAGCTTGAAGGCCATGTGTGGCGGACCACTGGCAGGGTGATTTGGTCAGGCTCCGGCCCCAAACACTAGACGGGCAAGCTCATGCCGATCTTCGGCTAATACTTTGGCCATTAGATTAGAGCTTGGGTACTCAAGAGCGATTTTTTTTTTAAATTGTTACAGGTGGTATCAGGATTACGCCAAGAGTTCGGCCCTCGAAGCCTGGATATTCGCCCCTTGATTTTTTTTTTATTTTGCTCTTTTTTTTATTATCATTAATTTCTTATCATTACTTGTCATAAATTTTCAGTCGATTAAAAACGTTGAAGCCCGCATATTTATTTTTTTTTTATCCGTTATTCACTCGAATAATATTAATTTCATTTAATATAAATTTCCATTTTATTGATTCAACTTTAATTCAATTTAATTCTACGCTTATTTTTACATCAGAAGTGGGATAAAAACGAACTCTGGCGCACAAGATACCACCATACACCATACTCTCTCTTGACCTGGAAAAAAAAAAGGGGAGAAAAGAACTATGCATTTCTTTAGTTACAAAATGTTGATATGTGTATTCGCGTTTTACAGCTTCGTTCTTTCTACAAAAAAAAAAAATGCCTCCCCTGCGTACTAACCGAAAACGAACCGCTTTGAACGACAATACCCCGCCTCGCTCTTCGCCTTCTACCTCTAACGCGAGCGTTCCTAGTGACGCGAACAACAGCGCTATAGATAGGTTAACCACCGCTATTGCGCAACTTGCCGCCTTACAAGCGCAGCAGGCTACCTCTTCGCAACAATCAATCCGAAGGCCAGTGACGAATTATGAGTCTGTACCGCTTTTCAACCCATGTAATAAGGATCAAACAATAACAAAATGGTGTGCAAAGGTCGATGAGCTGAGTGCAGTATTTGGATGGACACCTGAAATGACGATTCATGCCGCTTTGTCTAGGCTTGATGGTTTGGCCAAGACATGGTATCAAGGCCTATCATCCGTAAAATTTTCGTGGGAAGAATGGAAAGTGAAGTTGACTTCTGCGTTCCCACCAACACAAGACTTCTTCCAAGCCCTGAATGAGATGTTAGCGCGCAAAAAGCTGCCAAAAGAAACTTTTGCGCAATATTATTACGAGAAGTTGGCATTGGTGACTACTTGCGATTTTGATGGGATTAAGGCAGTATCGTGCATTATCGGTGGCATTGAGGACGCCGTCGTCGCGAATGCTGCTAAAGCAGGACGCCACCAAACTCCTGAGAGCCTGTTCCAATACCTGAGTACAGTCGGTACCCCTTCAAAAGTTAACGCTACTCCGAATGGGTCAAATCAATTAGGGAGTCAACCGTTAGCGTCCGCATCTGCGCAAGTAAAGAGGAATGGTAGTCGTGATGTTGTTTGTCACAAGTGTAAGAAACGCGGGCACTATTCCAACGAATGTCGAAGTGGTAGGCCTCGACCCTCCTCTACAGGAGCTAACATAACTCCTGCTGCTCTGCCGAACAAAGAGGTGAAACGATGTGACTTTTGTAAGCGTATTGGTCATTTAGAAAGCGAATGTTTCTCTAAAAAGCGAGCTCGACCTACTACTGAAAGTAAAGTTCAATGACTAGCTGCCGCATCCAACTCAACTAGCGATAAATATTATAAAGTTGTCTATGTTTCAGGCGTACCGCTTAAAGGGTTCATTGACCCTGGGAGCGATTGTTCTAATTTACAAGTCTCTGCCCTCCGTCGCTTAGGTTTAGAGTTGGATGCAAACCAAAAAGCCGTATTAACGACTTATGGTAATTTCCGATTAACTAGTTTAGGCATTACCCCCTCCATTTTTGTGACTATCGACCAAGTATCCGCCAATATACGTGCGAACGTTGTCCCTGATTCTGCTCAGGATGTTGAGATTTTAATTGGTCGTGATTTTACAGAACAAAATCATGTTACGTTTATTAAAACCGGAAATGTATTGGAATTCGTCGAAAATACATGCCCTACATCTCCTGATGAAACTTCTTGTAGAAAAATCGTCCTACGAGTCCCCTCAGATACCTGCTTAGCGCCTCACAGCCTAAACAATATCTCCGTTCAAGCTGACAGATATGAGGGTGACCTACTGATCGAAACCAGTTTTCGTTGCAACAATAGCGACACCACCTGTTTACCACGCAGTATTGTGACTGTTTCCCGAAATTCCTCAATTATTCCTATTATTAATTACTCCTCTCGAGAAGTATGCCTTAAACGTGGCCAAATTATTGCCCGTGGCTGGCCCTGCCAGGAGGACATTCAGGAAACCACCACCCCTTCTGTCATGCGTATTTCCAAAGAGAACCTAACGCTTCTTACAATTAATAATATAAAGGTTGGACCAGTTCCAATTGAATTTCAGAACCGGTTAGTGGATGTCCTCAATGAATATCGTGACTGTATCGCATGCTCTACCGCTGAGCTAGGCCTCGTAACTGGTCACGAAATGGACATTCATCTTACCGAAGAAAAACCATTTTATTATCGACCCTATCGTATGGCCCCTTCCGAACAACAAGTCGTCGATGATATTTGCGAAGACTTATTATCACATGGCATTATTCGCGAATCTACTTCCGAATATTGCTCCCCTGTGTTGTTGGTGAGGAAGAAGAATGGCGAGTATCGTTTATGTATTGACTATCGGAAGTTGAATTCCTTGACCGTGCGTCAACATTATCCCTTGCCCCGTATTGATGACCAAATAGATCGCCTCCATAATGGCATCTATTTCACCAGTTTAGATCTTCGTAGTGGTTACTACCAAGTCCCCCTTAGCGAATCATCTAAGAAATATACGTCCTTCATCACACACAAAGGGCAATTCGAACTAAATCGAGTTGGCTTCGGGCTAACTAATGCTCCACATTTCTTTCAAAAGGTCATGAATATGGTCCTACTACCAGCGAAGGATTTTGCTGCCGTATACTTAGATGATATACTTCTACACTCAAGAACGTTGGAGGAAGCAATCCAACATTTGGTCTCTGCATTAAAATTGTTTCGAGAAGCTGGCTTGACCTTGAACCTGGAAAAGTGCGTTTTCTTTGCGCGTTCCATTAATTTTCTTGGGTTCGAAGTTGGCTCCGGCACTGTTAAGCCAGGTGCTGAGAAATCTCTTGCAGTGCAAAATTTTCCGACCCTTAGCTCCGTCCATAACGTTCGCCAATTCTTAGGCCTAACGAGTTATTTCCGGCACTTCATTAAAAATTATGCTGCTATAGCAATGCCGCTTAATCGTTTATTACGAAAAAACGTATCGTGATGGTCTGAGGAGGAGGAAAATGCTTTCCAACAGCTGAAGACCTCTCTTATTTCTCGCCCAACATTGGTATTATACCAACCAAATGCGGTTACCGAGGTGCATACTGATGCAAGTAAATTTGGTCTAGGAGGAATCCTCCTTCAAAAGAAGGAAGACCGACTCCATCCAGTCGCTTATTACAGTCGCCAAACTAGAGGTGCTGAAAGTAACTATCATTCGTACGAACTCGAAACCCTTGCGGTAGTTGAGACACTGAAAAAGTTTCGTGTTTATCTTTTGGGTATGAACTTCACGGTCGTGACTGATTGCAATTCGTTAAAGCAGAGTGCAAATAAAAAGGACCTCATCCCACGTATCGCACGATGGTGGCTCCAACTGCTTGAATTTACTTTCACTATTCAGTATCGTCCTGGAACACATATGCGTCATGTAGATGCATTAAGTCGGAACCCCATTGCAATTCAGCAAATATGTCATATTGAAACCTCTGACTGGGTATTATCTGGTCAGCTCACTGATGCTCAACTACAGGATGTTCATAAGATCCTTTCAAAACCCCCAGTAACCTCGTATGAACATCATATCTATAAAAATTATGCCTTGCGCGATAATCGTATTTACCGCATCACCGGTAAAGGACTCCTTTGGGTACTACCAAAAGGAATGCGTCACGAAATCGTTCGAATCGCTCATGAAGCTGTCGGACACGCATCAGTAGATAAGACCTTACAAAAGCTCAATGAAGCTTATTGGTTTCCTAACATGCGTAAATATATAGAACAATTCATTAAATGCTGCATTCCCTGCTTATTCGCTAAACGAAAAGGTGGTCGACCAGAAGGACTACTGCATCCTATTCCTAAGGGTAAGGAACCCTTGCAAACTCTCCATATAGATCATTTAGGCCCCTTTCCAAAAGCTAAACATGGTTATCAACATTTAATCGTTGCTATCGATGCTTTCACCAAGTTTTCATTCCTACGAGCTGTTAAAAGTACTAAGACTAAGTACGTCATCGAATATCTGCGAGATATTTTTGCCACTTATGGTATACCAAACGCTATCATTTCCGACCAAGGCTCTTGTTTCACTGCTCGCCGTTTTAGACGCTTCTGCGCACAAAATCACATCAGGCACATTCTCATTGCTGTAGCAACAGCAAGAGCAAACGGACAAGTCGAGCGACTAAACCATACTATTTTGAATGCACTTCTCACCTCAATGCCGGATGAAGACCAATGGGCTGATCATGTTAGGACTGTTCAGTTCGCTATAAATAATACTGTTCATAGTTCTACTCAGAAGACCCCAAGTCAACTACTCCTAGGTTATACACCACGTGGGGGCGATGATGCACCTTTACGTGATGAAGTTATGTCCAGCTCACGTTTACTTGAAGATCTCGTACAGACACGTGAAGAAGCCGCTCAAAACATCGAGAATGCTCAAAAAGCTCAAAAACTCCATTATGACAAACGCCATAAACCGAGTTATCAGTATAAAGTTGGTGATCTGGTTCTTATTGAGAAAGCAGCAGCTCCAGTTCCAGGTTCAAAGAAGATGGTACGGCCATATCAGGGCCCAATGGTAATTATCGAGTCTCTCGGTAATGATCGATTTAAAGTTAGGGACATGTCCGGTACTCACCGGGTCACTAGGCGAAGCGCATATGAGCAGACGGTGGCCACTGATCGTATGAAGCCGTGGCGTGAAGTTGGCGGAGTTTCAGATACTGAGGAGGAGGCCTACGACGAATACCAGATTACTGAAGATGGTGTTGTGTTATCGTCCGAACCAGAGGATTAGCGTGGTCACCCGAGGTCGTGGTGAATCTCAGAATGGCCGAATGTAAGAAATCATTTTTTTTTACCATTTTGCGGCCCATTGGGTTGCCTAGTTTTAGTCCTCATTGCCTTACGTAAGTAATGCAAGAATGTTTCGCCCTTGCTTGTTGGCATTTCTCCATTCTTTCCCTTAAAAAAAGAGAAAGCCTGCGTCGACACCCTCCGCTCTCCGTTTCTACACCCTCCTTAGAGAAACCGGATATGGAGCTAGCCGTATACGCACACACGTCTCCCTTCATCCCCTGAGACAATGAATTGGTTCGATTCGTAATCGCGACTATAGTTGGCAAGTCATTTTTCAAGGAAGTGACAAGGCTGTTAGTTCGTGTTAATTTCAGACCAAAAGTATCAAGTGCGTATACGACGGTGTCGGCAAGCCAACGAATATCTCAAACATTCTGGTGAGTTTCACTGAGTGCCCTTTTAGCTTAACCTTATCGCTTCTTTTTTTTTTTTGCTTATGTTGTTCTATTTAAATAGAGGTGATGCATCACAATACCGTTTTGCTAGGTGCTGTATGCGTTCGTTACGCGGAGTCGTATACTCCGGCGATAATGCGGCGCATAGCCTAAAGCATCTATCTTAGATAGATCTACAGTGGTGGCTCCCTATGGCTCCTTCCTGAGTCGGTTTGTACGCGCTCTATGCCGTCAAACACCACCAGGAGGTCTGAGATTGGGATAATAAAGGCCACAACAGCACCTCAGCACTGTCAGCTTGAAGGCCATGTGTGGCGGACCACTGGCAGGGTGATTTGGTCAGGCTCCGGCCCCAAACACTAGACGGGCAAGCTCATGCCGATCTTCGGCTAATACTTTGGCCATTAGATTAGAGCTTGGGTACTCAAGAGCGATTTTTTTTTTAAATTGTTACAGGTGGTATCAGGATTACGCCAAGAGTTCGGCCCTCGAAGCCTGGATATTCGCCCCTTGATTTTTTTTTTATTTTGCTCTTTTTTTTATTATCATTAATTTCTTATCATTACTTGTCATAAATTTTCAGTCGATTAAAAACGTTGAAGCCCGCATATTTATTTTTTTTTTATCCGTTATTCACTCGAATAATATTAATTTCATTTAATATAAATTTCCATTTTATTGATTCAACTTTAATTCAATTTAATTCTACGCTTATTTTTACATCAGAAGTGGGATAAAAACGAACTCTGGCGCACAAGATACCACCATACACCATACTCTCTCTTGACCTGGAAAAAAAAAAGGGGAGAAAAGAACTATGCATTTCTTTAGTTACAAAATGTTGATATGTGTATTCGCGTTTTACAGCTTCGTTCTTTCTACAAAAAAAAAAAATGCCTCCCCTGCGTACTAACCGAAAACGAACCGCTTTGAACGACAATACCCCGCCTCGCTCTTCGCCTTCTACCTCTAACGCGAGCGTTCCTAGTGACGCGAACAACAGCGCTATTGCGCAACTTGCCGCCTTACAAGCGCAGCAGGCTACCTCTTCGCAACAATCAATCCGAAGGCCAGTGACGAATTATGAGTCTGTACCGCTTTTCAACCCATGTAATAAGGATCAAACAATAACAAAATGGTGTGCAAAGGTCGATGAGCTGAGTGCAGTATTTGGATGGACACCTGAAATGACGATTCATGCCGCTTTGTCTAGGCTTGATGGTTTGGCCAAGACATGGTATCAAGGCCTATCATCCGTAAAATTTTCGTGGGAAGAATGGAAAGTGAAGTTGACTTCTGCGTTCCCACCAACACAAGACTTCTTCCAAGCCCTGAATGAGATGTTAGCGCGCAAAAAGCTGCCAAAAGAAACTTTTGCGCAATATTATTACGAGAAGTTGGCATTGGTGACTACTTGCGATTTTGATGGGATTAAGGCAGTATCGTGCATTATCGGTGGCATTGAGGACGCCGTCGTCGCGAATGCTGCTAAAGCAGGACGCCACCAAACTCCTGAGAGCCTGTTCCAATACCTGAGTACAGTCGGTACCCCTTCAAAAGTTAACGCTACTCCGAATGGGTCAAATCAATTAGGGAGTCAACCGTTAGCGTCCGCATCTGCGCAAGTAAAGAGGAATGGTAGTCGTGATGTTGTTTGTCACAAGTGTAAGAAACGCGGGCACTATTCCAACGAATGTCGAAGTGGTAGGCCTCGACCCTCCTCTACAGGAGCTAACATAACTCCTGCTGCTCTGCCGAACAAAGAGGTGAAACGATGTGACTTTTGTAAGCGTATTGGTCATTTAGAAAGCGAATGTTTCTCTAAAAAGCGAGCTCGACCTACTACTGAAAGTAAAGTTCAATGACTAGCTGCCGCATCCAACTCAACTAGCGATAAATATTATAAAGTTGTCTATGTTTCAGGCGTACCGCTTAAAGGGTTCATTGACCCTGGGAGCGATTGTTCTAATTTACAAGTCTCTGCCCTCCGTCGCTTAGGTTTAGAGTTGGATGCAAACCAAAAAGCCGTATTAACGACTTATGGTAATTTCCGATTAACTAGTTTAGGCATTACCCCCTCCATTTTTGTGACTATCGACCAAGTATCCGCCAATATACGTGCGAACGTTGTCCCTGATTCTGCTCAGGATGTTGAGATTTTAATTGGTCGTGATTTTACAGAACAAAATCATGTTACGTTTATTAAAACCGGAAATGTATTGGAATTCGTCGAAAATACATGCCCTACATCTCCTGATGAAACTTCTTGTAGAAAAATCGTCCTACGAGTCCCCTCAGATACCTGCTTAGCGCCTCACAGCCTAAACAATATCTCCGTTCAAGCTGACAGATATGAGGGTGACCTACTGATCGAAACCAGTTTTCGTTGCAACAATAGCGACACCACCTGTTTACCACGCAGTATTGTGACTGTTTCCCGAAATTCCTCAATTATTCCTATTATTAATTACTCCTCTCGAGAAGTATGCCTTAAACGTGGCCAAATTATTGCCCGTGGCTGGCCCTGCCAGGAGGACATTCAGGAAACCACCACCCCTTCTGTCATGCGTATTTCCAAAGAGAACCTAACGCTTCTTACAATTAATAATATAAAGGTTGGACCAGTTCCAATTGAATTTCAGAACCGGTTAGTGGATGTCCTCAATGAATATCGTGACTGTATCGCATGCTCTACCGCTGAGCTAGGCCTCGTAACTGGTCACGAAATGGACATTCATCTTACCGAAGAAAAACCATTTTATTATCGACCCTATCGTATGGCCCCTTCCGAACAACAAGTCGTCGATGATATTTGCGAAGACTTATTATCACATGGCATTATTCGCGAATCTACTTCCGAATATTGCTCCCCTGTGTTGTTGGTGAGGAAGAAGAATGGCGAGTATCGTTTATGTATTGACTATCGGAAGTTGAATTCCTTGACCGTGCGTCAACATTATCCCTTGCCCCGTATTGATGACCAAATAGATCGCCTCCATAATGGCATCTATTTCACCAGTTTAGATCTTCGTAGTGGTTACTACCAAGTCCCCCTTAGCGAATCATCTAAGAAATATACGTCCTTCATCACACACAAAGGGCAATTCGAACTAAATCGAGTTGGCTTCGGGCTAACTAATGCTCCACATTTCTTTCAAAAGGTCATGAATATGGTCCTACTACCAGCGAAGGATTTTGCTGCCGTATACTTAGATGATATACTTCTACACTCAAGAACGTTGGAGGAAGCAATCCAACATTTGGTCTCTGCATTAAAATTGTTTCGAGAAGCTGGCTTGACCTTGAACCTGGAAAAGTGCGTTTTCTTTGCGCGTTCCATTAATTTTCTTGGGTTCGAAGTTGGCTCCGGCACTGTTAAGCCAGGTGCTGAGAAATCTCTTGCAGTGCAAAATTTTCCGACCCTTAGCTCCGTCCATAACGTTCGCCAATTCTTAGGCCTAACGAGTTATTTCCGGCACTTCATTAAAAATTATGCTGCTATAGCAATGCCGCTTAATCGTTTATTACGAAAAAACGTATCGTGATGGTCTGAGGAGGAGGAAAATGCTTTCCAACAGCTGAAGACCTCTCTTATTTCTCGCCCAACATTGGTATTATACCAACCAAATGCGGTTACCGAGGTGCATACTGATGCAAGTAAATTTGGTCTAGGAGGAATCCTCCTTCAAAAGAAGGAAGACCGACTCCATCCAGTCGCTTATTACAGTCGCCAAACTAGAGGTGCTGAAAGTAACTATCATTCGTACGAACTCGAAACCCTTGCGGTAGTTGAGACACTGAAAAAGTTTCGTGTTTATCTTTTGGGTATGAACTTCACGGTCGTGACTGATTGCAATTCGTTAAAGCAGAGTGCAAATAAAAAGGACCTCATCCCACGTATCGCACGATGGTGGCTCCAACTGCTTGAATTTACTTTCACTATTCAGTATCGTCCTGGAACACATATGCGTCATGTAGATGCATTAAGTCGGAACCCCATTGCAATTCAGCAAATATGTCATATTGAAACCTCTGACTGGGTATTATCTGGTCAGCTCACTGATGCTCAACTACAGGATGTTCATAAGATCCTTTCAAAACCCCCAGTAACCTCGTATGAACATCATATCTATAAAAATTATGCCTTGCGCGATAATCGTATTTACCGCATCACCGGTAAAGGACTCCTTTGGGTACTACCAAAAGGAATGCGTCACGAAATCGTTCGAATCGCTCATGAAGCTGTCGGACACGCATCAGTAGATAAGACCTTACAAAAGCTCAATGAAGCTTATTGGTTTCCTAACATGCGTAAATATATAGAACAATTCATTAAATGCTGCATTCCCTGCTTATTCGCTAAACGAAAAGGTGGTCGACCAGAAGGACTACTGCATCCTATTCCTAAGGGTAAGGAACCCTTGCAAACTCTCCATATAGATCATTTAGGCCCCTTTCCAAAAGCTAAACATGGTTATCAACATTTAATCGTTGCTATCGATGCTTTCACCAAGTTTTCATTCCTACGAGCTGTTAAAAGTACTAAGACTAAGTACGTCATCGAATATCTGCGAGATATTTTTGCCACTTATGGTATACCAAACGCTATCATTTCCGACCAAGGCTCTTGTTTCACTGCTCGCCGTTTTAGACGCTTCTGCGCACAAAATCACATCAGGCACATTCTCATTGCTGTAGCAACAGCAAGAGCAAACGGACAAGTCGAGCGACTAAACCATACTATTTTGAATGCACTTCTCACCTCAATGCCGGATGAAGACCAATGGGCTGATCATGTTAGGACTGTTCAGTTCGCTATAAATAATACTGTTCATAGTTCTACTCAGAAGACCCCAAGTCAACTACTCCTAGGTTATACACCACGTGGGGGCGATGATGCACCTTTACGTGATGAAGTTATGTCCAGCTCACGTTTACTTGAAGATCTCGTACAGACACGTGAAGAAGCCGCTCAAAACATCGAGAATGCTCAAAAAGCTCAAAAACTCCATTATGACAAACGCCATAAACCGAGTTATCAGTATAAAGTTGGTGATCTGGTTCTTATTGAGAAAGCAGCAGCTCCAGTTCCAGGTTCAAAGAAGATGGTACGGCCATATCAGGGCCCAATGGTAATTATCGAGTCTCTCGGTAATGATCGATTTAAAGTTAGGGACATGTCCGGTACTCACCGGGTCACTAGGCGAAGCGCATATGAGCAGACGGTGGCCACTGATCGTATGAAGCCGTGGCGTGAAGTTGGCGGAGTTTCAGATACTGAGGAGGAGGCCTACGACGAATACCAGATTACTGAAGATGGTGTTGTGTTATCGTCCGAACCAGAGGATTAGCGTGGTCACCCGAGGTCGTGGTGAATCTCAGAATGGCCGAATGTAAGAAATCATTTTTTTTTACCATTTTGCGGCCCATTGGGTTGCCTAGTTTTAGTCCTCATTGCCTTACGTAAGTAATGCAAGAATGTTTCGCCCTTGCTTGTTGGCATTTCTCCATTCTTTCCCTTAAAAAAAGAGAAAGCCTGCGTCGACACCCTCCGCTCTCCGTTTCTACACCCTCCTTAGAGAAACCGGATATGGAGCTAGCCGTATACGCACACACGTCTCCCTTCATCCCCTGAGACAATGAATTGGTTCGATTCGTAATCGCGACTATAGTTGGCAAGTCATTTTTCAAGGAAGTGACAAGGCTGTTAGTTCGTGTTAATTTCAGACCAAAAGTATCAAGTGCGTATACGACGGTGTCGGCAAGCCAACGAATATCTCAAACATTCTGGTGAGTTTCACTGAGTGCCCTTTTAGCTTAACCTTATCGCTTCTTTTTTTTTTTTGCTTATGTTGTTCTATTTAAATAGAGGTGATGCATCACAATACCGTTTTGCTAGGTGCTGTATGCGTTCGTTACGCGGAGTCGTATACTCCGGCGATAATGCGGCGCATAGCCTAAAGCATCTATCTTAGATAGATCTACAGTGGTGGCTCCCTATGGCTCCTTCCTGAGTCGGTTTGTACGCGCTCTATGCCGTCAAACACCACCAGGAGGTCTGAGATTGGGATAATAAAGGCCACAACAGCACCTCAGCACTGTCAGCTTGAAGGCCATGTGTGGCGGACCACTGGCAGGGTGATTTGGTCAGGCTCCGGCCCCAAACACTAGACGGGCAAGCTCATGCCGATCTTCGGCTAATACTTTGGCCATTAGATTAGAGCTTGGGTACTCAAGAGCGATTTTTTTTTTAAATTGTTACAGGTGGTATCAGGATTACGCCAAGAGTTCGGCCCTCGAAGCCTGGATATTCGCCCCTTGATTTTTTTTTTATTTTGCTCTTTTTTTTATTATCATTAATTTCTTATCATTACTTGTCATAAATTTTCAGTCGATTAAAAACGTTGAAGCCCGCATATTTATTTTTTTTTTATCCGTTATTCACTCGAATAATATTAATTTCATTTAATATAAATTTCCATTTTATTGATTCAACTTTAATTCAATTTAATTCTACGCTTATTTTTACATCAGAAGTGGGATAAAAACGAACTCTGGCGCACAAGATACCACCATACACCATACTCTCTCTTGACCTGGAAAAAAAAAAGGGGAGAAAAGAACTATGCATTTCTTTAGTTACAAAATGTTGATATGTGTATTCGCGTTTTACAGCTTCGTTCTTTCTACAAAAAAAAAAAATGCCTCCCCTGCGTACTAACCGAAAACGAACCGCTTTGAACGACAATACCCCGCCTCGCTCTTCGCCTTCTACCTCTAACGCGAGCGTTCCTAGTGACGCGAACAACAGCGCTATTGCGCAACTTGCCGCCTTACAAGCGCAGCAGGCTACCTCTTCGCAACAATCAATCCGAAGGCCAGTGACGAATTATGAGTCTGTACCGCTTTTCAACCCATGTAATAAGGATCAAACAATAACAAAATGGTGTGCAAAGGTCGATGAGCTGAGTGCAGTATTTGGATGGACACCTGAAATGACGATTCATGCCGCTTTGTCTAGGCTTGATGGTTTGGCCAAGACATGGTATCAAGGCCTATCATCCGTAAAATTTTCGTGGGAAGAATGGAAAGTGAAGTTGACTTCTGCGTTCCCACCAACACAAGACTTCTTCCAAGCCCTGAATGAGATGTTAGCGCGCAAAAAGCTGCCAAAAGAAACTTTTGCGCAATATTATTACGAGAAGTTGGCATTGGTGACTACTTGCGATTTTGATGGGATTAAGGCAGTATCGTGCATTATCGGTGGCATTGAGGACGCCGTCGTCGCGAATGCTGCTAAAGCAGGACGCCACCAAACTCCTGAGAGCCTGTTCCAATACCTGAGTACAGTCGGTACCCCTTCAAAAGTTAACGCTACTCCGAATGGGTCAAATCAATTAGGGAGTCAACCGTTAGCGTCCGCATCTGCGCAAGTAAAGAGGAATGGTAGTCGTGATGTTGTTTGTCACAAGTGTAAGAAACGCGGGCACTATTCCAACGAATGTCGAAGTGGTAGGCCTCGACCCTCCTCTACAGGAGCTAACATAACTCCTGCTGCTCTGCCGAACAAAGAGGTGAAACGATGTGACTTTTGTAAGCGTATTGGTCATTTAGAAAGCGAATGTTTCTCTAAAAAGCGAGCTCGACCTACTACTGAAAGTAAAGTTCAATGACTAGCTGCCGCATCCAACTCAACTAGCGATAAATATTATAAAGTTGTCTATGTTTCAGGCGTACCGCTTAAAGGGTTCATTGACCCTGGGAGCGATTGTTCTAATTTACAAGTCTCTGCCCTCCGTCGCTTAGGTTTAGAGTTGGATGCAAACCAAAAAGCCGTATTAACGACTTATGGTAATTTCCGATTAACTAGTTTAGGCATTACCCCCTCCATTTTTGTGACTATCGACCAAGTATCCGCCAATATACGTGC
The DNA here is from genome assembly GCA_009761765.1 of Phenacoccus solenopsis. Taxonomy (NCBI): domain Eukaryota; kingdom Metazoa; phylum Arthropoda; class Insecta; order Hemiptera; family Pseudococcidae; genus Phenacoccus; species Phenacoccus solenopsis. The sequence continues at coordinate 428,390 of CM019752.1, read as the reverse complement.
GAACGTTGTCCCTGATTCTGCTCAGGATGTTGAGATTTTAATTGGTCGTGATTTTACAGAACAAAATCATGTTACGTTTATTAAAACCGGAAATGTATTGGAATTCGTCGAAAATACATGCCCTACATCTCCTGATGAAACTTCTTGTAGAAAAATCGTCCTACGAGTCCCCTCAGATACCTGCTTAGCGCCTCACAGCCTAAACAATATCTCCGTTCAAGCTGACAGATATGAGGGTGACCTACTGATCGAAACCAGTTTTCGTTGCAACAATAGCGACACCACCTGTTTACCACGCAGTATTGTGACTGTTTCCCGAAATTCCTCAATTATTCCTATTATTAATTACTCCTCTCGAGAAGTATGCCTTAAACGTGGCCAAATTATTGCCCGTGGCTGGCCCTGCCAGGAGGACATTCAGGAAACCACCACCCCTTCTGTCATGCGTATTTCCAAAGAGAACCTAACGCTTCTTACAATTAATAATATAAAGGTTGGACCAGTTCCAATTGAATTTCAGAACCGGTTAGTGGATGTCCTCAATGAATATCGTGACTGTATCGCATGCTCTACCGCTGAGCTAGGCCTCGTAACTGGTCACGAAATGGACATTCATCTTACCGAAGAAAAACCATTTTATTATCGACCCTATCGTATGGCCCCTTCCGAACAACAAGTCGTCGATGATATTTGCGAAGACTTATTATCACATGGCATTATTCGCGAATCTACTTCCGAATATTGCTCCCCTGTGTTGTTGGTGAGGAAGAAGAATGGCGAGTATCGTTTATGTATTGACTATCGGAAGTTGAATTCCTTGACCGTGCGTCAACATTATCCCTTGCCCCGTATTGATGACCAAATAGATCGCCTCCATAATGGCATCTATTTCACCAGTTTAGATCTTCGTAGTGGTTACTACCAAGTCCCCCTTAGCGAATCATCTAAGAAATATACGTCCTTCATCACACACAAAGGGCAATTCGAACTAAATCGAGTTGGCTTCGGGCTAACTAATGCTCCACATTTCTTTCAAAAGGTCATGAATATGGTCCTACTACCAGCGAAGGATTTTGCTGCCGTATACTTAGATGATATACTTCTACACTCAAGAACGTTGGAGGAAGCAATCCAACATTTGGTCTCTGCATTAAAATTGTTTCGAGAAGCTGGCTTGACCTTGAACCTGGAAAAGTGCGTTTTCTTTGCGCGTTCCATTAATTTTCTTGGGTTCGAAGTTGGCTCCGGCACTGTTAAGCCAGGTGCTGAGAAATCTCTTGCAGTGCAAAATTTTCCGACCCTTAGCTCCGTCCATAACGTTCGCCAATTCTTAGGCCTAACGAGTTATTTCCGGCACTTCATTAAAAATTATGCTGCTATAGCAATGCCGCTTAATCGTTTATTACGAAAAAACGTATCGTGATGGTCTGAGGAGGAGGAAAATGCTTTCCAACAGCTGAAGACCTCTCTTATTTCTCGCCCAACATTGGTATTATACCAACCAAATGCGGTTACCGAGGTGCATACTGATGCAAGTAAATTTGGTCTAGGAGGAATCCTCCTTCAAAAGAAGGAAGACCGACTCCATCCAGTCGCTTATTACAGTCGCCAAACTAGAGGTGCTGAAAGTAACTATCATTCGTACGAACTCGAAACCCTTGCGGTAGTTGAGACACTGAAAAAGTTTCGTGTTTATCTTTTGGGTATGAACTTCACGGTCGTGACTGATTGCAATTCGTTAAAGCAGAGTGCAAATAAAAAGGACCTCATCCCACGTATCGCACGATGGTGGCTCCAACTGCTTGAATTTACTTTCACTATTCAGTATCGTCCTGGAACACATATGCGTCATGTAGATGCATTAAGTCGGAACCCCATTGCAATTCAGCAAATATGTCATATTGAAACCTCTGACTGGGTATTATCTGGTCAGCTCACTGATGCTCAACTACAGGATGTTCATAAGATCCTTTCAAAACCCCCAGTAACCTCGTATGAACATCATATCTATAAAAATTATGCCTTGCGCGATAATCGTATTTACCGCATCACCGGTAAAGGACTCCTTTGGGTACTACCAAAAGGAATGCGTCACGAAATCGTTCGAATCGCTCATGAAGCTGTCGGACACGCATCAGTAGATAAGACCTTACAAAAGCTCAATGAAGCTTATTGGTTTCCTAACATGCGTAAATATATAGAACAATTCATTAAATGCTGCATTCCCTGCTTATTCGCTAAACGAAAAGGTGGTCGACCAGAAGGACTACTGCATCCTATTCCTAAGGGTAAGGAACCCTTGCAAACTCTCCATATAGATCATTTAGGCCCCTTTCCAAAAGCTAAACATGGTTATCAACATTTAATCGTTGCTATCGATGCTTTCACCAAGTTTTCATTCCTACGAGCTGTTAAAAGTACTAAGACTAAGTACGTCATCGAATATCTGCGAGATATTTTTGCCACTTATGGTATACCAAACGCTATCATTTCCGACCAAGGCTCTTGTTTCACTGCTCGCCGTTTTAGACGCTTCTGCGCACAAAATCACATCAGGCACATTCTCATTGCTGTAGCAACAGCAAGAGCAAACGGACAAGTCGAGCGACTAAACCATACTATTTTGAATGCACTTCTCACCTCAACGCCGGATGAAGACCAATGGGCTGATCATGTTAGGACTGTTCAGTTCGCTATAAATAATACTGTTCATAGTTCTACTCAGAAGACCCCAAGTCAACTACTCCTAGGTTATACACCACGTGGGGGCGATGATGCACCTTTACGTGATGAAGTTATGTCCAGCTCACGTTTACTTGAAGATCTCGTACAGACACGTGAAGAAGCCGCTCAAAACATCGAGAATGCTCAAAAAGCTCAAAAACTCCATTATGACAAACGCCATAAACCGAGTTATCAGTATAAAGTTGGTGATCTGGTTCTTATTGAGAAAGCAGCAGCTCCAGTTCCAGGTTCAAAGAAGATGGTACGGCCATATCAGGGCCCAATGGTAATTATCGAGTCTCTCGGTAATGATCGATTTAAAGTTAGGGACATGTCCGGTACTCACCGGGTCACTAGGCGAAGCGCATATGAGCAGACGGTGGCCACTGATCGTATGAAGCCGTGGCGTGAAGTTGGCGGAGTTTCAGATACTGAGGAGGAGGCCTACGACGAATACCAGATTACTGAAGATGGTGTTGTGTTATCGTCCGAACCAGAGGATTAGCGTGGTCACCCGAGGTCGTGGTGAATCTCAGAATGGCCGAATGTAAGAAATCATTTTTTTTTACCATTTTGCGGCCCATTGGGTTGCCTAGTTTTAGTCCTCATTGCCTTACGTAAGTAATGCAAGAATGTTTCGCCCTTGCTTGTTGGCATTTCTCCATTCTTTCCCTTAAAAAAAGAGAAAGCCTGCGTCGACACCCTCCGCTCTCCGTTTCTACACCCTCCTTAGAGAAACCGGATATGGAGCTAGCCGTATACGCACACACGTCTCCCTTCATCCCCTGAGACAATGAATTGGTTCGATTCGTAATCGCGACTATAGTTGGCAAGTCATTTTTCAAGGAAGTGACAAGGCTGTTAGTTCGTGTTAATTTCAGACCAAAAGTATCAAGTGCGTATACGACGGTGTCGGCAAGCCAACGAATATCTCAAACATTCTGGTGAGTTTCACTGAGTGCCCTTTTAGCTTAACCTTATCGCTTCTTTTTTTTTTTGCTTATGTTGTTCTATTTAAATAGAGGTGATGCATCACAATACCGTTTTGCTAGGTGCTGTATGCGTTCGTTACGCGGAGTCGTATACTCCGGCGATAATGCGGCGCATAGCCTAAAGCATCTATCTTAGATAGATCTACAGTGGTGGCTCCCTATGGCTCCTTCCTGAGTCGGTTTGTACGCGCTCTATGCCGTCAAACACCACCAGGAGGTCTGAGATTGGGATAATAAAGGCCACAACAGCACCTCAGCACTGTCAGCTTGAAGGCCATGTGTGGCGGACCACTGGCAGGGTGATTTGGTCAGGCTCCGGCCCCAAACACTAGACGGGCAAGCTCATGCCGATCTTCGGCTAATACTTTGGCCATTAGATTAGAGCTTGGGTACTCAAGAGCGATTTTTTTTTTAAATTGTTACAGGTGGTATCAGGATTACGCCAAGAGTTCGGCCCTCGAAGCCTGGATATTCGCCCCTTGATTTTTTTTTTATTTTGCTCTTTTTTTTATTATCATTAATTTCTTATCATTACTTGTCATAAATTTTCAGTCGATTAAAAACGTTGAAGCCCGCATATTTATTTTTTTTTTATCCGTTATTCACTCGAATAATATTAATTTCATTTGATATAAATTTCCATTTTATTGATTCAACTTTAATTCAATTTAATTCTACGCTTATTTTTACATATATATATATATGTTTACCGGCAAACTTATTCTATATACTCGAAATATAAAAAGTTATTACCATCTAACAAGTGTACTTTTATTAATACTTCAAAACAGGTACAAGTGGTGACCCCATTTTCTAGTGTTCAATTTTTGTTTTTTTTGATAACTACAATACCGCCGAGCGATGACGAGAGAACAAAAACCCGAAGAAAAAATCAAGTACGTGGCAGTTGAGCAAACCACAGTTTCCAGCATCGACTTGCCTCCATTTGTTTCTACTAATGTAAAGGTATGGTGGCAACAAGTAGAATTACGATTAAAATTTGGTCGATATAAAGGCGAAGATGGAAAATTTAATTTTGTCGCAAGCTCATTACCACCGGAAGTCGCCGATGGAGTAAAAGATCTGATTTTTGATCACCCGTCTGAAAAACCATTTACAGCTTTGCACGATAGATTGTTTCAGGAATATCAACCATCAAACAACCAACAAGTTACACGCCTACTCGAAGGGTGCCAACTGTGCGATCAGAAACCATCAGCATTACTGAGAGAAATGCGTGAGTTGGCTCAAAATCACCTACAGGAAAGCGTACTACGTGATTTATATATGCGCTGGCTACCTAATCAGGTAACGTTAATGTTACGAGCAGCTGAGGTAACTGATCTCAATAAAATGGCTGCAGCAGCGGATGCAGCTATACTAGGTGACTACTTGATTCGAGCATCCCATGCGTAAAAATCTTTTCCTCACAGAAATAAATTACATATTTGAATGATATCAAGAACAATAAATGGCATAAATAATATTTATTTAATGCTTTAAAGTGTTTATTAATGAAATAGAAAATTTTAATTCATACTTTCATAGTCAAAAATACATATATGTTTTGAATTTATTCACCTTTTAGCTAAACCACTTTGGAGGCCAGGTAGCATCTATTGTTTCGCCAACTAATGTAAGCATCTGATAAAGTGATCTCTACATCTCACACTATTGATAGTGATTTAATCGGCCAAGTGGCTGCATTAACCGCATCGGTGAAAGAGTTGTTATAAGAGCAACGTCGAGGGCCGTCACAGGCTCTATACAGCACGTAGGCGTGATCGCAGTAGATCAAAACTTCAAAGAAATACCCATATTACTATTATCATTATAAATTCGGCGAGAAGGTACGTAAGTGTGAAGATGGTTATACCTGGAAAAATTTCAGCGCCACGTTGGAAAGCAAGTAGTTGCGCTCCGCAACAATATCACCTATTACCTGATTTGAAGTTCGCCAGAATCGTCAATGGCACTACCTTGCTGTGCACTAAAGGTTCTATCAGGTCAGTCGATATTGATAATTACGCGATTTCAACGGTAAACTATTCTTCCGAATTTTCTAAAATGTTAGCACAGTTTCCTGAACTAACCCACACCAATGTTAAGTGAGAATGTGGAGTTACCCATTCGACGGTTCATGTTATCGAAACAACTGGCCCGCCAGTCTCGGCCAGATCCCGCCGGTTATCACCAGATAAATACAAGGCTGCGAAGCTGGCTTTTGAGGAAATGCTGCGAAATGGTGAGGTACGTCCCTCCAAGAGCCCATGGGCTAGTCTATTACACGTGGTATCTAAACGTGGTGAAGAGAGTTGGCGTATGTGCAGTGATTATTGGCCATTGAATGCAATTATGCAAGCGGATAAATATCCAGTGCCAAATATTCAAGATTTTAACGTGACATTAAATGGCTCTACAATATTCACAAAAATTGATATTAAGCGAGCTTATTACCATATTCCGGTCGCGGAAGCTGATATTGAGAAAACCGCAGTGATAAGCCCATTTGGTTTGTATGAGTTCTTCTTTATGCCTTTTGGACTACGCGAATCAAACATTCCAATGGATGAGCTCCTTCGCGAAATTCCATCTGCTTATACGTATATAGACGATGTTTTAGTGGCATCAGAGACAATAGAAGAACACGCAATCTATGTATGAACAGGTGTTGGAGAGGTTAGCTAAAGCTGGTTTGACACTCAGCGTCAACAAATGTGCATACGCACAGCGCAGCATTGATTTCCTTAGATACTAGGTGAATGGTAATGGTATTGCTCCATCGCCTCAACGCATCAAGTCAATTCTTGAATTGTCAATTCTTGAGTATCCGTTGCTGGAGAATGTTGGTCAAACTGAATACTTGACCCCTAGCTCCAACTAACTCCGGAGTCAACTTTAAAACATGACTCTGGCTCTACTTTGACTCTGGAGTCAATGTAAAAACATGATTCCAACTCCGAGCCTTGATTCCAGAGTCAAAGTAGATATATGACTCCTGACTGCAACTAACTCCAGAGTCAATTTCAAAACTTGAATCTGACTCTACTTCCACTCTGGAGTCAGTGTAGATACTTCACTCCTAGCTCCAACTGACTCCGGAGTCAATTTTAAAACATGAATCTAACTACACTTTAACTCCGGAGTAATGTAGAAATATGATTCTGACTCCGAGCTTTGACTCCAGAGTAAAAATAGATATCTGACTCTTGACTCCAGCTGAGTACAGAGTCAATTTTATAACTTGAATCTAACTTCACATCGACTCCGCAGTCAGTCTAGATACTAAACTCCAACTTCAACCTTTGACTTCAGTCAAGCCAGATTCGGAGTCAGTTTGAGTCTGACTCCAGAGTTGACTCCAGGTCCTTGTTATTGGAAACCTATTCTGATTTTAGCTTCCCCAGTGATTTTGGAAGGGAGCTGAAGCAAAAACCGCCTTTTAGAAGAGAAATTGGGGTAAGAAATTTCATAAATCGTCCATATCTCATTACCAAATGGACCTAAAAAGTTCAAACTTCGTGTATAAGATGAGTTAATGACCAGAATATGACATCTTCAATTTGAGTCAAAATGGATCTAAAATCGTGGATTATTAAGATTTGAAGATAATTTGAGGATTCTCAAAAGTTTTAATTTGAAAAGTATGTGTCCATATGATTATTTCATGGCGAGAAATACTACATTTGTTCTAAATTCAAGTTCTCAAGTGGTTTTTGGAAAAGATAGGTTAGAGCTTTTTAGACTTGGTATTGGTTGTGACCTGTAGAAATGAAAGGCTTAGCAACGTTATTTAAAAACCTGATAAAGTCTTAGTTAAAAACTCAGTTCCAGTAATGTGGCATGGTTGCTTACACTTTTTTAAATTTTAAATCAAACTTAGAAGTTTTACTTATGTACTAAAATGAACGTTTAAAAAAATATGCTGCATGAAAATTTTTCATAATTTTTTTTTAGAGGGGGAGGGTGGCAGCGGCAAAAATTTACTGCCTACAGGCGGCAAAATTCTAAATCCATCTCTGATTATGCACATTCAATTGCACAAAATGCACCACGCAGTAGCGTTTTTTAAATGATAAAAGTAACCATTTTGGCAGTTGAAGCGCTCACTCGAGTTATTTCCATTCTTGAATTACGCTTCAAACTTTTTGTAGCGATTCGCTGTGAATTATTGCATTGTTTTTAAGCATTTTCATACATCTCTGATTCTCTAATACTACTCATCTGTTTCACTTGAAATTTGAAATATATACCTATAATAAGAATTTGAAAAACTTCACAGAAAGTTTTTTTGATTAAGTGATTATTTGTCGAGAAAAACGCAAAAATAAATTGGCTTTTGAGAAGGCCATATTTCACAGCTTATAACTTTCTTATAAATTAGAATTAAAATTTTTCGTTCTGAACAAATTAAAGAAAAGTGTCTTATCTTCTTCATTTTCAAATTTCAAACGTTTTCATAAGGAACTTACGAAGAATTTTACTCACGAAAATGTCAGTTTTTTAGCGTTATCAATTTTTGTTCCCATATAGAGAACATATAATGCCTGCGAAGTTTGGTTATACTAAAAAAAGCAACCGTGTATGTGAAAGGTACCCTTAATTCAACGAGATAGCGTTTCGCTTTTCCTAAGCAGAATAGAATCCTTTTTATGATACCTACTGCTCCTCATTTGTTGTAAACTATGATTTGGAATTTTTTGTAGCGATCTGCTGAAGAAACCGAGGTATTTAAGTTTGATAAAAATTTGAAAAGCTGGATTTCCGCAGATGTTAGTTGATGAACTATTTTTTTTTCATAGAATCTTAGGCATAGTAGCGAATCGCTTCGAATTTCTGAGCGTAAACGTTGATGGCTTGGTCAATAGGGGTTACTCTTGTTATTATTTTATTTTATTTCCTACTGAAAATCTGTAAATATACTTTTTTGTCTGTAGATGATATTTTTATTTTTATTTTTCCTCATCTTCTCTTTTGTTTTTTTTTTGTTTGTTTGTTTTTTTTTTTTTTTTTAATATATACATAAATGAACTAATAATCCCCAACTGCGTTCGCATTAATATGCGCATAACAGTGTGTTACCACTTTGTATACACTGTGTCTAACTGATTTTAGCACTCCCACAGTTCGCAACTCTATTAAAAACAACTTTTTTTCAACTGAAGAATACATTAGAAAAATTTAGTAAGGAATCAGCTTAATATTTCAATACTAAATAATTTCTACATTCCAAGTCGAGAAGTTCAAATTAAATTTCAAATAAATGTACTTTCTAATTAAATGGGGTACTAAGATCAGTTAGATACAGTGTATGAGAATTTTTATTTGTACTGTATGTTATATTCATCAAATAAAATTTCAAATTTTAAAATTATTGTTGCTTTAAATTTGAATGTATAATGCTGAAGTGCTCAAGTCAACATTGCTCTAACTTTTCGGAAATTTTCCTTAGATCCATGTTCGAAGTTTTTATTTTTTAATTCTATTAAAGTATTTAAGATATCATTACCACATCTGCTAAAAAGAAAATTTCGACTCGTTTGACTTCAAGAGTATATTGGGAAAAATACACGCTACTCGACTTATTTATTAATTGAAGAAACAAACATTTTGATAAAAATAAAATAATGCCAATTGTCACCTCAATTAGAACCTTGTGATGCCATTTCATAAAGGTGATGCAGTCTTCTGTTTCGATCTTCACCGCATTTTAGCAAAGTTGTATACATATTTTTATACTTCATAGTCAAGTCGTGAAATCTGAAAGAAAAAAAATTATAATAGGTAAGAACTGGGAGTGAATTGAAAAAATGTTTTTTTTTTTTTTTTTTTGTTTTTAAACAGAGAAAAGAAGAAAAGCTTAATAAATTCTAAACACGAATTAAACGTATCGATCTATGGCATGTGCGTATGTTACGAAGATGTATCAAAATATTTAAAACCAAAATTATTGTTAGATTTCCAGTATAATAAGCGTTTTAAAAACATTTTCAAACTTAACTATATACAACTGCTGCTTAAATACCTGTTACAAAAAATAAGTTCATTTTTAATTCAGAGATTACTATTTAATACGCTTGAAAAAAGAAAAAAATGAAATAAATAAATAAATTTGAAAAAAAGTTACCGCCTACCTATAGTGACACGGTGAAATAATTTGATTACATACGTTCATTTTTTCTACCATGAAACATACGTACGTTTTTATAAGTCTTTAACTGAAGTTTCGAAAAGAAATAAATTACCTCTAATGACTCGCTCATCTCGTTAAATGCACTATCCTATGTGCATCGAAGATGAGACTCGTACCTTTGTTTTTGTTTAATTCTACTTTCTTTTCTTCCTTTCTCTTTCCTCTCTCTCTTCTCTCTCTACAACGTGAGCGAAGCGACAATTCGAGACAATAGGTACATTCGTCGAGATCTTCCACTATTGAATTTACTTTCGCCATTAATTACTCAAGTCTCCGCCTTTTAGTTCACTTGACTTTTTGTAACACTACATGCTTATACGCGCATTGAGTAGTGTACATAATATGGTAACAAGTAAATGGTAGATGTACATGTACAAGCTTTAGTGTTTCAAGGATGCGACTGTCACACATTTCATCACTCATTCCAGAACCTACCCATGCGCCTACGCTAGTGTGGTCCTTATTTTTGAAGTAGTAGTTTGGGGATGCAGGGCCCCTTGATTTTGTTCTTTTTCATTAAAAAATAGGATTCCCAAAATTTTAGCTAAAAAAAAATATTAACCCGTGCCACAACGCAGTTGAAGTTATTCTTAAATTCATTTCTCCTCCGGAAATTTTTAAAATAAATATTAGGGTGGTTGTTATTTTCAAAATGGAGTTTAAGGGTGCAAAACACTCCGATTTTGTTATTTTTTACAAAAAATTACAACTCCAAAAATTTGAGGTCCGAAAAAAAAACAACTCGTGCCAATTTTAAAATTTACTTCCCATAAAGTATTTTTTTCAATTTGAATTTCTCTATTAATTTCTTAATTGAGCATTAAATATTATTAGTTACTCGATTTCATGAAAAACATCATTTATCAACTCTGTTATGACTTTTATAATGCTTCATTCTATAATTCAATCATATACATTTGATCGTACAAGTATAATTATAATATAAACAACAAGGCAGTGTTGCCACACTCTCCCCACTACAAGGAGAAAAAAGAAAATTATTAGAAAATAGAAAATTACTAGAAAAAAGAAAATTATTAGAAAAAAAAATGATTACATAAAATAAATTAATACAAATACATGCAAATAGAATAAGCAAGAAAAAAATAATAATTATGTATATAATTATTTTAAGTATTGTATATTAAGTACGTTTATTCCGTTAAACAGGTACATGTCAACTGAATACATTCGTTCAACTTAAGTATAAACCTATCTAGCAATATCTTATCGTATACATCACGTTGCATCCTGTGGTGTCTACATAGCTCCATACAATATTTCCCCCCTTTACTGAAACAAATATATATAAAATTATTACAATATAAAACACATTAAATCTGCATACACACAAAATTCACATACCTACATTATTGACTACAATATTCTCGTCATAATCCCTACAAAACACATAAACATTCCCGAAATTTAACAAAGCTAGAAATTGGCAATGGTTTAGTTAACACATCCGCGATTTGATCTTTAGTACATATATACTCTATCGTCGCATTACCTTTATCTACCTCATCGTTAATGAACCGATAACGAACATCAATATGTTTACATCTTGATTTATTATTATCGTTATTAGTAGTAAATAATATAGCATTTTTAGTATCTTCGAACATTTTAATATTTTTACAATCTACATTATAATCACGTAAAAGTTGTCTCAACCACAAACCCTCCGTCACAGCGACCGACAACACAACATACTCCGCCTCAGCCGTAGACAATGCCACCGAAGATTGCTTGACCCATTTCCATGAAATTATATTACTACCCAAATAAAATGCAAAACCTGTGCGCGACTTCCTATCTAACATATCAGATCCAAAATCAGAATCCGCATAACCCTTTAAAACAAAACCACTCCCACGACAGTAACTTAAAGTATAATCTATCGTACCTTTTAAATAACGTAGAATTCTTTTTGCATAATTATAAATCTCATCGGTCGCACAATCCTGATATTGACTAAGTTTATTTACGCTACAACAAATATCCGGCCGCGTCATCGCAGCTATATACGCTAAACATCCTAATAATTGACGAAAAGGTTTATCTGTATACGATTTCATATCACTACATTTTTCGATCTTTAAGTTTAACTCCATTGGAGTGCTAACCGGGTTATAATCCGCCATACAAAATTTCCTTAAAACCGATTTAATATATTTAGACTGCGACATATTAATTTCACCTTTTTCTATATTCCAGCTTATATCTACACCTAGAAATTTACTATCGCCGGATAAATCCGTTATTTTAAAGCGTTTAGATAATTCAGATTTTAACTTATTCAATACATGTTCATTGTCACAAGCTACGAAAATATCGTCTACATATAACAAAAGATAACTAGCGATACCATCTTCAACACGAGTGTACAAGCATAAGTCGTTCTTTGATCTTACAAAACCATTCGATAATAAATAATCATTGATACATCTATTCCACTGTCTAGAACTATCGCAAAGTCCGTAAATAGATTTCCTCAACTTACAAGTTTTACCATGTATTTCAAAACCACGAGGCATTTTCATACATATATTTTTGCCATCTTCGATTTTTCCGTACAAAAATGCGGTATTAACGTCAAAATTAGCTATTTTCATATTTCGCTCATTAGCGATACACAATAAAGTACGTAAAGTTGCTTGCTTTGCGACAGGAGAATACACGTCTATTTCATTTTACTTTAATAAATACCCTTTTGCGACTAATCTAGCTCTACATATTTTACGATTACGTTTATATTTAATAGTATATACCCAACGACAGTCAATTTCCGAACCACCATCCACGCTCCCATCATCCACCAACGTCCACACCTCATTCTCCCTCATAGCCTTCATTTCCACTTCTATAGCCTCTTTCCATCTTTCCGACTCGCTCGACTCCATCGCCTGTTCAAACGTCTCTGGAACTCTAGCATCAGCACAACTAAACAACGCACTAACCTCATAATCCTCAAATCTCTTCGGCACCTTTATTTCTCACTTTGGCCTAGACGACACCAAACTATCACAACCATCATCACGCCACTCAACGCAACCATCAATTTCTAATCCTTCCGCTTCCAATGCGATATTTACGCGAAATCGCCATTTACGGTAGTTTGAACCATCGAACTTAAAAACCGTTGTCAACGTATTGGTCGACATTTCATTAAATTTAATTTTATATCAAAAATTTTTAAACAAGCGGACACATTTCAACAAGACGAACACAAAATTTCAAACACAAAATTAGCCAGACAATTCATGACTAGAAAACTATGGTCTGCTACCATTTTAAGTATTGTATATTACGTTTATTCCGTTAAATAGGTACATGTCAACTGAATACATTCGTTCAACTTAAGTATAAACCTATCTAGCAATATCTTATCGTATACATCACGTTGCATCCTGTTGTGTCTACATAGCTCCATACAATAAATTAATACAACTTAATTTTATTTCAAAGATATATGATAATCTTTAAAATATTTCGGTGGTTTCCGATTTCTATTTGATGTACGCTGAGGCTCAGGTGAGGCATCTCCCCTTGAGGGATTTCATTATTTTGGACCAAAACTGGAATATTTTCACAAACAGGAGGTTCGATATTATTCTCACGAACAGGCGATGCAACCTTATTTTCACAAATAGGAGGTTGTCGTGGTGCAGGGTGATTTTTGGGTATCGGGTAATACGTATTATTCCCAAATGAAATACGTTTTTCTCGAACCAAGGTTGATTTTAGTTGATCAATATGGCGCTTGATTTCGCGCTCTTCATCCAATCTTATAATATAATGACGTGTTCCCAAAACTTCTTGCACATGACCAAATCACCATTCTAACTTGCCTGATCTTAGATTGAAAATTCGCGCCTATACTCGGTCACCTGCCTCAACTTTACAGCTTGGTGGTATTATTGAACTTTTCCGAGGTGCTTCAATTGCTGGGAATATCGCATGCATTCTCAAGCGCAATTTACGATTTAAGTAATTCTCAGCCAGCGACTGGCCTGATGCTGAAGGTGTAGCTCTATATTTCAGCAGTATACTACGAACTTTTTCTTCGATGTGTTGAGGATTCGCTTCGCAAGCACGAAGTTATTTTTCAACGTTTGGACATTTCGCTCAGCTAAACCATTTATTGCTGGGAAATTTGGAGCGATGTATTTATTTCGAATACCGTGATTATTGCAAAATAGCTTGAAGTCGTCACTCTTGAAAATAGGAGCGTTATCACTAACGATGATTTTAGGATACCCATGTGTAGAAAAAACTCATTGTAAACGTTCAATTGTCAACTGCGAGGCAGGTGCTGACTTTTCAATTTCGACTTCTGCCCATTTAGAGTTGGCATAAACGATTACTAAAAACCAATGATCTTAGAATTTCCCTGCATGGTCGATGTATATATGCTCCCAATTCATACTAGAAATTTCCCACGGGTGTACTATTACTTTTGGCTGATTCGCTTGATTTTTCGCACATTCTGGGCAGCTTTTCACTAATCGTTCAATTTCTTTGTCAATACCAGTCCATATTATATATCTTTGGGCTAACTGCTTCATTTTTTGTATGCCTATGTGACATTCGTGCAATTCCTCTAGAATTGTTTTTCTCAAAGCTGATGGAATCACGATGCAATCATTACAAAACAAAATACCTTCTATCGTTGTATATTCAGAATCTACATCTGTTGTCAGTAGCTGTTTCAGAATTTTACTTAAGTCTGGATCGGTCATTGTTGCCTTTGCAATTGTTTCAGCCATTATTTTCCCTCCCATTATCTGAAAAATTTGTTCATTATAGAAATCATCGAGTTCATAACTTATTGCATTTATGGAATGAACAGAAGCGCGTACAGGTAATGGAAACGGGGCCCGCGACAATGCATCAGCATTTGTGTTTTCACTACCTTTCTTGAATTTTATCGTGAAGTCGAATTCTGATAAAAACGATGAAAATCTAAGTAACCTTGCATTGGTCATTTTTGGAAGAGCTTTTGACGGATGAAATATGTGTGTTAGTGGAGCATTATGAGTTATAAGCACGAACTTAGCTCCATACAAATATTCGTAGAAATGCTTCACCCCAAAGACTATGGCCAACGCTTCACAATCTAGTTGACTATATCTTTCCTCGACTTTAGTAAGTGCTCTACTTGCAAATGCAATGGGCTTCTCTTCCCCATTTATATTATGGCTCAATACTGCAGCAATTTTATGAGGGCTCGCATCTATTGTTAGTTGAATAGGTAACGACGCATCAAACTGAACTAAAATCCTATCGCTACAGATTTCATTTTTCAATTTCAGGAAGGCAGATTTGCAAGCAGCTGACCAAAAATATTTTACTCCTTTGCACAACAATTTCCTTATTGGCGAAGAAATTTCTGAGAAGTTTGGAATAAATTTCAAATAATATATTATAAAACCCAAGAACGAATTCTCTTCTTCAATATTCTTAGGTCTCGGCAACCTCTGGACTGCTTCTACTTTAGCCGGTAATTTTTTAATACTACCATGGCCAATAACGTAGCCAAGAAATTCAATTTCTTGTTTAAAAAATACACATTTTCGAATATTGAGGTGTAAATCGTGTTTTCGAAGAACATCGAGACATAGCTGAAAATTACGTTCACATTCTTCCCAAGTTGCTCCAAATATTATAATGTCATCAAAATAAAACAAAACACTAGGGAGATCTTTCAGAATTTCTCGCATTATTTTGTTGAAAATTGATGGCGCAGTCTTAATTCCGAAACTTAAGCGATTCATTGCGAACGTACCTTTCATTATTGTTAATGCTTAAATCATTGCTGATTGCTTAGTCACAGCTGCGTGTAAGTATGCCTTGAATAAGTCCAATTTACAGAACACTTTGGCATTTTTCAATCCTGGATTTTCTAAAGTTTCCTGATTTTTAGAATTGGATTATTCGAAGAAACTAAACGCTCATTTACGCCTGTTTTATAATCCGTTGCGAGACGAACACTTTGATTTGATTTTAGAATTACTAATAACGGCGTACCCCAATCTGAGTGTTCTAATGGTGTAATAATACCAGCTTCCTGAAGGTCGTTGGGTTCTTTATCAACTCGTTCTCTATACGCATATGATACGCTTTGTTCATGGGTATAATAAAGCTTTACTCCATCGCGTAATTTTAAATCAACTTCGATTCCTGGAATGCGTCAAATTTTCTGCTCAAAAACATCTGAATATTCTGCAATAATATTTGAAACTTCTTTTACTTGATGTGTCGCATTACCAGAAAAATTTTGTTGGTGCGAATCAGAGAAATGGGTAAACGTATTGACCATTTCATGTAGAGTGGCTGAACTCTAGCGGATTTCTTGGAACTACACAACTGAGGGGATCGAATCATTTGAAATACACAGGGCTTATGGGAGAAAAATCAGTTTTCTTGATTTTTAACAAATATGAGAGGTTTTACATAAAAAATTTTAATATATGAAATGAAGATTTTTCAATTCCGCATCGATTGGTATAAATTTTATTGAAATTCACTCAATGATAATGTTATTATGAATAATTCTTCGTCGGTCTTTTCAACTTGTATTTAGTATTATATCAACTTTACACGAAATATCCTTTCAAATAAAATAAATTACCAAATTTTTAATTTCATGTCATAAAAGGCAATTTTATCCTCTTTCCAGCGATATCCTAACGATTTTTGTAGCTACAATAGTCACATTGTAATTTTCATTTAAAGATTTGAAAGTGTTATTTTCAGTTTAAAAAGCAGCAGATTATTTACAGTGTACTGTTATTAGTTTTGTACCTAGTTTTGTGAGATTTGATAGTTATTAGTTACTTACGTTTTAAAAATAAAAATATATTATGCTACAAATTCCCGAAATTGTCATGAGGTTCATTTCCATTGGAAATTTTTTTTTAATAAGAAAAATTAACAAATGTTCTAAAATAAAGAATTCATTCTTTCTGGATTTCACGTATCAAACAGAAAATGAAAATTAACGATTCTTATTCGCGACATTTAAATAACACAAATCAAAATTAAAATGACATAGAATACACAGCTATTCTGAAACAAAAAATTGATAATGATGATAAGTCTGTATGTAAGTAAGATGTAAACAGTAACCTACTGCTATTAAAATTGAAAATCGAACTCTCAAGTTTCAAATGAAAATTATCGCGTGACTATTGCAGCTAAAAAAATCGTTAATATACCGTTGGAAAGAGGATGAAATTCTGTTTTATGAGATGGAATTAAAAATTTGGTAATTTATTTTATTTGAAAGAATTTTTTGTGTAAAGTTGATAAACAATAAATATAGGTTGAAAAAGCCAACGAAGAATTATTCACAGTAACGTTATTATTGAGTGAATATGTACGAAATTTATGCCAATCGACGTGGAATTAAAAACTCTACATTTTTTTATATTAAAAATTTCCACGTGAAACCTTTCATTTTTGTTAAAAATCAAAAAAACCGATTTTCCTCCCATAAGCCATGTGTATTTTATTTGATTCGATCCCCTCAGCACACTAGTGCTGCAGGTGAGCGTGAAATGGTCAATTGATCTCTGATAACAAGACACCTAATGCTCGAATCCATGTACGAGCCAACAGCATATCATGACCAGGAGGGATGATGTAAATTGTTGATGTAATATTGTTTTTCTTATAACGAATTCGTAGCGTT
The DNA here is from genome assembly GCA_009761765.1 of Phenacoccus solenopsis. Lineage (NCBI taxonomy): Eukaryota > Metazoa > Arthropoda > Insecta > Hemiptera > Pseudococcidae > Phenacoccus > Phenacoccus solenopsis. The sequence continues at coordinate 410,782 of CM019752.1, read as the reverse complement.
GTCTTACCCAATACTGGAATTGGATGTTTTATAAACGAACGAAAAGCTATATGCGTTGGTTCCAAAACAGCATTCAATTGTAACTGGTCAAAATCAGTTTTTTGAAATTATTGAAAATTTTGCTCCCAAATCGACTTCTATGCGTTGAGGTTTACTATTTAAATAAACTATAACATAATATTTATTGTCTATGTTATGAACTGATAAGTCATCATGAACTGATAACGACTCTTAGCACAAACGATTGCAACTTGTTTCAATCCCATCGCGGAGGTGGGGGTGAGGACGTTTCCCCAGCACCCCCAAATTGTTTTAGGTATACCTCGGGAAGGAGAGTAGCACAAACGAAGGGGTTTGCGGCACAAACCAGCACAAACATAGCACAAACGAATGCACTAAGTTTCATTTCCAAATTCCGGAGTGGGGGTGCCGGGGAAATGCACCTGTGATATGCTATGTCAATGTGGCGTGTTCTTCTGGACTCGTTTGTCTGAGCGATGGCGATTGCCGCCAAACTATCGCAATATATCGGCGTCGCTCCTGTTTGTTTAATACCAAGCTCAGAGAGAATCTTCTTCCAACCGTGAAATGATGTTGTTGCTATATTAAGTGACACATATTCTACCTCTGCAGTTGACATTGTCACGGATTTTTATTTACGCACAATCCATCCCACGACGTTTCCAAAGCACTTTACAACCTATCCACTAGTTGATTTTCTATCAATGAGATCACCAGCGTAGTCGGAATCCGCATAAATCTCCAAGGCTGGCGCGTTCGCCTTGTTCTCGTACTTTAATACAAGGGTCATTGTCCCGCGTAGGTACAGGAAGACTCGTTTAATCGCGTTCACTAAATCCTTCGTAGGTTTGGTTTGAAATCTGCTTATGTAGTTGACTGCGTACGCAATGTCTGGTCGTGTACAAGATGTTAGGTAGAGTAGTTTCCCAATCATCTGTCTGTTTTTTTTTTTCAAAGTTGGGGTCAACGTCCTCACCCACCTGCTGCAAGAGGTGTTGTTGTTGGGTTGCATTCGCTTAGTCCGTACTCCTTTAGGGCAGCTTCAATGTAGCTCAACTGGCATAAACTCAACTTGTTGCGCTCTATTGTAATCTACGTCAATCTCAAGGAACCGTTTTACTTGACCCAGATTTTTCAATTTAAATCTGATGCTCGAAATCATCTTGTTGATTTCTTCTTCGTCTTTCCCGACGAATAATAAGTCATCCACGAATATTACGATGATCATACCGTCGTCATTTATAAAAATGCATGGGTCAGAATCGATTAGCCTGAATCCAAGGCGTCGTAATTCGTCAGCAAGCGTTTCGTACCAAGACTTTGCCGAGGTCTTTAGTCCATAAATTTCTTTCAGAACTCTGAAAAGTCCCACGAGTCCTTCAATCGTCATGTACAATTCGTACTTTATTACGCTATTTAAGAAAGCATTATATACGTCAGCGTGGATAACGTATAATCTGTCTCTAACTGCTATCACAAGGATTCCTCGAAGAATGTCAATTTTTATAACAGGTGCAGACGTTTCGGACAAACTGTGCTTTGTTTTGTCCTTGAATCCTCTACCGCACAATCTCGCTTTGTAGATTATTGAACCATCGCTGGCTATTTTCTTTTTCAGCGTCCATTTTGCATCGACTTCGGGCGCATTTGGAGTTTCCTTTGAATGGACAGGTTTCCAAACTTCGTTTACTTGCATTGTATTTAATTCAGCGTCTATAGCTGCTTTCCATTCTGGAACCTTGATCGCGTCTTCGTACGATATTTCGGATGACTCCAGCGTTGCAGCTAGGAGTGCTGTTACAGTGCACACGCTGATCTCCTCATTTCCTGGTAGATCTTCGTTGCTAACATTTTCAACGTCATCTACGTAGATCTCTTCGATGAATTGGTCGAGGTTTATTTCAGGTCCTTTCGGCCACATCTTTGTTTCATTGATTAACACGTTTGATGACAGGATTGTCTCATTCGTATGGGGATCGATCAGCAAATAACCAGTCTCACTGAATCTTACGACGTTCATAAGCCAACTGCGTTTATCGGTTTTCGTACGTTTCTCTGGTGGAACATGTACGTGAGCGACGGATCCAAAAATTGGTAGATGCTTGAACACGGGTTTGACTCCGTTCCATTTCTCGTATGGTGTCATTCCATCAATGGTCGTAGAAGGCGTTAGGTTGATTACGTACGTTGCAGCATATACGGCAAAACTCCAATATTGAACAGGTGCGCCACATCCGAATAGCATGGCACAAGCTCATTCCAATATCGTTCTGTTGAACCGCTCCACCTTACTGTATGCTGGTGCTCGTACGGTTTTGCTGGCTGCTGCTGTATGCCGCGCTGTACGCAATAATTTTTCATTCTTCCTGCTGTAATTTCTAGCGCGTTATCGCATCGAAGCGTAGCAATTCTGCTATTGAACTTTGCGCAAGGGAGTTGTTCATATTCCTCAAATCTTTGGGCGATATCCGATTTATGGTGCAATACAAATGTGACAGCATAGTGGGTGAAATCGTCCAAGAATATCGCAACGTATAGTTCGTTATGTATAGATGGCTTCTTCATAATGATTAAGTCGGTATGCACCAACTCAAGTGGTCGTTTTGCGCGTCGTCTTGTTTCATCATACGCATTTTTTGTCTGCTTAGCGTCGCAGCATACCGTACAATCCTTGACTTTAATTTGCGTACCAGTGACGTTAGGATCATTCACCAGTTGTCGTAAATTTGCTGGGGACGTGTGGCCAAGTCGTTCATGCCACAATATATCATGTTCATTTGGCAGCGCTATGTACGCAGAGGCGTTACTGAGATCGAGTGGGATCGTATAAAGTCCATCCTGTACCTGGGCGCGAACTATTTCTTGGCCTGATGAATCTCGAATTATTGCTTCGTTTTTGTAGAAATGTACGCTGTTGCCCTTTTCAGTTATAGGTCGCACTGCCAACAAATTACACGGCGTATTGGCTGAGAATAGAGCGTCTTTGATGACAAACGCTTCACCGTTGATCGTTGCGTTCACGTCGACAATTCTGGTTGACACAATTTTATTTCCAGCTGTCTGAATTTCTGTGACTTTTTCTCTGACGTTTTGTGTCATCACATTTGTTAAATGACGTGACGCGTCTGAGTCCAAAATAAACTCCGTCTGGGTCACTGAGGGCTTTATACTCATTTCAGCGCTTAAAAGTACTCGAGGTATGCTATCATTTGCCGTTGCAGCCATCGCTTTGTCCTTTGGTTTTTTTAGATTTTCCGTTTGGTCACCGTATTTAGGGCATGATTTGCCTATGTGCCCAAGCTTGTTGCACCGATAACATTTGATTATAGTCGGGGCATCGTTTGGCTTCATTTTACTGCGACACGCCTTCGCCATGTGCTCATGCTTGCAGCATTTGAAGCAGGCTGCTGACCTTGCAGAATACACCGCATGTGGAGTATTCCCATGAACGCTCTTTGTTGGTAGGTTTGCAGCTTCAGCAATGATTAGCGATCTAATTCCTTTGAAGTTTGCGCTTAAATGAAGTTGAGCCATCGCTGCAGACCTCGTTGACTCCATGGATTTTGGCAGTCCGTTAACCATCCATAAATACGTTTCTTCTTCAGACACTACTTCTTCGTAACTTCTTAATTCGAGAACAAGAGCATTTACGGCGTCACAATACTCCTCTGCACTACTGTAGTTACTCATTTTAATCGTAGCTAGTTTATTTCTGGCGGTAACTATGGCGGCAGCATTTCGTTTACTATAGGATCCTTCCAGCTCCTCCAGTAGATCGTGAGGGTTTTCTGCACATACTATATCAAGCACTCTATCCGTCAAGTGCGAAATGATGAAATTGAGAGCTTTATTTCGACTTTTTGCAGAACCTCCTTCAGGCGAGTCTAAAACTCCACCCCATTCATTAGCTTTAATAGCCAGTTCAATTCCTCTGCGCCATTGTCTGAAGTTCTTGCTATCAAATATAAGATGTTTTTGTACCTTTTTACTGTCCATGCTGACTGCTTTATCGTGCCCGTTGACTTTATCGTTGTCCGTTGGCAGCAGGTAGATTGGCGTTGGTAACAAGGCAGAAAACAGCAAACGTTTCAGGCGAGGCTGGAACTTTCAACCACAGTCTGATACCATGTTGATATAGAGGCGCGAACATACGTACATTGTTATTACAATAAATAAACGTTTGAAAATTCCGTTATTAATTATTTAATTTTGAAGTACATCTCAAAATCTTATAAAAAACGTCTGTAAAAATGTGAGAGCGAAAAACTTAATTGGCATTATTACCAAACGGATATAACAAAATCCGCGTCAGAAAAAGCAAACCAAAATAATTATCGAATAGCTTAAAATAATCGTATAAAAGAAATAAATTACACGTTAATACAAACAAAATTTACCGTAATAAAACGTAAACAAGGGAGATTCGACTCACTTGTCAACATCTGTTTCATTCTTGAACTGAATTGAATGAACACTGAAACCATACGGGGAATCAGATTTAGAATAATATAGATCTAACTGTGATACTATTTTATCATCGCCTTTGGGTTGCGACTTCTTGATTAAGGTTGAAATACAAACTTTGGCTACGTGACCCTTCTCATCACATATCACGCTTCACGCGACGTTCTTTTGCTCAGTGATTGTTTCGACCACATTTGAAACACAAGCCATCAATTCCTAAGGCTTTGTAATTAATTTTTTTTGAAATAGGAGGATGACCGCTTACCATACTGAGTTGACGGGCTTCTTGGCTGATTTTTAAATGAATTGTTATGGTTATCACGAACCTGAGAGCGGGAATTATGTTTATGTTTCGAACTATCAAGAACCATATGTACTGTTTCAGTATCATTAGTCTTTTCCAATTCTTTACTATTAACTCGAGATGCTTCTAGAGCGAGCTTTTGCTACGAGCTTATCTAAATTTACAGCTTCGTCGGAAGATTGCAAAAGGTATTCTCTCAACCGAGAATCTCGCACCCCACAGATAAACTGAGCTCTGAGAATTAAATCGTTTAAGGAGGCGATACTTTCTTTCCTACATTCACATTTAACTTCAAATTGACACTCGCTAATATCTTTTTGCAAGATAGCGACAAATTCACTTATAGACTGCTTTTCTTTTTGACCAATGTTTAAAAAATAATGTTGGCTACTACACTGCTTATTTTGGGTGCCAACAAATCTTTGAAACTTTTAACAAGATCTTCGTACCTTAAGGTTTTAACTGACTTACTCGGTCCAAGAAATGCAACTAAATTATTATAGTGAATAGACCCAATTGAATTTTTTAACATTTTGGCCTTGGTGAGTGCGTCTGTAATGCGCTTCATTTCTAAGTGATTTTCGAATCGTTCCAGATAACTGGTGAATTTTTCATTCTTTTGATTGAAATTCTCGAACGGTTGCAAATTGCTGAGATCTATTGTTGGTGAACTGATACCAGGTGTTTCAGTGAGTTCATTTGAAAGAGTTGCGATTAGCTTTTTCTGCGATGCATTAACTGCAGTAAGTAACTGTTTGAACTGGTCTGCATCCATTTTTATTGTATCAATTATAGAAATATTCACAACTATGCAAGCGATATGCCATCATGTGGTGCAAAAGCTGACGCAATATACTGTTTGAACTAGATACATTTCAATTCACAATATTCGGGAATGGTGATAATTATTATCACGAGAGTTACATTTTGACTCAATAAGTAGTAAAATATCAACTTTTACATTGTTGACGAACGAAATATTTAATTTTTTTAAATCCTCGTCGCCACTTGTTATGACTTTTATAATGCTTTATTAGAATTCAATCATATACACTTGATCACAAGCGCCTAAACCTAGCACCAAAAACTGGTGGAGCCAAATTTCTTGAACTTATAAAAATTTAATATTTATGTGTCACTGAAACTCTGAAACTTCGGACGGTGGAAAAAATAATAAATAAATTAAACCTAACCAAACCCAACTTTGAGGTAAGGAATGTAAGTCTGAAAGTTCCAAGTCTGAAGGTTCGAAGGGTGAAATAATAATGCAAAAATTGTAGTAATAAAATATTAAAAAAAAATTGACAAAAAAGTTAAAAAAAAACCTTGACCCGAAAAAACAGTAAAAAAAATCACAGGGTTGAGGAAAGATTCGATCCCGCACCCTTCACTTCAATAGCCCACGGCCGTAACCACTCCGCCACGGGTGGCTCGGCAAAATTTGCCAACAAATCCGTATATATACACATTGCACGAGAAATACAGAAGGGTATATAAATATTAAATAATATAGAATAGAAATGATAATTGGCTCCTCCAGTTTTTGGTGCTAGGTTTAGGTTCTAGTCACTTGATCGTACAAGTATAATTATAATATAAACAATAAGGCAGTGTTGCCATAAACTCCCATTAATTCATGGTAAGCTCAGTACAGAAAATAACACGTATGATAACAATATATACTAATTTTATCATTTTAGTAAGATACAAAATTTGTTCACAACCAATCGTCAAATGGAACAAATCCGAAAAAATAATAAAAATTGAGTTAAACGCAGATATTTGCACAAAGTATACTCTTTATGAAACATTGAATTAAACTGCTTCTGATTCTCATTTTTAGTGAATTTTGTATTAAATTGTTCCATTAGTGTTATCCCTCGTTTTGCAGTCCACCATGTTTTTTACCTTCTTATATTCTTCATTTTTATCCCATTCAGCAATATCGGTTTTTAAAAAAGCAATATCGATTTTTAAAAAAGCATCATCAATTTTGAATCGCAAATTTTAATGACTTAGGAGTCAGTAAGTTACTTGGTATCTGTTTCCCTAAAAAACTAATTACATTTCTCCAATTTAATATCATCTTCTTAGAACTAAATGCAGCACTTCTGTCACTTTCATTCATTCCTTCTTCACCATCTTCTAGGAATTCATCAAGTTTTACAGTCATGCATTCTCTCTCTTCAATTGGAACTTTCTTGTCAAAAATAGAAAAGGTTACTGGTTCATAAGTTGAATATTATACCGGGTGACTACTTTATTCGAGCACTCATGCGAAAAAATTAGCTAGAATGTGAAAAAATTCAAAAACATGTATGCATTTTTGACAACGAAAACATAAATTAAAATTTTGCATTTCCTTCTTAAACGCTTCTAAGCATTAAATAAATATTATTCATGCCATTTATTCTTGCTAAAATCATTCAAATATATCATGCAGACTGGTAGGTCTGCAAAAAAACTGAAATAAAAATAACGAAAACGATTAGAAGAAAAACGACGCGCGCGCCTGTAAATGAAATGTAAAACCAACCTACCGAACACTGCATTATTCTCTGCAGAACTTCGCTATGATGTTTCGCATATTTTGAACGCGTTTTATGCAAAAACTATGCGTTATTGAACAAATGTATAAGTAACATTTTCTTCATACTTTTTCATGCGCTTTAAAATGAGCTATTTTTTTAGATTTCTATGATTGAAAATGACAAAGATACAAGATGCTGCCGTATTTTCATCATTTGGACAAAATTTTTCTTACTTTCTACAGACAGTATTATAAGAGAAGTATTGAAACGATTTGGCTGAAATTTGAAATATAACTTTATTTTGATGTATAGAAGAAAGTGAAACCATAACATTTCAAAATGTTCAAAAAAGTCTATTAAACTTTTAATTTGGGGCCCCAAAATTTTGAAAATTGGGTCGAAATGCCCATAGAACTCTTCTATGGCTAAAACTTGATATATCTACGAAATTTTAGCTCAAACCGTTAATTACAACTAGATCTAGGGGCCTGCAAACTTTTGGAGTTTTGATGAAATTATGGAATTTGTGATTGTTCTCACTAAACATCGATTATTCGAACTGTTTGGTTTTATAGAAAAGGCAACTTTCTATACTGTAATTAATAATTATACAAATTTTCAGATTGATTGATTAAATTTAAAGAGCTGTAGGTGTGATTAAAATTTACCAAAATTTCAGAATTTATAAAACTCAAATCAAAATCGACGCGCGCATCGTATTCTGACTCCTAATACATGAAATTCTCGTGTCACGGTGTTTATTGCCAAACTCCTCTGAAACGGCTTGATCGTTTCTTATGAAATTTTGTACATATACTCAATTTGTTTGAGAACAGGAAGTAAAGTATTTTGCGTATCTCCAAATTTTAAAATGGCGGATCACTCAAATTTGGAGGGGGCCTGAAGAGTAGGCAAATAGTATAAATTGTTCGTTTTTGATTACACATGAAAGAGTGAGTCACGGATACCAAAATATCCAAATTTCAGTTTCATAAGTGTATTTCAAGAGGAGTTAAAGCTAAAAATAACTTTTTGAGAAATTTTCTTTATGAAATTTCTTGAAGGTTATTCATCTCCTTACCAAAATGACCTAGAAAGGTCAAACTTTATAGTTGGTGACATGAATATGATCTTTTGAATTTGGGTCGAAATGGATCCAAAATGGCAGATCGTAAAAATTTGAGTAGTGCTTGAGGCGCTTCAAATTAGAGAAAATGTAACTAATATGAACTCGTACGATTATTGGGTATAAAAAGTATAACGATACCTCAAATTCACATTGGCACATAATATTGAAGGGAGAGAAGGAATAAGGTTATCAACCACAAAATCTGATGGGAATGTATCAGAAGAGCAATAAACGACTTTTAGAGAATTTTGTAAAATCGAAATATTACTTACGAGGGAAATATAGGACATCTTCGAACGCGTTGGGGCACGGGTTATTATATTTTTTTCGACCACAGATTTTTTTGCATTGTTTTATTATAAAAATGATCACAACTTGGTTCTGCATGAGAAATTATAAGAAAAAATTTTCACAGTAGTAAATAAAGACCACCCTAGCCTACCCGTACGTAGACGAATCTATTATCTATACAACCCCACCCAGGTTATCTAAAAAGAAATGTGCCTATTCTATTTCCATCACATTTTTGATGTTCAGTGCACTCAAACTTCATAAAAAATAAGAAAGAATGCTTTGCCAATGTTCTGAAGATATTAAGGGTGGATTTATTGATCATACAAGTTTTGTATTTGAACTTATTTATTTTTTGTGCCATTTAAAACGAAATAGAAGAACATTTTGAGTTTCACACAATTTTTTCATAAATAACTATGAAACCTGTTGTGCAAATAAATGCATAAATGACTAAAAATGAGTGATAATTGATTAAAAAAACAGGTTTTCCAATTTTTAGGTATGTGCCGTGACTTGAAAATGGCTAAAAATGGGTATATATTATGTAGTTGAAAAATACTTGTGATGGAAACTATCAATAGCACTATCAATAATATCAATAGCTTCACTATCGAAAAATATGGATAGTTTTACCATCGTTTGGCTATCGATACTACCGATACTGTTTTTGTATTTTTGCATATAGTTTTGATTGTTTCGATAGTCTCTGTAAATAGCTTGGTTATATTATAACAACGCTCTCTTAATTTCGTTTGAACTACTGATTGATCGTATTTTTGTGAAAATAAACGCATTAAATGAAATATTGTTTGCATTAATCATTTAAACAAAATGACAATGCATAATATTGAAAAACGTATATCGCATTCCATGAGGAGAATTCAATGTAGACAAAACAAATACAAAAAATACGAAAAGCAACAAAAATATAGTTGTGCCATATTGGCTACACTGTTTTTGAGAGAGGATTCTCAACACAGCCCCACGAAAACAGGGTACTTAAAATCTAAATAAAAAAAACTGAAAAATTAAACAAAAATATAAACGAAAATAAACTAGTCTAGAATATGAGATTTTAAAAAAACAAGGCGGGGATGCGGAAGGGATTTGGTGAAGATATCAGCGAGCTGGAGTTCGGAAGAAACTTTTTGAATCTCTACTTCCTTTTCTTTGATGGCATTACGAACATGATGAAAACTGACATCTATATGTCTGGTTTGTCGCGACTCCAATGTTGTGGCTATTGCTACGGCAGCGGAGCTATTGCAGAAAATTTTTGTAGGCACGGAAGTATCAAAATTAAGCTCCTTTAGGAAGTTTTTCCATCCTTTGGTTTCTTTCACAGCAGCACTTAAGGCAACGTACTCCGCTTCGGCTGTACTCAGAGTAACTGACGTCTGTTTTTGCGTAAACCAATTTACTGTATTTCCAAATACACTGACCAGAATACCAGTGGTTGATCGACGGCTAGATGCGTCACCAGCAAAATCAGCATCACAATAAACTTGAAGAAGAACATTACTGGTATTACGATAGGTTAAACCATCGAACTTGGTTTCTTTTAGGTATCTGAGTACACGCTTTGCATACTTAATAAGTACCTCATGTTCACCATTTAAAAATGCGTTTGATATGTCTATTTGGCGCATTTGCTGATTTAATTTTACTGCAATGCTTATTATGCACTGAATTACAGGAAAATTGTCCACTGGAGCATAGGTTTCAGCAAGCTTGAATTCTCTTTTCTGCCTGAAACCTCGTGCGCAGAGACGAGCTTTATACTTTGCGCCAATGGGAGTTTCTTTAACGCGTAGGACCCAAACAGTATCTATTGGTTCATCGTTTTCCCCACTCTGAATTGGAGACCAAGTTTTTTGAGCTTGAAGAGCTGAAATCTCTTCGTTAATAGCTTTTATCCATTTGTCCTTATCGGGACCAGTAGTGGCTTCAAAAAATGAAATTTCTTCCCGGCCATCAACTAGATTTGCAGCGAGTTCGTCCTCGTCATTGAAATCAAAAATTTCAATTATTTCAATATTTTGCGTATCGTTTGAAGGAAGTAACGAAGCCCAATTCTTAGTTTCATCAGCCTGAATATGTGGAGACTGAATAGTTTGTTGCGTTTTTGGGTCAAATAAAAGGTAGCCAGTTGAACCATAACCTATAAGAATCAAATCAACTGACTTCGGTTCCATTTTATTTCTTCTCTCATATGGAATAAGAGTATGCGCTACGCAGCCAAACGTTCGTAGGTGTTTAAGGTTTGGTTTAATACCATTCCAAGCTTCATATGGTGTCTTCCATTCTAGAGTTGTTGTGGGCTGACGATTGAGTAGATAAGTTGCTGCATACATAGCGTAGGACCACATATTTAAAGGCATTTTTGCCTGGTACAGTAGCGCTCGAGTTTTTTCAAGAAGGGTTCAGTTCCAGCGTTCAGCAGTTCTATTGTGCTCATGTACATAAGGTTCCGCATTCTCGATAAGAATACCTTCACGGGAACAGATGTTTTGCATATCACCAAGAATAAATTCGCGGGCATTATCACAACGAATTTTGGCGACTTTTAGGTTGAATTTAGCAGATGCAAGACGGTAATATTCATCAAATTTTCCAGCAGTTTCTGACTTTTGTCGTAGTGCCCAGGTAATACAATAATGTGTGAAATCATCGATGAAACTAATGATGTACAGCTCATGATGTATAGATGGAATAAGCTTCCCTATAATATCAAGATAAATTATTTCCAAGGGGCGGGTAGCACGATGACGAGTTTCGTTGAGAGGGTTTCGACTCTGCTTAGCTTCACAGCACACTGAACACGTTGCTAGTTTAATATCAATATTCGTGCATGCATTTGGTATGCCTTCGCAATGTTGAAGTGCTTTTTGTAAGTACTCATTAGAACAATGCCCCATTCGACGATGCCAGAGAGAGCATGTTTCATCTATTTCTGCATTGGTGATAAAAGCAGATGATTCAGGGGGTTTATGGAGTTCAACAGCGCGCTTAATTCGAATGGTAGGAAGGGAATCGCAATTTCGATCAGTGAGGATTACCTTTTGAGTACATTTTTGATAAATAAGAATTTCGTTGTCTTCTAGGTTAACACCACAACCATTTCGCATTAATGATTTCGTCGACATTAAATGTTCAGTTGAGTCAGGAGTAAACAAAACTTTAGTTAGTTTTCGAATAACTGTTGCATTTTCAGTATATATGTAAATGTCACCAATCGCATACCGGGTGTCTATTCGATTCGGGTACCCTAGAGCGCTAAAATCCCTAACATAATGTTGTTAATTATAATTATTACATAAATAGGTACATTATATGAGATTCGTGAAGTATAATAATTCAAAGCTAAGAATTTTGAGATTTTTCATGTTATTAACGAGGCAACCAAGCGCGTATTTAAAGTTATTCGAATTAACTGAATAGCCATTTTAGGGAATTTTGCGCTTAACGGTACCCGAATCGAATAGACACCCGGTATGCGTAGATGTACGTACCCCGCTTAGCATATTTCACACGTTGAGGAGTTGCAAATTCGGTAATATTTGTCAAAACTGATTTATCGTATACGATATGATTTGTAGCACCTGAGTCGAGTATGAAACGGAGATAATCGTTTGAATGATGGGTAGAATTTACAGTTGCTTTGCGTTCACAGTTCGCAATTAAGGCCTCAAAATGTGGAGTTGACGAATCACATTCCAACCCAATAGTGCAGAGAGCCGAGTCAGAGCTATTCTGAGATGCAGCAGTCGATGGAGTAGTGTTGGATGATTTTGGTTTTTATGGATTCGACGAATTATCTCCATATTTTGGACAAAGTTTGCCTATATGTCCATTTTTGTCTCATCAATAGCACCGAATTGCATTTGACCGTTTAAATTGCGACGTACCTTTCGAATTAGGTGGTGTATTAGTTTTTCGACTTCGTTGGCTTAGAAGAGCTGCCGCACGTAGAGTTGATGTCGAAGCTAGCGAGAATTTCTACAGCTTTCTTTGAACTTCTTCACCTATTAGAAGATTTTTCAGCATCTGAAGTGTAAGCTGATTAGTTTCAGCTAATGGGGAAGCTGCGGTTCGCACGTTGGAAAAAGAACGGTAGTGTTGACAGGAGCCAACTGATTTGCTCACTTTCGGACATTTTTTCATTCGGCCCTTCAAGTTCGTGGACGATTTGATCAAATGTAGATAGATGATTTGATATCGTATCATGACTCTCTTCGAATCGTAGGGTTTGTAGTTTTGAACGCAGAGTGATTTTTCGATTCATGTTGACGGGTGCGTATTTTTTGTTCATCTTGTTGATTAAATCACACGGACTTTTCACATCACCGACAGTTCCCAATACACTATTGTCTAACGTGTTCAGCATGATGTCAAGAGCAATTGCTTCATCTCTTTCACGCACTGAATCAAGTTTTTCTTTGTTTCTCGGCGGTTGGAGAACATGAGATAATTCGCAGGCGGCGAGTTTGATTTCGATTCGGCGTCGCTACTGCTCATAGTTCTCTTTGCGACCTCTAAAGATGTAGCAGGAATTTGACATTAAATCGGATGTCGATACTGCCTGCTGCGATCCTGAAGACGCCGTTATTTGGCTTCGTTTCGGCGGAGCCATTTCGATTTATATAATGTATTCGCGAAAATCAAACGGTGCACTTACTTTGGGATGGGAGGGTGGATTTGAACCACGGCTCTAGTACCATGATCGTATTTTTGTGAAAATAAACGCATTAAATGAAATATTGTTTGTATTAATCATTTAAACAAAACGACAATGCATAATATTGAAAAACGTATATCGCATTCCATGAGGAGAATTCAATATAGACAAAACGAATACAAAAAATACGAAAAGTAACAAAAATATAGTTGTGCCATATTGGCTACACTGTTTTCGAGAGAGGATTCTCAACATTGATGTGCCTTGTTTTCTCTTTTTATCATTCTTTTTTTAAATTGAAAAAAACCCACGACGCAGAGAAAATAAATACTAATTATTCATCAGTCATTATTTATACTATTATTGAATAAAGTTGCGCGTAAGTTCATCTATTGTTTTATTTAAATCTTGCGTTGTGATTCGCGAACGATATTTCCCTCCCTCTGAATTTTATGATTTTCCACAGCATACAATATAAGATGTTTTTGAACCTTCGAGCACATCCAACTTTTGATATCATCGATTACATGAAGGTTAGAACGCAACTTCAACAAATGTGCACTTTTGTTGCGATGAGTTATAATATTTGTAAATGTATTTGGTAGAGATCATTTAATTATGGTAAAATCTATTATAGTGGAAAACGACGTGCATTTCACATATTCTTGTAAATTAATAATGGGGGCGATGTTTTAATAAAAATTGAGCCAACAGGAGGGCGAGATTTGTGTAGTGCGCGGAATGCCTAAATGCGCTCATTGAGGACATTAAGCACCCAATGTGGACTGTTGGCCATATTGTTAAAACACATCCTGGCACTGATGACCATGTACGAGTGGTCACCATAAAAACACGCGAACGGACCTATACTCGAGCCGCGAATCAAGTGGTTAAGCTTTTAGATTAAGTGGTAACTTTGTTTAGGATAAACTGTTATTCATACTTTATTTTATTTCGATTTCATTTTAATTTTTTCATTTATTTTGTTTTATTTTTACTCAAATTAATTATGTTTGATTCATATAGTCTACAACTCGGCACTGGAGACAAACGACACCTTATATTATTTGTTCCTCCTTGTGCATTCTCCTTCGCCGATTTTCAAACGCGTTCGCAGGCAATGCTGCCAACCTTTATTTTTCAATTTTCAAATGAAACTGGTTATTCCCCTCTTGTTTATTTGAATCCATTTTGCAGGAAAATTGGAGTTAAATAGAAAATGTCACAGTTGACTGCCTTATTAGTGGTAACATAATTTTCAGAAGGCGTTATTATATAGCTTGATAATAAATGGATATGTAAGGTTGTACGTTATATTTATTTACTATGATTTTTCGTTAAAAATATGCATTTTAGACCATTTTCATTCAAATTGTTTAAAAGTTGCAGGGTTGGTAGACTATATTAAAGGTTATTTACAAACATTTTTGAAATAATGTTTATTTATGTTGAAATATGCATTTTTAAGATTTTACAACAATAGTATCGTGTACTTTGTATGTGTAATATACATTTCTCATAATTTTTATATGAAAGGAAGGCCCTGAAAAAGAAGACATTTTTAATTTTAATTTTACCATTGTTTAAAAACTTTTTTGTTTTTATATATTAACTATTTCACAGGCGAAGGGGCAACTTCGTGAGTTTTGTAAAAACAGAGATAAGCATACTACCTAGTTGATACTAATATAAATGAAAACATTTTGTTTATTATTTGTGGAATTATGAATTTTCAAAGTTGAGTTTTGAAATAACCAAGTGATGAAATAAATCTACTTACAGTTTCATTTTTTTTTTTTTTTTTTTTAATATAAAAATCAATTTTTATCAAAAAATAAAAAATGAAAATCTTAATATATATATGAATTTACATGGTTTGAGTTTTTTTTTTGTAACTTTTCACAGCCAAAACTACCCATCCGATTTTGATAAAATTTTGGGTTCCCGTCCGAATTAACAAGAAGAAGGTCTATGCCTCAAATCCAAACCCCCAACACTGAAATGTGCGAGGAGAGTCAAAATTTTGAATAGGGCCCATATAAATATCAAAATTGAATTTTTTTTTGATAGATGGATTTTAAAGTATAAATCATTTTTTTCATGTTCTTACCTTTTTCCATTTTTGGAGCACCCTTACCCCTCAAAATTCACTCAAAAGTGACATCATAAAATCAAAAATCGTTGAATTTCACTTTTTCTCAGAAATAAGTGATACATTATTTGCATTGTATTAATTCAAGTATTCACGTAGATTTTTGACGGTTTTCGACCATAATTGGAAGAGGGGCTAAAGAAAAACCAAAATTTCTGTATTTTTTTCTTTTTAATCTTTGAAAAATTTTAGGAATATATCAAAGTTCAAAAAGAATGGATTAAAAATAAGACTGTAATCGCGAGTTAGAAATTCAAAAATGTTTAACGTTTAAGCGCGTTGTAGAACATTTTCGTTGCGCTCGCGTTTCGTTAGGCGCGAGATACACGAGGCAAACATGTTCGACCTCGAATACTCGCGTCGATACGCTATAAATGCTCAAACCAGTTAAAAAGGGTTTGAATATTACGCGATTTGTTTTTTTAATGCACTCCCCATGCACCGTATCTTCCCTTCATGAATTTTAATTTTTTTAAAAATCGAAATAAAACGCACATCCAACTTCTCAAATAAGGAACCGAAAAAAAA
Organism: Phenacoccus solenopsis; assembly: GCA_009761765.1. Classification (NCBI taxonomy): domain Eukaryota; kingdom Metazoa; phylum Arthropoda; class Insecta; order Hemiptera; family Pseudococcidae; genus Phenacoccus; species Phenacoccus solenopsis. The sequence continues at coordinate 394,681 of CM019752.1, read as the reverse complement.
GTACATCCGTTTTTGTAGTTTTACAACAGGAAAAAAATAGATATTATTTTTCATATGAGCAATGGTGGTGAGTTTTAGAGTCGAAAACTGGAATCCAGGAGCACGTTTTTGCAAAGCGTAGGTGCGTGTATTAGCACAACTGTCAGTAAAATTTTAATGGTTTTTTGACTAATAACTTCAAAATTTTTTCTCAACACGCCAGTTGATTGTCATCATAACCACCTATAGCTTTTTTTAATTTGATTGCAATACTCTACTTATAAAGATGCTGATTACTTATGAATATGATGCTTAATAGTAATCAAGTTTTTCTCACATCATTTGTGTACATCCCATCAAAAAAAAAAAGAAATTAATTCAGAGGTGAAGAGGCTCATAAATCTGTATTGTAATCAACTTATAAATCCACATTAAAAGAAGAAACGTGTGTTTCTACATTGAAATAAAATTTGTTTATTTCATGAAATCAATGGTTGTTACACAAAAAAGAGAGGAGTTGATACGAAACGAGCGAGCGACCGACGGGAGTCTGGGGCGGAACCCCCAGCTGGCAGCGCGAAGCGCTGCTAGTAAATGTATACATGGGGCCAAAATTTTTATTAGCTGTTTTGAAGGATCAGTTCTTTTACGAAATACTTAGCCTTACTTACTTTTTAAAATATTTTTTCGAAAGCAGCAATTTTTGGAATTTTTATGCCTTCTGATGTAAAAAGCAATTTTAAGCAAAAACTACACATCAAGCAAAAAATTTTGTGACCTCAAAAAAAAATATTAATTTTCTTTCAATATTTTGGATTTTGTTAAAAAATTCTCATTTTTTTTGTTTAGCCTAAAAGAAAATTCTCAAAAAAAAAAAAACATAAAATTACATGAAAGGGTATACTCGAATAAGGGATGATTTTGGCCCCAAGCACTTTTTGGCTCCTATATCCTTCAGGTGGTGTGCCTGTACTGGAAAAAATTTCTCACCAAGTTTTGGACCTCTACCCCCCTACATTCCCGTTCCACACACATTTTATTGTCGTTTTTTCACGAATTTTTCATTTCGTTCAGAATGAAGGAAATTTTTTGTTCTTTCGCACATGGGTAGGTATCATAGTGGTGTATCTAAGGTAAAATTTCGAGCAACGTTGGTTCATTCCTTCATGGGGTTTTGGCCATTTGAAATTTTCAACTGTAAAAAATACCTTAATGAAGAAAAACGACCACTTTTTTAAACTATCCTAAAAACGTGTTTTTTTATGTAGATTTATCTTAGGTATTCAGTTTTGAGATTTAGAAATGTCGTGGATCGCCAAACTCGAAAAACGTATCATATAATCGATTTTTTCCACTTTTTGGATGCTAATAATTTTAGTTTTCATTTTAGAATTAAAAAAAAAAAAATTAATACACCACTAATACCCGTAGCGCAACATTCAGCCCTTCCCCTCACTCCCCTTCAGCTAACAGTGTATCACAATGATTTCGTGTTGAAGAAAATTTACAGTAAGTATTTGTATAATATGTAGTAAACATTACAAATATCTTCTACCTTTGTAATATTACAAGTATTAAGATGGAGAGAAAGAGAAAAAATGTTCTTCAATTTTGATTAAATTTCAGGAGATAGTTATCCTTTAGTTGAAAGTTTCCATGCAAAATTTCAGGACCTACGGACCATTTGTGGGGCGGATAGAGGTCCTCAAAATAGGGTAATTTTCGAAAGGACATGGTTTTTCCTCTCTATAGCCTCTGGATCGATTCATAACCATAACCACACTGGGCTATTGGAAGGGCCCAATTTGAGTTTTTACATCTCATTACTATTTTTAAGACTAACAAGACTGTATAGGTGTTGGATGTTATTTTCTTAGAGCAAAAACAAAAAGTTCAGAAGTTGGTAAAATATCATGATACACAATTTTTAATTTCCAACCTCCTTAAAAATGTCCTCAGTACGTCTCTGACCAGCCAAAATGCTCATCTCGATTTTTACAAAGCTAACAAACAAGTTCTCTCTCATCAAAAATATATTAATTGTAACTATCTGTATTCTTATGCAATATAACTATGATTTCTTAGACTATTCTCATGATCCAGCAGTGTGATTGTACTGCCGGGCAAGTTGAAAAATAAACAGCTATTTTAAATTCCTTTATTTTTCACGCTATGCATCTTCAAATGCATCTCGATAACCGAAAAACGAATTTTACTTCTTTTTCACATATAAGAATTATTTGTAAAAAGAAGTTTCGTGTTTTCTTTAACACAAGGTTGGCATCACTACGTTCAGCTGTGATCTTTCACGTGAAAGGAACCTTTTACATGTTCAATATTTTTAAAAGGTGTCGTTTGTCGGCAGAGCCGCCCAATCTATATGCACTATTACCAGCTAATTTTTTTGGTCCGCAAAAATCCCGCAGGTTGAATACTTTTTTGAGATAAGCTGTCAAAAAATTCAGCTGGCAATAGTACATATAGGTTGGGCACTAGGAAATATAATAATTTTAGGGATGGTCGCGGTCACAATAGGGGCTAGGACCTAAAAACCCCCTTTTTTGAACTTCAAGGAGACCAAAAAAACTCAACGGGGTTAGAAAGGGGGGTGTTCAATGAATATAAATATGAGGGTATTTTTACGGGCTGAGGTCAAAACTGCATTTTATTGCAGTAATGCAATTTTCATCATTTTTCATACTTAAATTGCTATACGCGTATAATTATGGCCGGGGACTGAAAAAATCGCTCACACATTGGTAAAGGAATGTATTTCGAATCTACCAAACCCTCGTTCTTAAAAATTTGTGGTCACAATATCTAGTAACTCTATATTGAAGTTGTGCATATAGGTAAATTCAGCTAAAAATGCCAAGTAGATAAAGAGAACAATTCATTTGTTACAATTTAATTGAGAAGGGCGCTTAAGAGATTCTTACCCTCTAAACGAACCCGAATTCTTTATTTACACATTATATTATACTATTGCTACTCACTTCGACTGCGTGGATGAAGAGGTGCAACGTTTAGTCAATGAACGCAAAATAAACAACGCACGAGACTCCAGCAATTCCAACATTTTGCATTCTTCAGTAACTTCGTCACATTTTTCATTATATTTAAAATGTTGATCTGAATACTTTTGCTGCTGACTTTCACAATGAACGAAGTTTCGCTCATGGACACCAGTATTAACTTCTAATGGACGCTTACAAACGTTCTTGATTTGATAATCATGTTTCGAAACATCATCTTGAAAAGGTTTATAATTTTCATCATCAAACGGAAATGAGACTCCGCTTCTAGTATCATTACACAATATCTTCAAAACTGGTGAACATTGAAACACTAAATCCAACGCGTTTTGTAAATATTTTATTTTATTTATGTTGCCTGATGAACCTATATAAAGGAAAATAGGTACATTATGTTTACTTCAGAAAAAATTCAACACAAATTGAAAGAGAGCGCGTAAAGTAACGCAAAAACATGTGAGAATGTTTAGTGATATTTCTAGAGCATACTTCAGTAAATGAGTAACGCACTGAACCTGAATGAATATACAAATACATATGTTTGAAAAGGTATTACTGTAAAATGGGGTAACTGTGGACATCTGGGGTAAAGTTGGACAACTGAGAGGTAGTTGATTCAAGTTCCTATAGATAGCGCGTTATAATACTTTAGAGGGATTTCTCCCTCATGGTTTGAAGGCTAGAGGTAACTGAACAGAACTACGTTATGGTATCTCGAAAGTTCTACCTCGCATAACGATCGAGTTATTGAATAAATTTGAGTATATTGTAAAAACCTCCGCATAAAGTAGATAGGTTTATTTACATGCGTTTTGATTTCACATTAATATTATCATCTATATGTTCAGCTATAATTTTTTTTAAAATTTCATCGCTTTGGGTCCTTTTCCAACAGAGAAGCGAGTGTTTTTATTCATTTTATTTTTTCAAAAGTTTGTAAGGTAATTTCAGACATGCCCAGAATAATTATATGTAAAGAAGGTTAGTGCTCAACCTTATCAATGGTATACTATGGAAACACAACATTTGGCGTTGGCTCGTTATATGAGAGGTGGAATATCTTTCATAGACTAGGAATGGTTAATTACCGGTAATTTATTTTTAGGTAACTTATCCTGTAATTTACCAGTAAGTTGCTGGTAATTGAAGTAATTTAAAAGTATAAAAACTTTCAAATTTCATATGAATAAGTAGATTTTGTTGAAAAAACTTGATTTATGATCTAAAATTTCGCTAAATTAGACCCAAAAACCAGTTTTTAAATTACCAGAAAAATTTAAAATACTTGTTACTACTTTAAATTACCACCCATCTCTATCAGAGACATCGCCATTCAGTACAGAGTGCCAAAAAGCACCATTCAGACCTATATTGCCGCAATGGAAAGTAAGAAAAACATCAGAAAATCAGGGGCACCTAGAGTTTTGAGCCACAAAGAGGAAAATTTTTTAGCTGACTGGATAAAAGTATACGTTGATTGGGGTATTCTAATGACTGCGTTTGACTTGAAACATTTGTACAGCAGTATCTGAATAGAATGGGAAAAACAATAAACAAATTCTCAGATAATATGCCAGGAGATGAATGGTTATGCAAATTTTTTGAACGCTACTGCGATTGACGTATAAGATTAGCGTAAAACATTAAGCATAGCCAGGTTACATATGAAATTTTGAATGATTTTGAAAAGTCTCGAAGTTCCAACCACAAACATTATTAATTACGACGAGACGAAGTTCTCCAATGATGTGAAAAAAAAGAACTTTAGTCCGAAGAGGATGTAGGCACTAGGGTAGGTCGATTTTCACTTTTTTTGGAAAATTGAGTATGCACCTAGTTCAATAGTTGCAAAATGATCCCAAAAGAATGTGAAAAAAATTTCAGCCCTCTAGGTTAATATTTACCCATCCCATAATTGAGTCAAAGTTTGCAAATAGGCAAAATTTTTTCAAAAAAATTTGAAAAAATTATGTCGGACGTATTTAAATTTTTTGGGGGTTTAAGCATCATGTTCTGCCTTCCCAACTTCGAAAAAGAAATAAAATGCCAATTTTTCCTCTATCTAGGGGTTCCAAAAATACCTATGCTATGTGCTAAAATACCCTATTTTACCTGTTTTTCCATTTTATTTAGTATCATTTATTTGCTAATAATTAATTAAATATTGTGTAGGAGGTAAGTAGCTGAGTACAATAATAAGAATTGCTTCCAACCTGCTAGGAATTACTCAAAAATTCACCATTGCACACTCCACCACGTGGAAAAACAACACAGAATTCCAAAAACGCAAAAAAATGATCAAAAGCCTAAAAGTTGTGAACGATACAACGGAGCGAAAAATTGCCTTAATCACTGAATTTAATTCTAAAGTAGTCCACAACGAGGAGCAAAGGCAATACCTTCTTCAAGCGGACGAAGATCATCGACAACATACATGATAAATTTTAATAAAAATGAATTTGTCGAGTACAATTGAGAAAAAATAAATTTTTGTATTCTCATATTATTCATTTCGTTAATCCTTCCGACACAACGCGTCGTTCCACGGAAACTCGTGGCGCGCGTATCATTTGCACGAGGCATACCGTAAGTCAAAACTTTGATCGAGTTGCGCCACTTCTAAATATCATTTTATTTTAATGAAATTTTTAGGGGTTCATTTTTGTACCAAAAGGAAAAAAAATAAAGGGTAAAATCTTGAGTTTTCAACATTTTTTTTTTTTTTTTTTGCGCACCCTAGTGATCAGGGAATAAACTATGAAACTAGCAAAGCGCCACGCGCATATAGTGTAGTTATAGTAACTGGGCTACGTTCTGATTGGTCATATATTACGCGCGTGACGACCAACCATAAGACTAGAATGTGATAAAATGTGAGTATTTTCATTTCTACCTTCCTGAATAATAACGTTCAGTTCTCAATGCATTTAGGCATTCTGCGCACCGTAATAACGATTAACTCAAATCTCACCATCCTATTGGCTCAGTTTTTATCAAAACATCGCCATTGTTATCAATGCGCTAGAATATGCGAAATACACATCGTTTTCTACTATAAATAGATTTCACCACAATTAAATGATCTCTACCAAATACATTTACAAATAATATTATAACTCATCACAACAAAAGTGCACATTTATTGAAGTTGTGTTCTAACCTTCATGTAATCTATGATACCAAAAAATTGGATGAGCGATTTTTTCAAATACTTAAAAATATCTTATAGTTGTATTGCATTATGCTTTATTCTACTACTAGCAGCGCTTTGCGCTGCCGCGTCCTTTCACTCGTTTCACTTGCTCACATTCTTTAGTTTCCATATTACTCACTCTCTTCGCTTGCTCGGTTCATATCAACTCTTATCACTTTTAAATTACAATCATTAATTCCAAAAAATATACATTTTTTTTTGTTTCAACGAATAGAAACACATTTTTGTTTCAAGGGTCTATTTCACATACATGATTGCATACTGGTTTGCCTGCCGAATGATCATTTTGGTACAACTTTGATTCCCAAATATTACTTATCTGTTTCACTTTACATTTGAAATATAGACCTATAATAAGAATTTAAGAAACTTTAGAGAAGGTTTTTCTAATTAATTAATTATTTGTTGAGAAAACCCAAAAATATATTGGCTTTTGAGGAGGCCATATTTCACAGATTATAACTCTCTTATAATTTGGAATTTGAATTTTTCGTTCTGAACAAATTAAAGAGAAATGTTGTATCTTCTTCATTTTCAAATTTCAAAAGTTTTCATAAAAAACTGGCGAAGAATTTTAGTCTCAGAAATGTCAGTTTTTTAGCATTATTAATTTTGGTTCCCATATAGATAACATATAGTGCCTGCGAAGTTCATTTATACCAAAAAAAAAAGAACCGTGTATGTGAAATATACACTTGACTTGGATTTATAAGTTGGTTGCAACACAGATTTATGAGCTTTTTCACCTCTCTGAATTCATTTATTTTTTTGATGAGAATGTATAGGAATGATGTGGAGAAAATTTGATCACTATCATTCATTCTCTTTATAAGTAATTAGCCTCTTCATAAGTATAGAATATTTCAATCAAATTAAAAAAAGCTGTGAGTAGTTACAATGACAATCAACAAATGGCGAGTTAAGAAAAGAATCTGAAGTCATCAGTCAAGAAGTCGTTAAAATTTGGCTGACCGTTGTGCTAATACACGCGCTCACGTTTTCCCAAAACGTGGCATCAAGATTCCAATTTTCGGCTCTAAAAATCATTGCAATTGCTCGTATGAAAAATAATATCCATTTTATTACCTGCTGTAAAACTATAAACGCGGATGTAATTTTTTTTTTGGTTCATTATTTCAAAAGTTGGCCATTTTTTGAAAAATCGTTATAACGTGCGTTTTATTTCAAATTTTTAAAAATTAAAAATCATATAGGAAAAATACGGTGCATGAGGAGCACATAAAAAAAATCAACCCTTCTTAACGGGTTTGAACATTTATAGCATATCCACGCGAGTATTCAACGTCGAACATGTTTGCCTCGTGTATCTCGCACGTCGCACCTACTGAAATGCGAGCGCAACGAAAATGTTCTACAACGCCCTTAAACATTAAAACATTTTCGAATTTGTAACTCGCCGTTCTTTTCGAAATTTTCATACATTTTTATTGTTGTTATTTTCAACGCGATGATTAAAAAAAAATCAAAACTTGAAAGAAAGAAAAAATACAGAAATTTTTGTTCGAAAACCGTTGAAAATCTACATGAATACTTGAGTAACTACAGTGCAAAGGGTGTAGTGCTCATTTTTGAAAAAAAGTAAAATTTACCAATTTTTGATATTATGATATCACTTTTGAATCAAATTTTAGGGCTAAAGGTGACCCAAAAATGAAATATGGTTAAAACGTAAAAAAATTGATTTATACTCTAAAATCCACTCATTTAAAAAAAAATGTAATTTTGAAATTTAGAAGGCCACTATTCAAAATTTCGAACCTCCTCCCCCCATTTTAGGGTTAGGGGTTTGGATTATAGTTAAAAATCTTCTACACGTTAATTCGGACAAGAACCCGAAATTTCATCAAAATCGGACAAGTAGTTGCCGAAGAAAAGAGTCACAAAGGAAAAACTCAAACCATGAAGATTCATACATTTTAAGATTAAGATAGGATAACAGATTTCGCCACAATAAAGCATCTCTTCCAAATACATGTACAACTATTATGACTCATAACGAAGAAATGCACATTTGTTGAACTTGTGTTCCAATCTTCATGTAATGGATATCAAAAATCGGGTGTGCGAATTTTCCATACGCTCAAAAACATGTTATATTGTACACTTTATGAAAAACAACAGCAAAAATTATAATCACAGGTAAATTTTGTGCTATTTCGTACAATTTATAGATGGATTTATATAATTTATCGTAAAATTTTTGATATTATCGATTAGGTACCATAAAAGTTAGAACGCAACTTCAACAAATGTGCATTTTCGTCATGATGAGTTATAATATTATTTTGTAAATACATTTGGTAGAGATTATTTAATTATGGCGAAATCCATTATAGTATATATATAGTAGAAAACGACGTGTATTATTTTCACATAATAAAGGCGAGGTTTTGATAAAAGTCTAGCCAATAGGATGGCGAAATTCGTGTTAATCGTTATTGCAGTGTGCAGAATGCCTAAATGCATTGTTTTACAGCGTGCAAAATACCTGAATGCGTTTTCAATGAACAATTGAAATTTTTTTGTGATTTGAATCATCAGCGTCGAGGTAATTTACCCCTTTTCAACTTGCTGATTGGTTGTTACACTCGTGATGCAAGATCAATTAGAACATGGACCAGCTGTTATTATAACTCTATTGGGGTTACTACATTATTTTGGTGTATCTTTTCTTATGCGGACTTACACTAAATTTGTAATTATGATAGTTGATGAAGGAAGGACCCTTACATGTAAAAAATCATTTTTTGCGGTTCTAAAAACATTCCTCTAGAACATGGCGTGGTCAAAATGTCATAAAATTGCGTATTTATGCCATATTTTTGAGTTTGAAGTTGACGTAGTATGGTGGTTATATCAATTACTGTGCCAACTTCAAGTTTGAAAAATAGGACCCTTATAATCGTAATACCTTTAAATATATGTTCTCAAGTTCACTTTTATCTTGAGAAAAGAAAATTTTTAATGTGAGATAATAATAATTATCATAAATTAATACGAAAAAAATTGATAGCGAAAAAAAAGTAAAAGCGTAATATTTTTGTTTTCAGGCTTTTCTGAACAATTTACGATTTATAAGGGCCCTTTCTACATCAGCTATCACAATTAAGGAATCAATCTACCAGTATCACAGTTAGATGTTATTGGAGTAGCCATTCGCACGATGAGAATATAAAACAGCAGCGTTACGCAGTGGCTTACATGAATGCGTCTTTCGAAAATTTCGTTTTTAGTTTTCATTCTTTTTGAGCAACTGTTCTTCATATCATTTCTTTACTGTTCTTAGAAGTTTAAAGGTTCTTTTCTTAGTTTGGTTTCGGTTCTCATAATTTTTTAGCAGAGTTTTTAAGTTACAGACGATATTTTTTTTTAGTTTTTCGTTTCCATTTCCATCCTGTTTTTTCATCACTTGATAGGAGGAAAAATATTACGGTAAAGGGGATAAGAATATCGATATTTTTCCGTAGAAAAATTCATAGGTCATTGATTCAGTTTTCGAGAGAATGATGAAAAATTTTTTTTTGTAAGGAAAAAGTATGAAAGAACAGAATTTTGTTTTCATAACAATAAAGTATTTAATTGAAAGAGAACTTATCAATTAAGCATGAACTTTGAATTGTCTCCATAGTAATATACGTATTATGCTTAAGTGATAAGCGCATGATAGGCAATATTCCTTCGTGAGATTCCGACCAACTTTTAGCACAGCAGTACAGGTACTCCGGTACTACTGAGTAGGGAACGGTCAGTATAATATAGGCACGCTGATAATTGATGAGATACTCAAAAAAGATGAGCAGAAGAATTTACCATCTTATTTGGAAAATGTGACTGGAATTCTTCAAAAACAGTCGATATGTTAGATGGTTCCATACGCCAGACTGCAGACTAATGAATAGTCGATGCAGTACAGGTATTGAAAAATCTAAAAAAAAACTGTAGTGTTCGGTCATTGATTATTGTACCGCGCATAGTGGCACGGCGCGAAACCCTTATGCTTTTCAGCTAGAAGTGCAGTAGAATTCCGTTATAACGTTTTTCTGGGGACTGACTTAAGATAGGTAACGTTATAAGTGGGAAATCGTTATTTGCCGGAATGCCTTTTTTTTTCATAAAATAAATATACAGAATTGTAATAATATTATGCCTATACTAAGGGGCTTCGCCCCCTGGCCGCTTCGCGGCCCAACCCCGCGGCATTCCTCGCTTCGCTCGAATTGCCTATTTCATGTGACTCCTTCCGCCATACTATGTCAACTTCAAACTCAAAAATATGGTATAAATACGTAATTTTGCGACATTTTGACCGCACCACGTTGTGAAGGATCGTTTTTAGAATAAAAAAAAAATAATAATATGATTTTTTACATGTAAGGGCCCTTTCTACAGCAACTATCACATATGTGCAAGTTGCATTTTAAAAGTCATTGTTCGAACTCCAGTGCTTGCCTTGTGGTAACACTAAAAAAGTTTGGTTTGCGGCAATGTAAGCAAATAAATGTGCAAGTAATCATATGAGCACATATTTCTCAAATTTAACTCTCTCAAAAATGCACTTAGGGAGCTGAAATTTGGACATGTTGTTGTCCGTGACTCACAATGAGATGAAAAAGAAGAAAAAAAAATCGAGCTAAAAAATATACATTCAATAATATAAACTAGAAGATACTTAAGTATCTTAAAAGCGGACTTTTTCAATTATACTATTTCAAAGAAAGTTATTTGAATAATTAATTTTCCTACATAAATAAATAAATTTTCTAAAATTCAAAGTTCTACCAACTCCGCAATCCTAAATTTCACCAAGTATTATACAAAGTATGACCTCACGTAATTTATCTTTTTATAACCTAAAACTTGGAATCGTGTGAGGTCAGGTCATTTTACGTTCATACAGGTCTAAACAACCAATAATTTCACACAGTTTCTCAAAAAACGTGACTTCACGTTAAATTATACTTCCTCACAGTAGACATATGCTTTTGAGGATGACCAGCTCTTCTTATTCGCCCTTTCTGCTAAAAATAAAAATGGAACAAAAGTAATGTATTCAAAATGGTCAACAACAGGCATAGCAGTTCTATTAACCTGATTAGTAAGAAGTACGAATGGGTAGGGCTAGAATAAAGGTAATAAGTGCAAAAAACTCAGCATACAAAGCACAAACAATAAATGACATACTTGAAGAAAATTCCCTTTGGAGTCGAATAAATGTATTTCCCCTCTTTGAAAAGCATACTCCCAGCCACGTCCCGAAGTTTTATAAAAAATGTAGGAATGGAGAGGAGCACAAACAAAATAAATGAGTGCACAAACGTGCACAAACGAAGCACAAACGATTGACATATTTTTCACCCCCCACTAGTAATGGGCGGGGCAGCATTTCTCCAGCCCCGCCCATAGACTTTAAAAAAAAATAAAAAGTTGGAGATGAGCACAAACGAAAATAGTGGGTGCACAAACGTGCACAAAAGATGCACAAACGATTGACACTATTTTCGAACCCCCACTTAAAATGGGCGGGGCCAGCGGAATGGACCTCTAACGTGGCACGGCAGACGCCACGCCCACAACCAAGCAAGTGGAATGGAATACGGCAACGCGTTAACGAACGCGTTAATTTTTATGCAATCAAAAAAGAGAAAAATTGTTTTTTCCAACTCTCTGATTAAAATTTTCATTTTTTTTTTTGCTTGATGACATATCTGCATAATTTTTGCGATTTAAAAAAAAAATTTATCGAAATCCGTCCATTAGGAGAGGCTGGGCGATTTGAACAACATATTTTTGACCCTATTTTTGTTGTTATTTTTTTCTTGTAGCTTTATATATATGATATTTCATGATTGTACGTCCACATTCAGCCATTAAAACTTGTTATGATTCTTACGTTAATAAAGTAAAAAAAAACGTAAGCAGCCATGCCGCATTATTGGGGCTGAGTTTTTAACTGGAGCTTGTTTTGATTTAGTAATAACCTTGCTTAACCGTTCATGAACACAGGCCACACCCAACACAAAATCTGAAAACCCCCTACCCTATTCTTTCCAAAAACACTTAAGAAGTTGAATTTGGCACAAATGTAGCATTTCTTGCCATGAAATAATCATGTGAACACATATTTCTCAAATTATAACTATTTGAGGGTCTCAAATTATCCTCAAATCTTGATAATCCGCCATTTTGGATCCATTTTGACTCAAATTTAAGAGGTCATATTCTGGTCACAAACTAATCCTACACATGAAGTTTGACCATTCTAGGCCGATTTGGTGATGAGATATGGATGATTCATGAAATTTCCTGCAGCAATTTCCCCTCCAAAAGCCGTTTTTTGCTCCAACTCCCCTCCAAAATCACTGAGGAAACTAAAATCAAAATAGGTTTGTCACTTGGGCTCATTTTATCATATGACACAGCAATAAAAAATTTTCGACCCCTCCTGTACTTCCACTACAACTTTAGGCTGATAACCCCGCCTTCCCCTCCAAAATCATGTATGAAAGTGAATTGGGGATATAGTATACATCTTATCCCAAATGACCATATGAATTCATATTAATTACATTTTTATCAACTTGAGGCTCCTCAAGCTCGACTCAAATTTTGATAATCCGCCATTTTGGATCCATACTGTTTCCTGGAGGCAAATACCTTTTACAACCATTTTTTAAGGTGGATTGTTGTGGGCCTTTTTTGGCTCGTTGTTGTGAGAATAAAATTAACACACGAATAATATAAAACTTTTAATTTACGTTATGACAACTGTATTAACTCAATGATTAACATTTAACCAACTATACTTGTGTTTAACCAACTACACTTGTATCTAACCAACTATCTTTGTGAAGACCCGAGGACTTTATTTATAGTCGAAATTACGATTGTATTTTCTGCTCTATTGTTTATGGATGGCGAGCGACCTACTTGGTCTTGCTGACTCGCCAACCTATTTTTCAACAAATATAACGCGCCAACCTATTTTGTTTCTAACAAATACCCCTCCCCCTAAATTTTATCGACGCGTCCTCGTGTCTTCTTACAGAAAAAAAATAATAAAAAAAAAATATATATATATAAGAACAAAAAGAGGGTGGAATTACAATAATATGTAAAAAATGATAGAAAAATTTACGAAATAAGGGTTAGTAATGGTATGCATAAGTATGTAATAGGAAAATGTTAGTAGTTTAACATGAAAGTAAATTTTCTAGAGTTTACCGTAGTAGAGGTCCTCAATTAGTTTTGGTTCTGCCTTGCAGAGAATTTCTTTTTGTTTCGGGGTGATGCCCAGCTGCATACCCTCGGCCAAGAGGGCGAGCATTTCTTGAATCCCCTCGATGCTATCAATGAACTCCGTGGCTTGGTAGTTTCTAAGTGTTGTCGTGATTTTTCTATATTCGTGTAGATATGTGTTTCTCATCCCTTTGGTTTGTTTCCACGCGTTTGTGATATATTGGAAATGGTTCTTGAGACGTGTGATATCTTGAATGGATATATCGAAGATAGTCCCATCGATTGTTATAATTATCTTTGCTCCGACTGTTTGCACGTTTATGTTATCTCGTATCTTGATTTTATGGTGTTGGTCCAGTATTGCTGCCGATTTGAAGGTGGGCTGCCATGTGCATATGTTTCGGAGGTCCTCAATGTCGATTGCTGCAGAGATCTCATTTTTCGTAATTCCTAATATTGGTTCTATTGTTGCGGGGGAGATCCCCATTAGGACATTTATTGTTTTTAGTCTGATCGTTGTTTCACCAAGTAGCTTCCCAGACTCTGGAATCTCTCCGTTGTGGATTTTCCTGATTTGGGTGTCGGTTAGTCGTGGGATGAGAATCCTTGGGCGGAAGATGGAATGTTGATGGTTCATTTTCGTATTTGTATAAAAAAATTTTTTGTTTTATTTTTATCGCGGACACTAAACTTTTGATTTTTTACACTTTGTCACGTTTATTCACGTATAAACGGTACGAATTTATTGTTTTCACGTATTCGCGTATTTACTGGACGGTCACTTTTCAGCACGATTCGAAATTATTTTAACTTGTACTGCGAACTTAAAGCGATGTTGATTAACTGGTGATTTGTGCGACAATTTATAAGTATATAAAGTGATTTAGACAATAGACTATCTATACATGCTTAATTTCTAGTTACAATTTTCTTAATTTCTAGGAACAAGAAGCATCTTTTAATTGTTTATTGTTTCAGTAGTAATCGTTTTTCTGGTTAAAGGTATAGGTAACTCTAATTCTTTTAGATTGATTTCGGCGTATTTCTCTTGATTTTTATTTTTCATTTCAATTGTTACTTTGTTTGTCCAAATTTGTCGAATTGTAAAATATCCAAAGATGGTTATGGCGATTGTTAGTGTTATTAGCCATACCGTTAGAATGATATCATATAGCAGTCTTTTTCCGAAAATGGTTTCTGGCAATTTTACAAGTGTTAAAATTTTATTGGGTTTGATTTTATTTCAAAATGCGGCACTTTTTGTTTCCAGTTATTGTCTAAGAGCGTCGTTAAATTATGGAATTTTACTGATTGGTTTTCCTGATTACTTACTGCTAAATGCGGCATGTTTGTCCATTGTAATGGAATAATTCGTTTAATTATGCTTTTCTGGCTGTTTTTTAACGGGCATGGGAACATTTGTGGTATTAAAACTTCTGCACTATTCTCCGAAAGATATTTTAGCTCCGTATTACATGGAATTTCAATTTTTATCGCTCCCGAATTTTCGTAATTTATGTCGATTTTTTCCGAAATGTTATTTTGAGTTAGAACTAGATGTTTTTGTGGGTTTGTTATTATGTATCGAGACTCATAAATTTTCCTAATTATCGTTTTCGGGTGTTTTGGTTCACACTGAAAGTTGCATATATTATTTAGTTCTTGTGGAGTTTTTTGAAGAAATAGGTATTTTGCGCACAAAGGTGCTTCATCTGAGTTATTTTCGAAATAATCTACATGGCATAGGCCGTCGTCTAGGTTGCATTTTTTTAATGCTAGTCCAGCTATGGTTTTTATTATGTTTTGATTTTGTTCGTGAGCTATAAGAGAATTTTTGGAGTGTAGGATGCAGATTTCGTCATTAAATCGAAAAAATATAGGCGTGTATGCATACAGTTTCCATGCAGAATTTTTCGTTTGTATAGGGATTTTTATTTCAACGGTGATGTCTGAGTCTGAATATTGACATTTTGTTAGCTTTAACGTGTAGTACCTTAGTATGTTTTCTGTGGGTATTGCTAATTTTTTGTCATTTTTGGAGAGGTATTTTTCCAGATTTTCCAAGTCTTGTTTTAGCTTTGAAATTGGGATTATTGAGGTTGGTATTTGGTGTCTTTTACAATGATGCATTATTTCCCTATAGTGATCTAATGTAAGGTAAGTTTGCAGTATGTGTAGGATGTTAAATAATTTGTCGTAGACTACCTCTGCTTCATTTAGTATTCGTACGTTATTCATTTCCTGTAAAATATTTTTTATTCCGAATTTTAATATGTTTAATTTTGTGTTCACGTTTTCAGTGAAGTTGTTTAGTTGAGAAGTAACGTTAAAAAGGTCTGAGTGTGTTTCTATCAAGGCTGATTTTAAATTGTCATAGCTTTTTTTTCATTCGTTCTTGGTTATCGTATAATGGGTATATTTCATTTTCGGTTATTACGTTACAGCAAAAGTTTAAAATATCGCCAAAAAATTGTAGTCCTCGTTTTTCTCTTTTTTTGTTAAAATTTATTTCTAGATCAAATTTTTGATTTGTTATTTCGCTGTTTAGATATTCGCGAAATTCTTTGTGAGATTTTTGAAAAGTGCACTCGTGTTGATTTTCGCAGGTTTTTTCTTCCAAATGTGTGATATCTTCCAGTTTTTCGATATTATATGCGGTTTTGTATTGAAGAGGTATTGATGATTCGTACACGATTATGTTGCTTTCTTCTTCGAAATATGCTCCAGAATTTACTTCGATTTTGAGTTTGTCTGTTTTTGCTGATGCCATAATTGCCATGATTGCAATGATTTTTTTCAATTCCATCTCTCTGTGGACAGTCGTACGTTGTCTGTCAGTATTTTATTCAATTCGCTAGTATTCTTGGAAATTTTATTGGTCAATGTTATGCTATAAGGTTAATGGTATGGTGTGTTATCGTCATTGTTTAAAGTATTCATTTCCCTTTCATTCAGTTTCGTACGTATTTGTCGATTGTTTGTTTACGTGTCTTTATTTGCACCATTTGCAAATTTTTCCCTTTCGATTTTATTTCAAATCTAGGTCGTTTTATTTACCTCTTGTCTGATTATTGTTGTCTCGTCCATTCTAATACTACTTCTAATTGATTCCTGGTTTTCATTTTCTCTCTTAATTTTTCAATCTGCCATCTAATGCAATCTCTGTGGTGAGGTATACTTCCACTTGCGGATGGTTTTTTGATTTGATTTTTCATTTCGTATTTACAACACGGTATTCGTTTCATTTTCGTTGTTTTTCCTAAAAATGTTTTCACAGAGCTTCAGAGTCATGTTTCATTTTCCAGTGGGCCCTACCTTCTAATGAGGCTCGTCTATTCTGTGAAGTTTTGTTTTTGTTAGGTACCTGTTTGTTTAACGTTCGTAAAATTTTCTTAGTCGTCTAATGTGTATAATTTCTTCTTTATCTTGGACGTTTATTTTATAATTCCATGGATTCATTTTCTCTAGAACTTCGTAAGGTCCGAAATATTTTTTCGCAAATTTGCCTTGATGCTTAAGAGGATTTTCGATAAGTACTTTATCGCCTCTTTTATATTCCACCTCTTTCCTATTTTTGTCATAATATTTTTTTGATTTTTCTTGGTTGCTTTGGATTTTCTGTGGAATTGTTTTTCTGATTTCTGTTAATTTGGCTATTCTAGCAAGCCTGTCTTCATTTTTTACTTCAATTTCCAATTTGTTATCAATAGGTAGGTTAGGTTCTTGCCCAAACATGAGGAAGTATGGACTTAAACCATGTAGATTTGAAACTGGGGTGGTGTTATATGCAAAGGTAGCATATTTCACATATTCACTCCAGGTGTTATGGTTTTCTTTCACGTAGTGAGAAAGTGTCGTAATTAGGGTATGGTTGTATTTTTCTACTCCTCCTTGTGACTGGGGAGAATAGGCTGTGCTGTGTGTTAATTTTATGCCTAGGGTTTTGCATTCCTCTTCAAGCTCGGAATTTTTGAAATGAGTACCTCGATCGCATGTAATTTTTTTAGGGCATGCGAATATTGTGATTAATTGTCTTAAAAATTTAATTACAGTGTTTGCATCTGCTTGATTTGTCGCTTCGGCAACTGCAAATTTTGTAGCTCTGCAGGTTCCTGTTAGGATGTACTTTTTTCCATTACTCACGGGTAGTGGTCCCACAAAATCGATTTCAAGGTGTGCGAATATTTTGCATTCTGGCATTTTGATTGGTCGTAGCAGTCCTGATTTTTTTCCTTTTTGGCTTTTCCTGATTTGACATGATTTGCACGTTTTTATATATTTGATAACGTCTTGTTTCATTCTTTCCCAAAAATATTTTCGTTGTAATTTTTCTAACGTTTTATTCTGTCCAAAATGTCCTCCTCCTAGTTTTGCATCATGATTTTCTTCCAAAAGTTCGTTTACTAAATGCCTTGGGATTACGATTTTTTTCTGAAGTTCTGTTGGAGTTCTGATTTTGTATTTCAGTACGTCGTCTTCGATTATGTATCTTCTGCTTTTCTTTTCCATTTTTTGTCTCTCTTTTGGTGGACACTGAGGTGTTTTGTTCTGTTTTATTTGTCTCATGATTGAGCAGAATCTATCTTTCTCTTGTTCTTCTTTAATGTTTCTCTGTGTAACGTTTGTATTATTTATTGTAACTCTGCTTAAACAGTCGGGTACCACGTTTGATTTTCCTTTTGTGTGTTTTATTTCAAAATCATAGTCTGATAATTTGGTTATTAATCGCGCAAGTCGTGATGATGGCTCTTTCATTTTCCTATAGTGTATTAAAGGTGCGTGGTCTGTTAATACTGTGAATCGGATTCCATATAAATATTCTCGGAAATGTGTTATTGTTTCTACTAGCGCCATCATTTCTAGGTCATACGCTCAGTATTTTGATTGTTGTTTATTCAGCTTTTTGCTGTAGTAGGCTACTGGATGTTTTTTTCCTGTTTCTTCGTTTATTTGGGACAGTACTCCTCCAATTGCTATTGCTGATGCGTCAATTTCGACGATAGTTTCTCGGTTTTCTTTATATAATGCTAAAATGGGTGCTGTTGTCAAATGTTCTTTCAAATTTTGAAACTGTTCTTCGTGCTCTTTTTCCCATTTTATTTTTGTATTTCTTTTTGGGTCTCCTTTAGTGAGGTCAGTTAGTTTAGACGTAATTTTCGAAAAATTTTTTATAAATTTTCTGTAATATGAGCACATTCCTAAAAATCGTCTGACTTGTTTTACTGTTTTGGGTGTGGGAAATTTTTGAATAGCCTTGATTTTGTTATCTGTTGTGAAATGCCTTCCTTATTTATTTTATGGCCGAGTAATTTAATTTCGTCGTAGAAAAATTTGCATTTTTTTGTTTTTACCTTTAAGTTCATTTTATGAAGTCGCTCTAGCGTTTTCTCTAGTCTTTTCAATGCTTCTTCAAAATTTTCAGCATAGGTGCAAATGTCGTCCATATAAATTACGACGTATTTGTATAAAATGTCGCAGAATTATTTATATAATGTCTTGCTGAATCCTGCGGGTGAGTTCTTGAAGCCTTGTGGTAATACGTTAAATTCCCATAATTCGTTGTCAATAATTATTGCAGTTTTATGTTTATCTTCTTCTTTGATCGGTATTTGAAAAAATCCTTGATTTGCATCAAGAACGCTGAAGAATTTGGATCCTTCCAGGGCAGCGAATATGTTTTCAGTTCTAGGTACTGAATTTCTATCAATTTCTATATTGTCGTTTAATTGCTGGTAGTTACACAAAAATCTGAATGTTCCATCATCTTTTTTCTTGAGAAATGCTGGCGCTGCATATGACGATGAGCTTCTCCGTATTATATTTGCTTTTTCCATCTTTTGTAGAAGCTCTTTCATTTTTCTCCTTTCGATAGGTGCTAATTTGTATGATCTACTTGCCACTGGTTTGTCATTTTTCATCTTTATTTCGTATGGCTCTACGTTTGCTGTTCCTACATTCAATGGGTCTGTTGTAAATATGTGTATGTATTTTTGAATTACTTCTATCGCCTTTTGCCTTTGTTCTTCTGTTAGCTTTTCCGATATGTCTATTTTTGTACCTTCTTTATCGTATATATCTTTTCCTTTTATCGTAGTCGCATTAACGGTTACTGTTGGTACTTCTGTGTTTCTCTTTTCTTGAATTTTTATTTTCCCTACTTTTTGATTTTTTATATAACTTTTGTGTTTTGTATGTGTAATTTTTGAGTCCAAATTTTATGCTGTCTTTGCTTATTTCTTGAGGTGTAATGTGTATTCCTGAATACGATTCGAAGTATGTCATTGGTTCGATTGTTACTTGTTTTCCACTCTCGATTTCTGTCCTAATTTCATCGTTTGTTTTTATTATGTAATTTATTATAGTCTTGGGAGGCACCTGTGTGTTTACGTTCATTGAAATTATATTCTTTTGTAGTTTTACGTCTTTTTCAGCGAATTTTTTCATCCATTGTTCTATTGGTATCGTGACTTTGTTGTGATTAAACCCTATTTGCAGATATTTTCCCGCGAAGTCTATTCGTGCTCTATATTGTATTAGGAAATCAATGCCTAAAATCATGTCAGCTTGTATATCTTTTATTACATAAACTTTTGCTTTGTACCTTTTATTTTCTATTTTGAAGTTTATTTTTGTTTTTCCCTGAACGTTCGCTTCTTCATTACTTAGTCCTGCTATATTTATTTCAGCTTCTTTCAGTTTTTTTATTTTTGTCACTATTTCTTACATTTAGTATCGATACGTTGCTTCCTGTGTCTATCACAGCTTTGATTTTCCTATCTTCAAATTCTAAAGTTACTGGGATCTGAAGGTTAGGTGTGTTTGTAGTATTTATTCTTTCAAATTTTCTTGGTTGCATTTTATTTTTGACATGTTCAGCACTTTTTAAGGGTTTTTCGAGTTTTAAAGTTTCTTCTATTACGCTTTTGTTATACATGAATAGACTTCGGTTTTTATTTATTGTGGTGTCTCCCGTCGAATCTAGTTTTTTTGTTTTTTGAAGTTCTCCCTGTTGAATGATTATTTCTCTTATGGTCACAGTTTTTGTTTTTTGAAGCATTCTCTTTTGATTATTTCTCTTGCAATGGTCACAGTATTTTGATTTTTCCTCTTTTGGGTTTTCCGATTTATAATTTTTGTATGGTTTCTTATTTTGTCTATTTGACCAGTGTGGATTTTGCCCCGAGTAGTTTCGGTTTCCTCGGTTCGCGTAATTATTTCGACTTCTGTACGAGTTTTGGTTTCTCCATGTCCAATTTGTTTTATTGTAGTTATTGTTGTAGTTGTTATATCTTGGTGGTCCTGGTCTTTGATAATATCTCGACCTACTAGAATAATTTGGTCTAAAATTTTCTCGAAAATTTCTCCTGTTTTCTGAGTTTATCGTGTTAACATTTTCTTTGGGTTTTTCTATTTTCATTCCTTTCATTTCCTCTTTTAATTTTTCGATTTCTGCTTTTAGATCAACTTCTTGCCTTGTGCTTTCATGTAATTTTTATAGTCTATTCGTTTCAAGTTTTCTCGTAATTTAGTAAGCGTTGAGTTATCGACATAGTTATCGTTTCTATTTGTTCACTTTTTAGTCCTTTGATGACGTTTTCGCAGATCTTTTCCTCGGGCATGTCCTTATTTATCCGTTTACATAAGTTCGTAACTTCTGTAATGTAAGTGTTAATTTCTTCTCCTTGTTCTAGAGTTCTGTGTTTTAGTATGTTTTCGAGCATGACTGTACTAGTTTCGTATTGGTCAATAAGTATTTTTACTAGTTGGTCCCATGTTGTTTGGTTAGTGATGTTCTTTAAATTGCTATAGAATTCAAGGGCGTTTTCATTCAAATATGCAGGTAAAATTTTTACTTTTTTAGCATCATCCCAGCTGTTTATGGCTGAGCAAATTTCGAATTTTCGGATAAATTTATAAATGTCTTCTCCGTTTTTCCCGCTAAATTTATCAGGTTGAACGATTATTTTATCTGCCATTTTTCTGCCTTCCACTTTTTCCAAGAGTTCTTTTGCAAACTGTTCGTTACGAAAGGTTTTATTTAAAACTTCCTTGATATCTAGGTTAATTCGGTTTTCTATTATTTGATTTGTAATTTCTTCAATTTCAGCGCGATTATTAACTTGAACTTGTTTACTTTTTATTTCTTCTACCTCGGTTTGTTTTTTGTATCGTTCAGAGATTTCAGTTTTTATTTTATTTAAAAATTCCAAAATTTCGAGTTGGTGAGCAGGGTTATTCCTATTTATTTTTATATTTTTAAAATTAACACACGAATAATATAAAACTTTTAATTTACGTTATGACAACTGTATTAACTCAATGATTAACATTTAACCAACTATACTTGTGTTTAACCAACTACACTTGTATCTAACCAACTATCTTTGTGAAGACCCGAGGACTTTATTTATAGTCGAAATTACGATTGTATTTTCTGCTCTATTGTTTATGGATGGCGAGCGACCTACTTGGTCTTGCTGACTCGCCAACCTATTTTTCAACAAATATAACGCGCCAACCTATTTTGTTTCTAACATGGATCTAACTTTCACTGTTTTTCAACAGATCCAACTTTTATACATAACTCGATATATATATATACCAAAAAGTTGGACATTTGCCAGATGATTACAAATGGTCTGAAACGCAAAGATTTGAAGACCCCACCCTCCCCCGACCGTCCCTTCCCAAATCAGGTAGGCTGTAATAGCTGTCGTTTTTTAGTTAAAAACTCAGCTAAAAAATCTTGATTAGCATTAATTAATGCACATTAAGTAATTAAATAGCATGCAAAAATTTTGCTTTCATGATCGTA
Source organism: Phenacoccus solenopsis (assembly GCA_009761765.1). Taxonomy (NCBI): domain Eukaryota; kingdom Metazoa; phylum Arthropoda; class Insecta; order Hemiptera; family Pseudococcidae; genus Phenacoccus; species Phenacoccus solenopsis. Next base: position 372,381 of record CM019752.1, on the reverse strand, counting down.
TTTTAAGGATTTAATGAGATGCAATCGACAGAAATGGATGATTTTTGAATGTCTTGTTGATTAAAGTCTGCTTAAAATCATCAAGGTGTTTTTTCAAATTCCATGTTGTAAAGTAAAATGATTAAGTCGCAGAAATTGTTATCATGTTACAGCGGAATTTTATTTTCGTGACATTTTATGCAAAAATAGTAATCGTTCATTTGTAGTTGCAGAAAAGTATTATGGAACTAGTTACGTATTTTCCGCAAACAACAGGTTCAAAAATCTTATAACCGGGTAAAAACGCGCTTGGAACCAAAAAAATTTGATATTATACGCGGGAATTCGTTAAACCGAGGAAACGTTATACGCGGGAAAATTTGTACATAGTTATATGGATGTGTTCAAGGGACCAGAGAAATTGGACCTTGAAAACAGGAATTTGTTATATGCGGGAACGTTATAACGAGATTTTACTGCAGTTTATATGCTTTAGAATGGATTCAAATAATATTCATTAAATTAAATGAACTATACACAACACATTAAAAAAATTAATTTTCAATTCATAAAAGGTCATTTAAGTAAATTAATTAGAAATTATTATAAAAGGGAATGTTTGCAGCGAGTGTCAACTAATCAATCGGATACACAGTGTAGCAGCTAGACATATAAATAAATAATCATTAGTTCCTTGAACTCACTTTCGTATAAATACTCATATAACGCTATTCTTTCCAACTGAGCACGCAAGAACTGAGCGGGAAGTTCCAGGATGAAGTACAATTTTACAGCACGTTCATAATGCAAGTGGCTAAGTTGAACGATCTTACTTCGCTTCGACGACTCCTTATCTAGATCTCTATATATTTCATATAAATAATAATATATCATCAAAATGTTCTCATTTTTTATTTTTTTTTCTTCCTAGAAAACATTGGTGATCGAACACATGTTCCCCATCCTTCGATGAAATTGTTAGCACCCTGGTTTTCAGGTGTATCATTTACTTGTTGCATTTAATATAGTATAAATGTAGTGAGAATAGTTGCATTCACCTATACAAATACCTATATAATTGCACTTGAAAAGGGGTGTCGTAAAGTATGTTAAAGACCAATTTCGGGGCAATAATGTATGAATTTATATACTTAAGGGTATATTTCACTTACACGGTTCTTTTTTTTTAGTATAACCAAACTTCGCAGGCACTATATGTTATCTATATGGGAACCAAAATTGATAACGCTAAAAAAGTGACATTTTTGATTTATGTGAGTAATAAAATTCTTCGTGAGTTTCTCATAAAAACTTTTGAAATTTGAAAATGCAATTATTCTAAATATAAAAAATTAATTATTAATTAATATGGCAGAAATAATGCATTGAATTTAAAATTCAATAAGACACTTTTCCTTAATTTGTTCAGAACGAAAAATTTAAATTCTAATTTATACGAAAGTTATAAGCTGTTAAATAGGGTCTTCTCAAAAGCCAATTTATTTTTTGTGTCTTTCTCGACAAATAATCACTCAATCAAAAAAACCTTCTGTGAAGTTTCTCAAATTCTTATTATAAGTGTATATTTCAAATTTCAAGTGAAACAGATAAGTAGTATTTCAGAACCAAAGATGTATGAAAATGATCATTTAGCAGGCAAACCAGTATGCAATAGTGTATGTAGAATAGACCCTTAACACAAAAAGGCTCAAATAACAATTATCGAAGCATATGATCAGTATCAAATAGGGAAAACATTTTTTTGATCACCAATGCTTTCTAGGAAGAAAAAATGATTTATGCTAATTAAGTCTAGTGAAATATATACCTACATTAAGTACAGCATCCAACATTAAATTCGCCTACGCACTCTAGCTTATTCTCATAAGAAAACGTTATAGCATCCACAGTGGGTGCAAAAACGTCAATTTTAAATGCGATAACATTCTTGAAAGATCATTTCGTGTGCAGTAATGTACACAATATTATATATACGTACTACTGTGAGATCCACCATACGCACAGTAATTACGAGGTCTTTTTTTCAAAAATTCATACAACACAGTATAATAATTTAAAAAAAAAGTCCATTAATGTCTTTGGCTAGAAACTCGGATCTCGAAACAAATGTGCATTGCATTCATAGCGAATATATCACTTCTGAGGCAGTGCACTCGGTGAGAAAATAGTTGTAGCAAAAGTAAGTTTCTAAAATTGGTGTCCTATATGAACAATGCCTAAAACGAGATCCGGCTAAAAATTCGCATATATATTGTAATGGATCTCAGAAATAATATGAAATTGTTGCAAGATGCGGCAAACGGATCTAATGATCTCGTAATAACTGTATACCGGATGAATACTTTATACGAGCACCCCAAGCGCAAAAATCTTTCCTTCATAGAAATGAATTACACATTTGAATGATATTAGCAAGAATAAATTGAATAAATTAAATTTGTTCAATCCTTAAAAGTTTCTATCAATAAAATGCAAAATTTTTGAATATTCTTTCCTTGTAAAAAATACTAGTACATTAGTTACTCAACAAGTGGGAGAAGTGCGTGAATACCAACACGGATGGAAGTTACAGCATGAACCGTAGGTGAGTGCAATTTTCCATACGAGTTGGTATTAGCGCACGAGTCCCATTTGTTAAGTGAGATATTTTACTTGATTAGTACAGATGAAATATATTAATACCTCACTACTATCACAAAACAGTATAGTATCAAAACTTATCACAGAAAAACAGAGTAAGTATTAACATTCAAAAAACAGATGGGTAAAATGTGATTTGTCCCACTGAAAACAATGCGGTATTAATATGTTTTATCTATACAAATCAAGTAAATATATGGATGGAATTCATTCATCTTTCAGCTAATTTTGTCGCTTGGGTGCTCGAATCAAGTAGTGACCCGGTGTGTATAAAAAGGATCTCTTGCATGCAAATTATACAATCTATTAAAATTTTTACCTAAACATGTTGTGGTATAAACTAGCCAGTCTATGATGAATATCAGCCGCTCGATACTGGTAAATGGGTTGCTTAGGACTAGGCGTTTCCATATCACAGTATTTGAGCGCTTTACACAAATAATCAGTAACCTCACGTTCCAAATCGCTTTTATTCTATGTAAAAAAGAAAAAATTCATCACAATTACAATGAGCAAAATTAGCTTCAACTGTCAAGATGAAATCATTAGTTCTGCATTGATACTGAATGATTTTCAGATGATCACTACCTACAACTCATTTATCCGCAGTCCTGCATTCAAGATTTTAAGTAAAAAGAAAAAAAAAAGTAATTGAAAAAGAATTTCATTTTGCAATCCACAACTTTACAGTATTACATGTAAATGTTACTGTGAAAGTCTGAGATACATGTATGCTCACACTAAATACTTACAGGAGTAAATTTATAAATTTGTGCATTATTGCACTCAATTTGTTCATTGAGATACATGAATTAATGCACTCTTATCATGTGCAATGACTTTTTTTTTTTCATCATGGCATAATGAATACAACAACATTTTTCCTTATTTATACATTTATATCGCGTGCAACAAGAACATTCAAAGACCAGGCAAATAAACACCGGAGAGCAACATAATATTGTAACTAGGTACCTACATAAATATGAAAACTGTAGCACCGCTTATTTTTACAAAAAACTAGAACAAAATAGCATCTATTTAGCTGTAAAATTGCATGGCATTTGCGGTGATCGTAGATGTAGGCTATTTTCAGAGTGTCCTTAAGTTAGTTGAGTGATTACGTTTAATGTCTTGCTGATGGGAAACCTTAGCGAGGCTAACCAAGGGGCAGCCGCTATGTCGTGTATGTGACGAGCATACACCAGCGATAATGTGGTCCCCGCGTGCTACCTGGGTGCTTAGGGCGCTGTGCGCTGCTAATTGGCCCATAAGAGTAGCGCGTCAAGTTAGCACTGATGAGTGTACTGTGGGTAGACTTGGTCACCCTAGTCCGAAGAAGCCCCACAGTAGGTTTGGCGGGCCTATAGGCGCCAAAATGAGGCGGTATCATCATCATCATTCCACCCCGCTCTAGCGTTACACTTATCGTGCATGATTACATTATGTATGTACTCATGAGCGATATTCTTTAATTACAGTATACTCCATCGCCGATCGCTAGTCAGCCGTCCACAACCCTCCAGCCATTCAGCCATTAAAATCTATGTATATATATAATTACTTAGTATAAAATGTTTTTGTGTATTTCAAAATTTTAACATAGATATTTTGAAACCCCTATTACATGAGTGAGGTAGTAACAATCGTTATGACCTCATGTGGCGTTATAGCCTGCTCCTAAAAACACCTCACTTCTGCGCGGTGAGCTGGCTACTACGTGGCCTTATACCACAAATTTAAATTATATGTATCTATACTGCTGTACAGAGTGATCCTTTGATACGAGAACGCATAGCATTCAACAAAGCTACAATACAACGCTCGTACACATGAACCTGTTTTCGTTTACATACCTTTATTCACACGAGCTTTACGAAGCAAAAATTGCTGAATGCTTTGTTTTCTCACATGGAATGATCACTCTTAGATGGATATGGGAAATAAATATATTTCACAATTCTATACTCGAAAACCTAAAGTGTTTGAATAAAGCGCCTGGAACGATATTCTTGGTAAATACCTTGGGTTGCTGAATTGTATAGAAAATACACCCCCTCCCCTAACTCAATATGGAGTGGAAGTTGAACATTCATACAGCAGTAGCGTACAAATACTTAGCTACTGAATTTTTTTCTGTACACATGCGATATCATTCAACCAAATGGAATTCGTATCAGTGAATGAAGTAGTTATACCAGCACATGCTACGTGAATATTTATGAGTAAGTCAATATACATATTAATCTTACTCACCGTAAGTAAATTATGGGGAGAGTAATCTTGCAGTAATGTAGCTAATGTAAACAACGTGGTAGATAATTCGTAAAATACTGTATCCCATATTTCTGGATTTATTCGTCGATAGCTGAGAGCCGACAGCGCTAACTGGTAGTTCCTCAGAGCCTGTGTTTGCAAAATATAAGAGAAGAAAAAAAAATCTATGTAATATCTATGAACTAAACTAGTTCGAAAAAATGATAAGTATGAAACCTTTTAAAGGCCTTTAAACATTATAGATATAAGAGATTACCTTGTTATAAAAATTTTTAGTAATCTTATCCAATGGAACGTTATCCAACGAATAAAAATGGGCCATCAAACGCATCAATCGACCAGTATTGGAATAAAGTAAAGCAAGATTTGCGTTGTCATTTACTATTTTAAATGACTTAATTCCATTTTCCAAGTGCGTCATTGATACAGCAAACAGTGCATCAATCTGAGTTTTTGACACATCGGCATTGGACATCGTTTCTATATTTACATGCCAAAGAAAGAATGTGCTATATTGCTAAATAGGTAGTGAAGAGGAATTAACAAGCAAGCCTAAATGATAGTAATGAGCAGGGCAAGGCAGAATATGCGCTAAAAACAGTGAAATATGCGCATATTTTATGCGCTAAGAAAACGTAAAATACGCACTAAATATTCCCTAAAAAATGGAAATATGCGAAAATATACCCATACAATATGGATATCAAAATAGAGGATTTTTGAAGCAGTTTTGTAAAACTGTAACATCTATTCACCTAAATAACCACGTAGAAAATAAATATCACAAATTTGTGGCACAAATTAAAATACCAACAAAGATTATTTGCTTTGTAAACCACAGAACAAAAGTTTAGAGTAAAAAATTTATGTATTCAATTTTTTTTTAGATTTTTATTTTAGAACAGAAAATTTTTGATCTTGGTAAATACTGAAAATTAATCGATAATCGAAATTTTTCCGAAAAAGGGCCAAATTTAAGGAAAATTAGCAAATTATTCTCAAATATTCCCTAAAAAAGTCATTTTATGGGAAAATGCGGGATTTTTACCAAAATATGCGCTAAATGTTGGGCTTATTTTAATCAGAATCTTCTAATTCGTAAAGAAATTATAGATATGCTCGATAATCTACAACTAGAAAAATATACAAAAGCAATATTTTGCCTTGCCTTGGTAATGAAAATGGAAATCAGAGTGCTTCACCTAAGCATGAGCTCTTTCATACAACATATAGAGCTACTCAGTGATACTGATACGGGTGGAGGATGCATTTTTTGGCAATGTATTTTTTTTAAACATAGCTGATCGTACTTCATTCATACATAATATGATTATGGGAGAGATAACATACATTATTTTAGACGTTTGTAACTCATTCTTTAATTAAGTTACAGAGATAAGATTTAGACATACTTAAACTTTGGACGTTTCTGTACATTTTCAATGTTGATAGAACAATTTAAAGGGAATTTTAGAAAGTTTCACACTTGGCTATTTCTCCCCGCCCTAATATGAGAGAAATACCCAGACAAAAATAAGAGATAACATACCTTCAAATACATTAAATAATCATGGAGGAGAAATGCTTCAAGCCCACAAAAATAAACAGTTTTTTTTTTTTTTTATGAAAAAACGTAGCTTTTCCGAAGAAATCAGAGCATTATGGTAGTGATGAAAATGTAATCATTATGCTTTATCAAATCATGCACATTTTGGGTAAGCTCACTCTGCACATCTCTATATTAATAGGGAAGATGTCTCCCTTTAGCATTTGACAGAAGAGATGTTTACTTTCAAATTCAAAAATTGAACCGCATAAAAAGGGCAGTGAAAGTTGAGGCATTCCTATAGAAATGTTATTAAGAAGGCACAAAATCGTTTCATCATCAGTTTCGTTTTGTACGATTGTCGGGTGAACTAGATCCAATACGCTGGAATAGGGATATTGAACAATAAGCTAAGAAACGTTTTTTCTAACGGCTTTTAAAGTAATTAAAAAATGAAAAAAAAAAAACAAAAAAATATTAATTTTCAACTTAATGTAAAAATTTGTTTAAAAGGTAGCAAATAAAACGTAAACTAAAATAATTGAATACTTTGTAAAAAGTTTCTCGCTATGACAGGTATATTTCGTAAAACCTTCCAATTAAAAATCAACGTGTGTACGGAAAGTGAAGAAAAACAGGTTTCAATCCTCGAGCACGTACTTCTACCCTCAGTGGCTGTACACGGCACTAATAAAAAAAAAAAAAAAACGTAAGCAGCCATGCCGCATTACTGGAGCTGAGTTTTTAACTGGGGCTTGTTTTGATTTAGTAATAACCACGCTCAACCGTTCATCACTACAGGCCACACCCAATACCAAGTCTGAAAACCCCTACCCTATCCTTTCCAAAAACACTTAAGAAGTTCAATTTGACACAAATGTAGTATTTCTTGCCATGAAATAATCATGCGAACGCATATTTCTCAAATTATAACTATTTGAGGGTCCTCAAATTATCTTCAAATTTTGTAAATCCGCCATTTTGGATCCATTTTGACTCAAATTTAAGTGGTTATATTCTGGTCACAAACTAATCCTACACACAAAGTTTGACCATTCTAGGCCGATTTGGTGATGAGATATGGAAGATTCATGAAATTTCCTGCAGCAATTTCCCCTCAAAAGCCGTTTTTTGCTCTAACTCCCCTCCAAAATCACTGAAGAAGCTAAAATCAAAATACGTTTGTCACTTGGGCTCATTTTATCATATGACACAGCAATAAAAATTTTCGACCCCTCCTGTACCCCCACCACTATTTTAGGTTGGTAACCCCGCCTTCCCCCTCCAACATCATGTATGGAAGTGAATTCGGGATATAGTATACAACTTATCCCCAATAACCATATGAATTCATATTAATTACATTTTTACCAACTTGAGGCTCCTCAAGCTCTACTCAAAATTTTGATAATCCGCCATTTTGAATCCATTTTGATCCAAATTCAAGAGGTCATATTGTGGTCACCAACTAACCTCACACACAAAATTTGACCACTTTAACTTGATTTGGTGGGGAGATATGGAAGATTCAAGAAATTTCATGACTCAAAACTTCCTCAAAAAGCCGTTTTTTGATCTAACTCCTCTCAATATGCACTCAAGAAGCTGAAATTTGGATATGTTAGTATCCGTGACTCACTCTTTCATATGAAATCAAAAACAAAAAATTTGAGCTATTTGCCCCTTCTCCAGCCCCCCTCAAAATTTGAGTGATCCGCCATTTTGAAATTTATCGAAAAAATAAAAAAACTATTTTTGCGCATTTGCAAGAAGAGTTCCTCACCGAATTTTGAGCGAATTTTATCTACACCCGCCTGCGCAAAGTGAGTGACACAAAAAACGCAATTTTCTCAAAAACCGGTTTTTGCTAACTCGCCTCAGAATGCACTTAGGAAGCTGAAATTTAAATATGTTGGTGTCCGTGACTCACTCTTTCATATGAGATCAAGAACGAAAAATTTGAGCTATTTTCCTCTTCTCCAGCCCCCCTCAAAATTTGAGTGATCCGCCATTTTGAAAGTTTTCGAAAAAACAAAAAAAATACTTCTGCGCATTTTCAAGAAGAGTTCCTCACCAAATTTTGAGCGAATTTTATGAATACTCGCCGGCGCTACGCGTGAGGGAAAAAAAAAATATATATATATATAGTGATCTATGGTCAAAGTGGCATCACTTTGCACATTCCTCAGAAGTGCATCTAATGTCACGTTAACGACACCATAATGGCGAACGGAATGTATAATATCGTAGGTTTTCTTAGAAACAAATTTTTAAAATGATGCCACTTTACCTGTAAACATCAAAAAGATGAGGCTACTACGACCGTAGACCGAAAAAAATTTTTTGTATGAAAAATAGAATTAGTGGTAAAGTGGCATCCCCAAATAACCACACCAGTGACGTCATGACACATAGCTGAATCGATGAGCAATGTGATGGTAAAGTGGCATCAAAAAAAAGATGCCACTTTGTAAAAATGATGCCACTTCACCTGTAGACGACGAAAAATGATGCCACTTTATCCATAGATAAATCTATATATATATATATACCAAAAAGTTGGACATTTGCCAGATGATTACAAATGGTCTGAAACGCAAAAATTTGAAGACCCCACCCTCCCCCGACCTTCCTTTCCCAAATCAAGTAGGCTGTAATAGCTATCGTTTTCAAGTTAAAAACTCAGCTAAAAAATCAAATATAAGGATCTTAGTTATTTTAGAAGTCAGATAAAACGGAGAAAAAATTATTCGAACGAGGGAAGGTAACTTATTTTGCTCTAACTTCTAACGCAATCAAAAAGCAGATAAACGCTTTTTGTGAGTGTTTAAAGAACTTGGGGGAAGGTAAATTACGTACCTATGAAAATCTTGGATGATGTCTTTAAAATTATCGAATATCATTTTAGAAATTAATTATTTTTTGCCCTTGAACGTTTAATCTTAATTTTTTCAACCTATACATATGTATAAGTAACTAAGCATTCAAGTACTTAACTGGGAACTGTTACATGTCACACATGTGCCCATTAACATGATTCACAATTGAATTTTGAAGAATTAGGTACAGTTACATGTATATAAACGTTAGCAGCGCGCATTTTATAGGGAATTGAAAGGAGAGTAAATTTTATTAAGACCTTTTTGCATTAGGACCAAATGTGGGGGAGATGGGGCCAAAAAATGATTTTGAGATGACATTTTCCCCCTAGGGAGATACGCTTCACACCTAGGGGTCAGGACTTATAGTATGTTCTTTAGAATAGTATTCTCAACAAGCATACCAAAAATCGCTTTGATGGGAATTTTTCTGACCTCAATATCTAAATGCACTGGACTAATAATAAAGAAGCCTTTATTGTAATACAATAATTACAGGCCCATGTTGTGAGCGAAGGCTTCCCTCAAACTCTGCCATTTGTTCCGTGCTGCCCTTTCAAAAAAATTAATTTTCAAGAATTTTGTAATTTGGTCTCTCCATCTTATCTTGGTCTTCCCTTCTTTCTGTTTGCTCCTGAATCCCAATCATTTATTTCGTTTAGCCACCTGTTGTCTCTTAATCTGCTCATATGATCCGCCTAGTCCAAATTTTTCCTCTAGTTTCTACCAGGATTGGTTTATTTCTTGGTTTTTGATTTGATATGTTTATATTTATTTTATCTACCAGTTTCACTCCCATAATAGATCTGGTCATGGAGTTCTATGTAACTTTTAATTTAAGGATTGTTAACTAACATGTTGCATGTATAATCCTATAATATCTTCTTTGAATTATCTTCCTTGAAATATAATGCTCAGTTCATGAAAATGTTAGCTTGTGTGTAGACGTTTTATTTGAATAATTTCTCCTTTATTTTTACTCAAAAGGTATATTTCTATGCAAACATTTGGTCCTCTGGGCCGGATACCATGTTTTCCGGCAAAATTTTTATAAATTATTAAAACTATTTGTGAAAAAAAGTGTTGTTCAGTGCCGTGAGATTGCCGAAAACGTGTGACTCATGTATGTACCTGCTCAACTCAACTATGGATATAACGCAAACTAGAAAACGCCGCATCCTAAAACGTGCGGTAACCAAATTGCTCGAAGAAGCTCAACCTTTCGCAACAAAAACAACCCTAAACTTGGAACAACTAAACAATTTAGAAGGTATCGTATCGGCTATACGAAATGAAATTGAAAACTTACGAGAGTTTGATGAAACCAACATACTCGAATTAGAAAACGACGTTGAATTTGATAATTTATTCGACTTGTTCTCTAAGGAAAGAGAAGAGTACAGCACTAAACTTCGCAACATTCAAGCAAAATGTAAGTTTCAACTCAATCGATTAACAAATGAACAAACCCGTAAATCATTAATATCTAGTAATGATGGATCACCTGGGTTGAACAATACATTTTATATGCCGAACATTCCAGCTATGGTACAACCAAAACTGGCCAGGATATCACCTCCACAGTTTGATGGAGAAATCTTAAATTTCCCAAACTTCAAGTGGCTATTCGAAAACCTTTGCATCAAAAGACCGAATTAAGTAACGTTCAAAAACTTTATTATTTAAAGGAATCATTAATCGGTAATGCTAAAGATTTAATTCGCGATTTTCCACTCTGTTATCATAAGTATAAGGTCCTATAACTTTTTCTTCACACTTTACTCTTCCACTAATTTTGAAGGCTTTGTAGAATATCAGAAAGGGTATTATAAAACTTATTCATTTCAGCTTCCTCCCCTGCCATGGTAGGTGCGTAAATTTGTATTATCGTCAAGGTATAATCTCTTCCCATACCTAATTTGGCTATTGCAATGCAGTCTGTTTTCCCCTCAAAAGCAATCAGCTTATTACCCGAACATTTACTGATAAGAAAACCTATCCCCTTTCTCGCAGGGATTTCCTATAATGATGAAATACATTTTTCTTTTTTAGTTTTTATAATTTGCTCGTCGTGGCGTTCAATTTCAGGAAGTCCCAATATATTGATCTTACTTTTTTCAATGTATTTTTACAGTTCTAGTAAATTGTAGTTCTCTTTTAGAGATTTTATGTTGAAGCTGGCGATATGAACAAGTGGTAAATTTTTGTTAGGATGGTGGAGATAGCGCAGGTTGAATGATCATGATTGCCTTAGTCGACCAGACTTACCTGGGTAATCGGAGCTCAATTCCTATACTCGGGAACTATTCCCAGCCTTTTTTCTAGATGATTTTCGTTCAAACTGTGAGAGCGTTAGTGGCTTGTGAATAGGGTCATGGCCAGCCAGCCTCGTTTGTTGGGTCGATTCTTTATCGGTATCCTCGTTTTCGGAGTCTGTTTTCTGTTTGAAGGGTCCATCGTCGTCCAAGTTGTTCTCATGATGCATGTTTCTTTCAGTTTCATCTATGGGAACTTAAACTGACTTTTCAAGCAACGTGATGTCCGTTATTTTAATTAGATGGTCCCTTCAGACTTGCAAATGTACACTTTTCCATCTCTCACCCATGCTTGTTGAATCTCATTCTTTTTCTTTAATTCAAATGTTTTTTTGGAATGGACGCTTTATGGTTTGTTAGATGTTCATTAAAAAAATTGGCGCCGCAGGATCAAATTTAAAATCTTCACTATGTACGTCTCTTTTTCCTGGAGTTTTTAATTGGTGCTGAATTTTTGAATCTATTTAAACGAACAATTGGCAGATGGTGAGCCAAGCTGATATTGTAATCGTTCAGCATTACATCTAGAGAAGCGGAGAGCGTCCCCACAATTTCTATTATATCCTCTTTTCTATTGAACAGTACAATATGTATAATAACGTTGTTTTTTCTAGGGTATTGTTCAAAGTCGTTTACCGTCTATTTAAAGTTGTTGAGAAACGAGCGTGTATAATGAATGCGAGACACAGTTGACATGTACAACCGAACAAATTTATCTCAGTGTAGTAGTGTTAAAAGCCATTAATATTTAATATAGTTTTTAATTTTACTTGTTATATTTAGTTCGATTCCATCGTTTTTTATTTTTGACTTCCTTTTAGTTTTTCTTTTTTTTTTATCAAGATTTTGATATCCTGGTGGAGGTTGCTCTTTTTTTTGTTTAGGAGAACTATCGCTTTCTTTTGAGGCGTATTTAATTGCCTCGTAAATTGTATGGACGATGAAACTGTTTTGTTAGTCAATTCAAAGACATTCGCAGTGGTGCTTGTTTTGTCACTTAAAAGCTCCTTCAATTTTTGTATGCAGATTTATTTATTTTGGTCGTCAATTTTATTGATATTTTCGGTTTTTCTCTATATATTAAAATCAAGATGGAATCCGTTTTGTGATGCGCGCGCATCCTTATTTTGCATAGCAGGTATAAAAGCTATATAAAGGATAGAAGGTGTACAAAGGAGAAAGAAGGTGATAAATTTTGATAAAAGCTTTGTACATGCGCAAGAGTAAAGTCGTAAAATTGTTTAGAATGGTAGGTATACAAAGGTATAAAGGGGCAGGCTCATCCTGAAAGGAAGAACTCTTAGGGGGTTTAATAATAAGAATAAACTAGATGCTTAATTATATCACGCAATAAATTGCGCGGGCGTGGGTGACGCATAAATTGAGTAGGTGAAACTTGGAATCACGCGACCTCACTTCTGTAATGTTTTCAGACAAATTTTCATATCAAGAAAGAAACGTGACCTCATGTTGTATTGAATCATCTCACGTTTCAATGATTTGGAAACTCTTATCACTTATAAAGCACTTCATTCCTCCCTGTCTCTAAATTTTATTTAATATTCTATTGCAATTAAAAACGATCTCAACTCACGCCCGGTGAAGCCAAATTAGGTCCCTTCATTATTCACGAATCGTTCGTGAACGACTTCAACTAAAATACTCAAATTAGGTCATATCTATATCAATAATCCATGATTTCGTTTCCGAACGATTTATTAATAAGAATCACTCCCAACAATTCTTTCAACAATATTAAAAGACAATGAAAAAATCACTAAAATAATAATTTTGTTCGCCACCAATTTGATTAATGTCATGTTGTCACACAAACTCACGTTCGATCATCTTTGCGTTGGATTTATAAAATTTTATTGCAATAATGACGCGGGAACTAAACGACTTCGACTCACGTCCTATCATGCCAACTCACATTCACTTACCTGCAAAAAACACTCAATGCCAAGACTACTACGCCTATCTTTTCAACAATTTGCACCATATTTTGACAAATTTTTGATACAAAAGGAAAAATTGTGATCTCAAGTTTCATTGAACCCTAACTCACCTAATGAAATAGAAATCTGATAGTTTATAAAGCTCAACCATTCCTTCCTGCTAATATGTGTTAGCAAAAAAAAAAAAACTCAACTCATGCCTTCTCGCACTACCTCATGTTCAATCCCCTACAAAAACTAATCAGTTCTAGAAGTCAACTCCCCAACTCTTCTTCCTACTTTGATTACAATCTGTAAAATTTTACTTGAGTTCTTAAAAATTAAAGTCTATTAAAGGGAAAATGTGAACTCACGTTTCATTTATTTAGCTCACGTTTTAATGAATATGAACTTTTATCATTTATAAAGTTCGACGATTCCTTTTCGTCAGTATAATTTAGAATTTTCCATCTAATTGCCATCAAAAAATGTAAATTCACGTCACGTCACACCAACTCACGGCCATTCAATTCTAAAAACTTAATTATCTCTTAAACCATTCTTCCTCAACCTTCTTTACTCTTTCAATCTTTATGTTCAATTTTCCTTGCATCATCATGAGAATACCAAAGAACCTGAATTCACGCCTCCATCACTACTTTTACCCTTGTTGCAACTTTCAACTTAGGCCATCAAGTTTTACTCAAGTTATTGCTCAAGAATGAAAAAACTTCAAGTCAAGCCTCCTCACGTCAATTCACTACCCATTACCTACAAAAACTAATCACTTCTAAAGCTTCACTACCTCCACCCTTCTTTTAACCTTCAATTTGATTCATCAAATTTTACTCGAGTTATTGCGCGAGAACCAAAAAACCTGAACTCATACCTCCTCACGTTCAATCACCTTCAAAAAACATTTAATTCTAAGACTACTACGCATACCTTTCAACCATCTGCACCATATTTTTGATAAATTTTTGATGCATAAAAAAAGCCATTGACTTCACGTTCCGTTGAATCAGTTCACGTTCTGATGAATTAATAATTTTATCATTTATAAGGTTAACCCTTCGTTCCTACCATCATGCAAGAATGGAAAAACCTCAACTTATGTCTCCCAGTGCCGTATTTAAGGCATGGGTCCAGGGGGCTGGACTACCCCTTGGCGATTGCAAAAATTGTATTTTTGCCATATATAAATAAGGAACAACGAAAATGTAATATGCAAATAATCAATAATAATAAAATCGCAAAATTTTGAGCCTATCTAATCAATTTTTACATTTGAAATTTTGCTGGACCCCCCTTTTGACCATCAGTCTGGATACCCCACTGATGTCTCCTCACGCCACCTCACTCCCGATCACCTACAAAAACTAAATAGTTCTGAAACTCTATTACCCCCACCATTCTTCCAACTTTGGTTTCAATCCCCCGATTTTTACTTGAGTTCTTGAAAAATGAAGTACAATAAGGGAAAATGTGACCTCAAGTTCTAAGGAACTAAAAGACCTCGACTTACGCTCCGTCACGCTAACTCACATCTCCTCAACTACTGCTGCATCCATTAAATTTTACTATATTTATCACGCGGGAACTAAAATACTTCAACTAATGCCTCGTCACGCTAAGTCATGGTTCAATAAAACGTGAACACAAACTCGCGTTCCTAGATTCCTACTACATATATAAAATTTTATTTCTTGTAAACTGATATATGTATTATCAACGATTATAATTTCAGAACTTATTTTTATGATTCGAGTCGGGGTCCCAAAAATATTTAAAACAAATGCAATGTTACACGCACGTTTTAAAAAAAGCTCAAATTGCGAGCTTAGGAAGCTCCGTGTGAAAATTTTTTACTCTACAAAAGTTGTAGAAAATTGAATTTCGCATCGCTAATATGTCGTTAGATTTTCGATTCGAGTCGCGGTTCGCGAAATATTTGAGAGAAAAACGCCATGTTGCAATTATTATACGCGTTTCCCTTAAAGAAACTTCATTAAGCCGTACTTTCGCGGTTTCGCATTTGTTGAGTACACTGTTACGATTCTGCACATCTACGCGTCAAGAGCTTCATTTTGAATATATATTTTGATACAATCCAATCGGTAGTTTTGAAGCACTCGCGGTTACAAAAAATGCGACATGATTTTAATATATAGGTTGGGTTGTGCAGTAATTAAGTTTTATTGCGAGGCCTGAAGGGGCGAGGAGGCAATCCGAGCGAAGCGAGGAATGTAGGAGAGGTTGAGCCGCGAAGCGGCTAGGGGGCAGAGTTCCCTGTTTTTTTTTTTTTTTTTTAGAAGGGACATTTGTGTTTTTATTAGCCTATGGTCCAAATGGAATTTAAATGAGTTTGATAGATCATAATTTCTTATTGATTTTGAGTTGGAAGTAGTATCATACACTTGATGTGGTTTTTACTTTCCAAGTTGAGGGATATCCGGGTCCATCTTTTTCCTTTCCATTTTAAAAAAATTGTATTTATTATTTTTACATCATTTACCTTGCAGAAATCCACCAATTTGTTTCCACATTCGTTTCTTTCATCATAATTACATAGACCTATAACCTTTTCTTTACCATTTTGTCTGTTTCTTATTTATGCATTAAAATCCCTCGTGATTATAAACATATTTTTTGAATTAGGCTAATTTTGTGTTACCACTTGGGATAGTTTGCTGTAAAAAGCGTTTATCTGCTTTTTGATTGCGTTAGAAGTTAGAGCAAAATAAGTTACCTTCCCTCGTTCGAATAATTTTTTCTCCGTTTTATCTGACTTCTAAAATAACTAAGATCCTTATATTTGATTTTTTAGCTGAGTTTTTAACTTGAAAACGATAGCTATTACAGCCTACTTGATTTGGGAAAGGAAGGTCGGGGGAGGGTGGGGTCTTCAAATTTTTGCGTTTCAGACCATTTGTAATCATCTGGCAAATGTCCAACTTTTTGGTATATATATATTTTTCCCCCACGCGTAGTGTCGGAGAGTATTCATAAAATTCGCTCAAAATTGAGTTAGATCAAAAAACGGCTTTTTGAGGAAGTTTTGAGTCATGAAATTTCTTGAATCTTACATATCTCCCCACCAAATCAAGTTAAAGAGGTCAAATTTTGTGTGTGAGGTTAGTTGGTGACCAGAATATGACCTCTTGAATTTTGATCAAAATCGATCCAAAATGACGGATTATCAAAATTTTGAGTAGAGCTTGAGGAGCCTCAAGTTGGTAAAAATGTAATTAATATGAATTCATATGGTTATTGAGGATAAGTTGTATACTACATCCCCAATTCACTTTCATACATGATGTTGGAGAGGGGAGGCGGGGTTATCAATCTAAAATAGTGGTGCGGGTACAGGAGGGGTCGAAAATTTTTTATTGCTGTGTCATATGATAAAATAAGCCCAAGTGACAAAAGTATTTTGATTTTAGCTTCCTCAGTGATTTTGGAGGGGAGTTAGAGCAAAAAACGGCTTTTGGACAGGAAATTGCTGCAGGAAATTTCATGAATCTTCCATATCTCATCACCAAATCGGCCTAGAATGGTCAAACTTTGTGTGTAGGATTAGTTTGTGACCAGAATATGACCTCTTAAATTTGAGTCAAAATGGATCCAAAATGGCGGATTATCAAGATTTGAGGATAATTTGAGGACCCTCAAATAGTTATAATTTGAGAAATATGTGTTCACATGATTATTTCATGGCAAGAAATACTATATTTGTTGCCAAATTCAACTTCTTAAGTGTTTTTGGAAAGGATAGGGTAGGGGTTTTCAGACTTGGTATTGGGTGTGGCCTGTAGTCATGAACGGTTAAGCAAGGTTATTAGTAAATCAAAACAAGCTCCACTTAAAAACTCAGCTCCAGTAATGCGGCATGGCTGCTTACGTTTTTTTTAACTTGTTTTTCCGTTCTTCGAGTTTTATATATTTTTTTTTTTGCAAAGTTGTAATGTAAAAACTACAGATCCATATATTTTTTGAGTTTGATTCTGATTTTTTTCTATATTTTTCACTTTTGCAATTTTCATTTTTTGAAATTGTTGTTTTTTCAAGACGAATGATGATTGATTACTGTTAATTTTGTTTTTCTGAATTGATTTTTCTAAGTTTTGATATTGGGGTAATTGAGAGTTCGTGGACATTTTTCTAAATCTGTTTTTCCGAATACTCTTTTCCCGAATTAAAAGAAGTCTGAAAACAATAACTCCCAAAGATTCATTTCCGAAGGACACTTTTCTTAATCTATTTTTCCGAATTAAATGCCGACATTCCTGCTACTTTTGAAATGCTTCAACGTGAATGTCCTGTTTCTATGGTGCTGATGATGGGAGTAGGTCGATTCAACCAACATCAGAGGGCGGCAGGCTCGAGGCCGAAGAAGAGCTGTCCCTCCCAGGTACGCCGTGTCCTTATGGAACCAGTACGAAACAGCACTGAATAAATTGCACAGAACCAATAATGCCTCGGAGGGATGACATAACAGATTTTGGTTGGTTGTTGATAAACACCATCCCGATCTGTATGTCACCCTCATAGAATTTCAGAAAGAGCAGGCGTATACTGAGTCATGCTTAGTGGAGTTGACACTTGGGAAGCGAGTCGAAGTGGTACCAAAGAGAAAGTGGGTGGAAATGCAAACGCGCATGCAACCCATCCTTGAGCAGTATGAAGAATACCATGCAACCGGTGAAGTCGTAAAGTACCTCTGTTCCATAGGTCATAACATTGTTCTGACATAAGAAATAACTAAAAATTGTGTCGGGAATATAGTTGTTCCGAAAAATATCACTCGGAAATGAATCTTTTGGAATTATTGTATTCGGACTTCTTTCAGTTCGAAAAAACGATATTTGGGAAAATGGATTCGGAAAAATGTCCAGGAAACACTAAATTTAATATTTGTAAAAAAAGGATGCGTTCAACATGACTACTTTTACCTACTAAACATATAATTTTCAAATTAAAGAGCTCATATTTGGTGAAACATCTCATCTATAATATTACTGGTACACTAAATTGAATAAATTTTATTAAATATATAAACGAGTACCTCTAGCTTTTTTCATATAATAAGAGCCCAGCTCGTTACATATATTTCCAAGTCTTCTTTGTAAGTTGTCTCTCTCCACAGCACGATTTTCCAACTCCAAAGCTTTGGAATAGCACATCCAACTGTTATTCAATACATTATCGATGGTGGTGATACATGATGGTAAGAAATCCAATTCTACACGAAAATACAAGAAAAAATGAATACCAAAATATTTTCATCAGACAACACAATACAAAGGAGAAAGACCCTGAAGAGGCCTCTACAATGGGCAACAGTTCATTTTTGAAGAAAAAAAAATTCCAAAAATTGGTGAAAATTATATTTTGAACGTATACCATAGGTATCTCACAGTACTTGACTACATCTATTTTTATGGGTTTATTTCTTTTTATAAATTACCTTAAAGTGATGCTTACATGTGAGTACAATGAATTTTTTTAATGAAGTGTAAGTCCAAGTGTCTTTCATGGCAGCAAGTACATGCTTGATTAGTTTTTTCACCTGAGTTTTTTATAAAAACGATACCCAGCTATTACAGCCTACCTTCCTAGTAAAGGGGTTGAGGTATCTTCAAATCTTTGCTTTTCACACCGTTTGTAATTATTTGACAAATGTTCAACTTTTTTGTATAAATACACACACACATGTGTGGAGTGTATACTTAAGTTTTTCAAACATTTTATGATAGAATCGGTAATTACGTTTAAACTTTTTTCGTTAGTAAACAGATTCATTTTCAAATCTAACTCAAAGTGAATATATGGGTACATAAATAAAGAAGTTGGACCATAGTTAAGTGCAACAAATAACTATACCTTTACACTTTTGGACTTGTTCTTCATTCATGATATTTTTCATTTTAACATCGAAGTGGTCTAAATTTGAATATTCTTTTCCATATATTTCAGCTAAACTCCATTTCCGCCCTATTTGGAAACAACAATCACCCGCACGACCGAGCAAATAACTCGTCAATATATTTTCATATGAGCCATTTGTCAAATGTACACGACTTTCCAAAACAAGTTTGATATGCTTTAACGCATTTCCATACCTAAATACAATACAAAAGTTAAACATATATACCTTACGCAATCATCATACAATCAAACGAACGCCTCGCTGTCCCGGCTGAGTTGACCATTATTCAGCAGGCAACGAATAATTCAAAAATTGATCACTTATCAACTACTCACAACGGGGGGCTGGGATCTAAAACCCCCTTTTTTTGAACTTCAACGGGAGCAAAAAAACTTAATGTAGTTGGAAAGGGGAATGCCAAATTTTCAACTCTCAATTCGCACTTGGGGGGGCCGACGTAATGGACCTCGGTTGTACAGGAGGAAAAGTCGAGCGTACTATTGAGGGCGAAGCATCACGAGAGAGCACCAGTTCCGAGTGAAAGCGGTGTCGATTGGTTAGAATTGATGAGTCACAAGGGTGATGACAAAGAGAGAAAGGAAGGGGGTGAACATTGAAGATGTTCTCTTACACCCCACCCCCTCTAATGTGGGTATTTTGTAAAGTTTTAGGGTTCAAAAGTCATCGTTGTTCATGGTAACATTTAATAGTATATTTCACAGCAAGGGAGGTAAAAGTGATCCTTAATGATGCCAAGAACGTTTGCAGGCAGTTGTGACATCAAGTTGGTTTGTCCTACAATAAGTGTAAACAATTCGAAACTAAATCAAGTAAAAACTATGAGGCAGTGTTACCACAGATGAATTACGTTAATTTAGTAATTTTTAGTCTTGCGCGCAATACCCCGCAACATTTGTGCGCACGCTCCCGCACCTCTCCGAGAATATGCTCGGCTCATCTATATTATAGACCCAATAATATATTGAGGGAAATTAGCTGCTCAAAATGGGGAAGACCAACAATGTTCAGGCCTTATAGCATCTGAATCTTAACAAACACCATCTCTTGTACGTATTTCTAGGACAGAATCCTTTATAAGCTACTCAAGGACTGTGAATGAGTGAAACTTGGAGATAGATGTCGCTCTAAGATTATTTGCGATGCTGCAGTGGCGCGAACAACTTGTTCGCGCTATCAATCTGCAACTTACGAAAGGTAAAACTAACTTGGGAACCTTCAGAACTGCCTCCTCCAGATTTGAACGAAATGTTGCCTAACATTTTGTATATAGTGGTAGCACACCACAACCAAAATCTTAGCGTCCCGTTTTGAGTTTAAGCTTAGGCCTGTTCAATTAAAGTTCTGAAATTTATGCCCAACGGCAGTAGGAAAAAATGATATTTTTTTTTAAATTAATGGCCTAAAGTTCTTACTTGGTAGTATTTTACGAGATAAACAAGAGAAGTTATATCGACTTTTTGCATAAATTCAAAATTGAAGGCGCTACTGCATCAAATGTTTTAAATGTAATTTTTATCTATTTTGTCTGTCGTATTCACGCAGAAGACCTCCTTTTCCATTAGGGTTAAGGTTTGACGAAAAGATTTTGCAATATGTTTTTCCGATTCATTCAACTCTAGGTCTTTCGCCAAATCATTGTATTTGCTATCATGCGTGGATAGCAGGTGTAACAAAATGTTTATGGAAGAGACGGGCATTTTTTTGATTCGTAACGAAAATGAAAATGAACATTATACGAATTATTTTACTAATCTACCATTTAAAAGAAATGCTTGGCAAATTTTCTAAAAATTAATTACATATCATCATTTACTAAAAATTAATTCTTATTAATATGTAAGAATACTTAACACTGATGAAAAAGGAAGTCTTTTGTGGGTGAGAGCTATATAGTCTAATTTCAAACCATCCAAAAGCTAGGTTTTGCGCCTTGAGTGCACGAATGTATAACTTATTTTCTGTATTAATTTTTAAAATATTTTTGTAGCTTGAGATTTTCATTATTTCATCAATGAAATTGAAAATAAGACATGCAATTTCATATTTCGATTCATTGTTGCTCCTTCATTTTCAAAGATAGGCAAAAATGATGCATAACTTTTTTTTATTATTTTCGATGTGAGCTACAATTTAAAGATGTTAAATCAACATTTTATCTCAAAATTAGGATCTCATTGATGATTAGTGTGTTGTGAAATTCAGAACTTTGATTGATCAGACCTAGGCTTGAACTCAAAACGGGCCCCTAGGATCTTGGTAGAAGAATATTACCCCTAAGTACTACACATCAGGCAACATTTCATTCAAATCCGGAGGAGGCAGTTGTGAGGGTTCCCAAGTAAGGCGCTATTACGTGAAATAATACTCGCAGACGTCAACATCAAGACCAATGTTACCTATCAAATCATACGCCTAATATTATTTTCACCATGAGGAAGTCACTTTGTTCGATAATGAATAAATATTGCTCATGCATACTGAGGTTTGCGAGGCGCGCATTTGCCTAAACAGTTAATAATTCTTTGCCATATTACGTGAGTCATTCTAAATTTTGGCCGAATATTAACAAGTTATTTTTTCATTTTTCAATAATTGTATAAATGAAATTTTTTTGATGAATTATTATGTGTATACATACCAAGAATAAACATCTATGCTCGATTAAGCAGGAAAAGCCACATAGGGGGAGAGGGGGCGTCTATTGTCCACGACGAAGGACAACAGCATAATGAGTACGGTATTTTTCAAAATTTACGTGAACACTACAATATTCAAACGCATATGGTATGTTTGGTTTCAAAATCAACCCTCAAAATTGAAAACGAAAGTAAATCCATAAAACTTACATATTTAAAAAAAAATCACAATTGAAAATGTATTTTGAACTCAAGGCTAGTAATTTAAGGCAATGATAAATTTGTTAGCTTCAAAAAATTATATTTAAATGTAAGAAAATAATCTAAAATGTAATTTTTTCAATTTTTAGTGACTGTTGGAAGGAAAAATAAACTTGGGGACCCTATTTTCAAAGTTTTAAAATTTTCACTTTTTGGTTTTTCTACATTTACGCTAAGAGAAAAATGTTGGGAGTAAGGGAAGGTTTGAGGTACCCATACCCCTTTTTATTTTGAAATCGTGTTTTGAGCATATAATTTGAAAAATGTCCTTCGTCGTGGAATATATATTTCATTAGCCACAGCAAATGGTCTGTCACGACGAAGACAAATTTTTAGAAAGTTTAAAATTAAGAGTCATAAATGCTTTCAAAGTTAAAACTAAGTACTATATAACAGTAAAGCTCATTTACTTATTTGAAGCAGATTAATTTGGAAAGTCTACATAAGCTCATATGAGCGCAGTTCTAACCCACACTCAGGACACTTCAGCATACTAGATTATCAATTTGGAAAGATTTTTCACCACACTGTTTTCACTATGATCAAAATAGTCAAACTTACAACTGGATAAAGATTTTATGATGTCAAGGTATCGATCTGATCGATTGTCGCGTTCAAAAGTAAATTATTATCCACCTTAATCTCTTGAGCGAAAAGGCCACTGCGAAAAGACAGAAAACTCGATTACCCAACTTGGAGTTTTATAATTGCACTTGATAGATTTCGAAAGGTGTTTTAGATGTTATAGCATTTCAGATAGGACCTTTCTGTATTATATTAGTAGTGTGATAATTCGCATCAACAAACTACATTAGCATGAGAAAAACATAGAGTATGACTTGAGGTTGGTTTGATAACTGCCACGGCGATAGGACATTTTTGTTGTTTTTCATTTTTAGGGGTCAAGGGTTAGTCTCCATATTTCTGTTCATCATGAAATATCATAGCTAATACTATACTCTATTCATACACGCTAAAGAAATTATTATAGCATATAAATTTATTAAGATATTAGCTGGTACCCTAATATTAACAAAATTTCAGAATGACGTCACTAGAGTTAATCGTCCTCGAGAAATTTTCAACTTCATTAATAATAGTACAGGGAAATAACATTTCAATCTTGAAATAACAGAAAATTAGGTCGTGCAAAATCTTTTGTAATGCTAACTTGAAAGTTATTAGCTTTTAACCTGTTTCCCTGCATACTAATAGCAACAATACCTCGTTCTTGCACAGTTGCAACAACTCCTCCATCAGATAACGAATTGTTGCAAATGCTATTAGCTACTCGCAAAGGAAAATTCTTTGGATAAACTTGAAAAATATGATAATTAACTATCCACTTACTGAATCTCAGTATACAAGAAAATCCAAAATAACATTAAAAACTAAAATTTAACCAATACATTGTATTCACTACGTTGAATTAATTCAGTACTATTTCAATGCAGCTAGAAATCATATTTTACCTGGCTCATATTTAAAAAATGTGCAAGTCGATAGGGATGTTGCACGTTTTCTGGAAAAAATATGTACGTATAGAGAAAAAAATTAAAAATTGAATAAAAAAAACCGCACTCCATTTGATCTCGTAAAACTTGAGAAAAAAAATTCCAAAGTTTGCATTTTACGATGCGCGCTAAAACGTAGGGTTCTCGCCGAAGCACCCGTTGTTACGTCATAATCTTGGAACCCCCATGTTGCTTTTATAGAGATGAACATGGAGAAGCGTTTTCTCACGTTTATAAACGTGAGGAAACGCTTCTCCGTGTTAATCTCCATAAAAGCAACGCGCGGTTCCAACGTTATGGTGTCACAAATAACTTGGAATTAATCCGAATACGGCATTAAAAAGCCCTTAATAAGTACTACATTTCGTTCGCTGAAAACATTTTTGTAGCATTTTTAGTTTTTGAATTATTTTAATCTAAAGTTTGAAAATAGCCAGGTTTCGCGTTTTTTCAAACTTTGCATTAATATATCTAAATCTATGTAAGGAGAAAAACTAGAATGGTGCTTGCACTGAAGAAAATGAAGCGCATTTCACACCCTATCTAATGACACATAAACAATGTTTCCCCGACCCCTCCTTCATTCCACGTTTTACAAAAACTGAACACCCCTTAATGAGAACTAATTTTATCATCAACTTAACGAAGCCATATCTTGCTTGAAATTCATTACATTGAAAAAATTATTGTACCACCGAAAGCTCATAGTTTACTCTAAAATAAAGAAAAAGTCCTTATCACCTACAATGTAAATCGCACCGTTTAGACGCAATAAACGTAAGAAAAGGCTTCTCCATGTTCATCTCTATAAAAGCTACGCGCGCGTTGCAAGGTTACGGCGTCACAACTAAAGGGTGCGTATCGAAGTATCGTTTTCGCTGCAAACAAAATGTAAAAAATTATTTCTCGCGACCTATTCAACCAATTTTCAAAATTTTAACAATTACGTAAGTTTTATGTTCCCATCTTTTATTTCCATTAGGTTTTAAGTGAATTTATTTTTTATGCAACATCCCCAATCCAGCTTTCAACCTTTGGATTAAAATAGCTCGAAAGCTACATATAAGTCCTAAGTATGTAATACAAGCGAGGGAAATATTAGAAATTTTACGCACTTTCTAATAAGTCTAATGCAAGGATTCAGTTCGTAATATGTTCAATGAACATTATTTGGTAAAAAAAAGTGTATTTTGGGCCCCTTTATGGCTTTTTTGGAAAATTTTTGCATATACAATGCGAAAAGGGTAAAGTAAACACTGTATAATCTCGAACCATATCAAAATTCAATGTAATTTCTTATACTTTTTGAGTCATACTTGACTTTTAAACAAATGCACCTACAAATCTCACCAATAGCTTATTAGAAAGAGAGTAAAATTTCTAGTATTTCTCTAAGAACTGATTTTCGAAAAGGAATCAAAAATTGGTATATTTTGACCTCCCCATATAGATCTTATGAAGACCTCAAACAGTTACTGGTTGAATATTTTAACAAACCTGCGAATGAGGACCTTGAAACTGTCTACCTTCTCAAAAAGCACCAAACGGATTCCTCAAATCATTATTCATGCTCGACCAATCAAAATCGAGGAAAGAAGCAGTTTTATAAAAATAACTTGCCGCAGCAAAATTCACTTAATACAACGGAGTCATCTGATTCGTCAAGAGCATCAGCGAATTGCACGTCAGAAAATTCAGCTGTAAATTACTTTGATATATATGTGCTTTGGGCGAGTGTTGATCGTGATCTTGGCAATAAAATTTTCGTTATTGTGCTTGTTAAGGGAAATCTGGTCAAGTGGGAACTTGATTCTGGTGCTGCAGTCACAGTTACGTCAAAATCCAACTTCCGAGAAAATTGCGCCTTCCATCTGTTTGAAGCCTACCTCGATTAAACAACGAACGCATTTAGGTGAAACCTTACACCCTATTGGCGTCGCTGAAACATTCGCCTCTTATCGTGATATTTCTAGAAAATGCGATATTTATATGATAAACAAAAATTACGAATCGATGCTCCGGCGCGAGTGGATCAGTGTCTTTAAAATGATACCTGAAGAAGAACTGAAAGCGGTAAGTGTGCAACCACACATCGATAAAATAGATAACCTTTTAACTGAATTCGCATCATTTTTTGCTGACAAAATTGGAGAAATTCCATATGCTACTTATTCGCTGTCATTAAAATACGACGCTAAACCTATATTTTACAAGGCCCGCATACTATAAAGCCATTGGTTAAGAAGGAACTGGATACTCTCAATCGCAAGGAGTAATCTCAAAAATTGAACATTCTATGTACATGGAGAACTCCGATAGTACAGGTCATTAAGAAAGGTAAAGTGAGAATATGCGGCGATTATAAAATAACCTTGAGTAAGGTGTTGAAAGATGATGAATATCCAGTACCTCGACTGCAAGAAATGTTTGTGTATCTCAAAAGTGGAAAGTACTTCTGCTCCCTCGACATTAGAAAGGCCTACATGAATTTATGCGTGGATGAAAGAAGCGCACAGCTACCAACAATAAGTACGCATAGAGGTGCTTACGATGTTCATCGTTTAATGGTTGGAAAAATAGTTGCGCCTCAAGTGTGACAAAGGAAGATGGACCAACTAAATGACATTGATGGTGTTTCTCGTTTCTTTGATGATATCAAGGTACAGGGAAGTACAATCGAGGAACTTGAATCACATTTACGTCAATTATCCACACAACTCCGTTAAGCTAATTTATACCTGAACAAGGAAAAATACCAGTTTCTTACGAACTCGATTGAATATTTAGGCTATCGAATTGATCACAATGGTATTCTTCAAACTTCAGCAAAAGTCGACACAATTTTAAAGGCTAAACCACCAACCAACACAACCGAACTGCGTAGTTATCTTGGACTGGTCAATTACTACAATATGTTTCTACCTAATCTTACTACAGTAATGGAACCTCTAAATAACCTACTGCGTAAAAATATGTCATTTATCTTGAGCAACGAGTGCAATAGCGCGTTCGGAAGTTTAAAAACACGAAATTAATAGTGAATGTGTATTAGTGCCTCATAATGACAAACTTCCATTAATCTTAAGTACACACCCTCCCCATATGACACTGGTGCCTGTTTATCTCATCGTATGCCGAATGGTGAAGAAAGACCAATATTATTCACGAGTAGAACGCTCACCCTACCTATTTGGCCGAAAGTTCGAGCTCTTCATCGATCACAAATTATTAACGAATATTTTCCACCCCAGGAAAAATCTGCCTGAAATACCTGCGATGCGGTTATAACAATCATTATGCGCAATTCCTTAGTAACTTCGATTATGAAATTCAGTATAAAGGGTCAGCAGAGAATATGAACGCAGATTTTGCATCGCATTTTCTATAGGAAGATACTATGAACTGTCTCTACCAATTAGAAGAGCCGTACACTAACATTTGTCAACTACAACAATCATGTGTTCTACCAATCACTCATAGCGATATTATTCGCGAAACTTCTACATACATATATTGAATTTCGCACTGTATCTACTTATCGCGCTGCAGTCGAGATTAAGCTTTGATTAAACGATTTTTGCGAGTAAGAAAAATGAACTTGGCATTAAAAATGGTTGTATTTTTCGTAGAGTGCGCGTTGTTGTTCCGCGTTCGTTGCGCTAGCGAGTTTTGGCCGAACTTCATATCACACATCTTGGCATCTTTAAAATGAAAAGCATTAGCCAGACAATATTGTTATTGGCGAAACTTAGATAAAGATATTGAAGAATTAGTAAGAGGATGCACTGCATGTTCGCGACTTCGAAATGATCCTCAGGTGATATCATATCCATGGTTACACCCAGAAACTCCTTGGTCCAGATTACATCTCGATTTTGCAGGCCAGTTTCTAAATACTTACTTCTTACTCATTCCGGATGCTCACTGGAAATGGGTAGAAGCGTTTATAATTCCAAATATCACTGCCGCGAAAACCATATTAATGTTACATGAAACATTCGCACGATTTGGCTTACCTACTACTTTAGTAACAGATAATGGGCTGCAATAGACTAGCCACGAATTTACAGAGTTTATAACTACAAATGGTACCTGCCATAAAGCTTAAGCCCCGTACCATTCTAGTACGAATGGCCAAGTTGAAGCCAAAGATTTTGGCGTTATCTGTTACTACCTGAGACAATTTGTCCAATGATTGTGCAACTGAATTTGATTGAGTAGCAGCTATTTCAGCATAGGTGCCATTAGTACTGCCTGTCCGACTATTGGAAGGGGCAACCTGATATAGATTTAATCTTTTTTACCGCAGAAATAACTTTCTTTGCAGACTGAAGTTTATATTTATAATAAAAGAGCCTTTTATAATTCGCCGTGTGCTCTTCATTACAATTTGCGCAGCGAGGAGGACTAGTTTTGGGTAGTTTACAGTCCTTAACGAGATGTCTTTCAACAAATTTGACGCACTCAGAAGTATGAGTACAAGTATTTGCCGAGCGCCTATAATCTTGGCACCGCTCACACCGAGAAAGACTATTATTTCTCTTCGGCATTTCGACCATAATGCGACAATAAGCAAAAGTTTTCAGGAGAAATATCTCGCGGTTATTATCCTAAATTTTGAGATCGACTTAAAACAATGGTAGTTTAATAATTGATACCTTGTTGTCAATTAGTTTTTTAATGCGAATATTGATCACATTGACCGCCTTATGACCAGCATTATCCAACTCTGCAATGATATCATTAATCTCCGTAGAGTGATGCAACCTGCGAATAAACACTCTGAAAGGTTTGTCTTCAGTGAGCCGATAAGTATGGTATTTCACTACACCAACTGATTTCTTAATCTCTTCTGATTTGTTATTAAAATCACTGAGTAACTTATGACAATTTCTGTAATCGTCGGAGTTACTGAGAAGAACTTCAATTTCTCCACTCTTGATTTCACTAGGAATTATTTTATTTAACAATAACAAATCATCAAACGATGCAATGGATTTAATTCTAGCTACAAAAAACAGGGGAGGTTTTTTGACCTCTGAATTTATCTGGTTGGTCTCCATGGAACATGACTCTGTATGATTTGGATTTGGTGTGGTATTTATAAACTGATGAATGCCCAGCCTTTTTTTGAGCTCATGATTCTCACTCCGAAGGGCTTTAACTCAGCTTCTAGTCTACTGAAGGCATCAGCCCACTCATTCGGACTCATTTTTACATAAAAACTATGCAAGTAATTTGTTAAACGCACTGTCAGACATGAAAAGTAGATATCAAAATATTTAGTTTATATGAATATACGCGATATCAGCATAACAACAATACGTATGAAGCCGAGAAGTACGAGACGAAAACGACATTTATGTGTAAACGATATCGTTGTTGAATCGAGATTACAAGACATTTAATAACTATCATAACTTTTAATAAATCATCCGTTCATTTCTTTAATACATAATAGCACTATTCAATTTTTCACTTCGTATTATTTACTTTATCTTTTATTTAGAGCAGCTTTTTGAGCGCCGAGTCAAAGCAGCGTTTCGCGCTTCGAATAGCTTGATCACACATGTCACAATGATGAGCACCTATTTCAGGGGTGTAAGTAAAGAAGGGATGGGGTAGACTTTCCCACCAGGTGTTTTGAAAAGTTGGGAAATTTATAATGGTTGAACGCTAAAATTGGGAACTTGAATTTTTTGTAGAAGTCAATATTTTATATTCTTTTGGAAAAATAAGAACTCGAATAAATTTGAATTGATGCCAGCTTATATCATGTATAGCGCACAACAGACTATTCGCGATAACCGAAAAAATTTCCAACTTCGCGAATCACGACAAACAGTTGCAGCGCAGTTGTATGTATTAAATTTAATCATGCTTAGGTTCCGTTCTTCAGATGTATGCATAGACAGACACATAGACAGACAGACATACAGATCACAACATGTAAATTAATAGTGTTGGGATTGGGAATAATCGATTATTTGAGTAATCGATTAATCGGATCTAGATTATTGAAATAATCGATTATCAATCGATTAATCGATTTTTTTATATTTCCTATACTCTGTAGTTACAACGTTTACGCAACACGAGTGAATAAAGGATAAAATGAAAATTTACACTAATTCAAGTGTTTTCTATCGATTTTTGCAATCTCCTGAAATTTTTTCTCAAAATTTTTTACAAAACAAAAATTTTTCATAACATTTTTATATTATTCGGAATTTTTTTATCGATTTTTCAGCATTGGAAATTTTTTTCACCCAAAATTTCTTCAGATGCTTTTTCAATTTTACACTTCATCTAATTTTTTTCAACCTAAAAATTTTTTCTTCAATTTTTTGCCAACTTTGAAATTTTTTCAATAAAATTGTGGCTTTAAAAAATGTTTCCAAAGTTCAAATGAATATTGATTTTTTGATATAAAAAATAAATATCATTGAAAATAATTTTGAAAAAAGCATTCAAATTTGAAACAAATTGTAAAGATTTTTGGTTGAAAAAATACTGAGAAAAATTTTTGGCTTGAAATAAATTTTGAGAAAATCAGAAAAAAGATTTGAGTTGAAAAAAATCTTGGGATACTTAAAAAAATTTGGAGAAAATTTGGAGTTGGAAAAAATATTCAGAATTTGAAAAATCCCAAATTTCATTTTTTTTTAAGTTGTGTTAAATCATAATAATAATAAAAAAAAAAAAAAAAAACATTTACTTGAATTAATTACAAAAATAAAATAATTTATTCAAATTAATTACAAAAACAAAATCATTTATTCAAAAATGACAGTATTTATACCAAGTTGCAATTCTTATTTAAAAAACAAGCATACTAAATTTTAAGGTATGCGATGAGAAACGATTTCATCTTATTATAGAAATGTCTTCACAAAATGATTTTTTTTCAGAAATATCGAAGCATTATTGAAAAAAAAAAACATAAAAACTGAAAATTGGCCGATTAATCGATTACCTATTTCATAAAATAATCGATGAAATAATCAATTACTTCTGATAATCGATTAATCGATTCTTCCGATCATTTTTACCTATTAATCGACATTTTTGATTAATCAATATTAATCGCCCAACACTATAAATTAAAATTCAGCCGCTGCCATTGCTCACTAAGCCAATATTTCCCCGCCCCCCCCTCTACCCCGAAGAATGACTTAGTTAGGCTCCTGACCTATTTCTCATTTTTAGAGCTGAGTTTTCGACGAGTACGCTTAGATTCAGAAATATTTTCATGACCTCTTTAGTGTTTATGCTTATACTCAGAACCAAGGCTGATCACCCATATTCATATCTTTTCAAACCATTAAGAAATAATTAAGAAATATGCAAATACCAGCTGTAGTAATTGCACGTTCCGGTGATACTGCTCTTATTCTCTTCCTTCCCTCAACTTCACCTATTGAAAATCACTTAGAATGTAGGTGGTTTCTAGCATACAGTAAATTTTACAAACAGCTAGGTATATGAGGTCCTACAAGTCATCTCAAAATTCAATTATCCGCTATCATGTACTCAATTTAACCCAAATTTAAAGGTTCATATTTGCAATATCCTGAAATCTCAAGCCATTCATTCCACAAAATTCGTTGATAAGTGGTGTCATGTTACCACAATCATACAATAATACTTTCATATCATTAGGCACCTAAAATCTACTGTTGGTCACTTCATATACGAGTCAAATGTTGTCTACAAAATTAACGAAATGGCCATAAATTGCTAATTCATACTTCTCGGTGTCCTAAAAGATTTACTGTTATAGCCGAGGGAACGACGGCACGTTCAATGCATCGGCTAAGGCAGTCCAGTTTTTACTGACAGTTAGGTTCCACCAAAAAAAGATTGCAGTACCATAGAATGATATCGCGAAATATTTGAATACTCGAAGAGAAGGAGTGTTCAACCTCGTGGCTGGTGAAATATCAAATGCGTTATTTGTTTTTTCTCCTTTCGCCTTGTACTTGGGATACGTTTCGTGCGAACACCGACGCGTTTTTTAATCGAATTTGCTGGGTTCAATTAACATAGAATGACTCAATTAGACATTATTCAAAAGAAGAAAATGTAAAAGGAAAATGAAAAAACAGAATGAAACCATATAAAATTTTCTGAAATAATCATGATATAATTAGGTATTACTCTTACGTTACCTTTCCACAGAATATTCGTATTCAGCGAGCGTAGCATACACTAAGCATGCCTTTTCATAAAGCAATATCTTCAAGTGTTGCTTCCATGCTCGATAGTCGTTCACATCAGGAGGATGTTGCCATGTAGGCATAGTTTCTACATGAGACTTGCATAACAAAGCTCCGATTCTGAAAAAAAAAAAAAAAAAAAAAAAAACGATCACCATCAATTTATTCATCTATCTACGTATCTGTTTATCAGAGAATATTATAAGGAAATATGGTGTCAGAATTCCGGATCTATCGTTTCAATTAAAATCGATAAATTAGGCATAACCCAACAAACGATAAGGTGATTTCAGACAGGCAATGCGCTCGTTGGGTGGAAAGACACCACTTGATGTTGTTATACCTCACGTTGAGAGAACATATATCTATGTATGTTGTAAAACCATTAGCCTCGTGTATATATACGTATATGAAACATTTTACTTTTGCATAATTCTTGTATTTTTCGTGTTACATCATTTGATTATTAGGAGATGCGATTGTGTCAATTTCCAAAATATGTTTTTAGCCCTGTCGATATACGTATGTTATGGATCCGGATTGATTTAGTCGAAGACATGTACTTAATTTTGAGATGATATTTGGGTACCTTACCTACCTAATTTGTTTTCGTTTTGAATTGTATACGAGGTGTGACAATTAAGTAACGAAACTGATTTTTTTTTCGCCGTTGTGTTGACACAGGGGCTTTGAAATTTTTACCGCTTATTCTGGTATCCTTCCCTATCGATAGATATATTTACTTTCCCTGTACGAACATTCCTGCGTTAGTTCAGTCGCTCATCACGAAAATGGAGAATCATCACGACAAAGCTCCCTCCCACACAGCGTTTAGCGTAACCCACTTTTTAACCTCTAAAGGTATCCCATTGTTTCCGCAGCGCCATACCCGCCTGACATGTCACTTTGTGACTTTTTTTTATTTCCTTAAGTAAAACAAGTGGTGAAAGGAACTCATTTTGAGTCAATCAACGACATTCAACAGGCCATGACCAGGAGCGTAACTAAGTCATTTTTCAAGGGGGGGGGGGCGATGCACTTCGCATTTTTTTCCTTTCCCTCCTTTGTACATTTTTAAAAATTCAACTTGAGTTAATAAAAAGTACAGACATGTAGCAGGTATACCATGCACAGAAAAAAATCGGTGATTATTAGCTTAGTGAGCAATGGCAGCGGCTGAATTTTAATTTATTGAGTTGGGCGATTAATAATCAATTAATCGAAAATGTCGATTAATAGGCAAAATAATTGATAGAATCAATTAATCGAGCAATTTTCAGTTTTTATGTTTTTTTTCTTTTTTTTTTTTCTATATGCTTCAATATTTCTGAAAAAAAAAAACTTTTTAATAAAAAATAATCATTTTGTGAAGACATTTCTATAATACGATGAAATGGTATCTCATCGCATACCTTAAATGTGGTTGTTTTTTAAATAAGAATTGCGACTTGGTGGTATAAATACTGTAATTCTTAAATAAATGATTTTGTTTTTAATTAATTTGAATAAAATTACTTTATGTTTGTAATTAATTCAAATAAATGTTTTTTTTTCCTTTTTTTTTATTATTATAATTGAACACATTATAAAAAAAATAATTTTTTAAATTCTGAATATTTTTCTTTCAAATTTTTTTAAATCCCCGAGATTTTTTTCATCTTAAATCTTTTTTCTGATTTTCTCAAAATTTATTTCCAGCCAAAAATTATTCTCAGTATTTTTTCAACCAAAAATCTTTACAATTTGCTTCAAATTTGAATGCTTTTTTCAAAATTATTTTCAATTATAGTTATTTTTTATTTCAAAAATCAATATTCATTTGAACTTTGGAAACATTTTATAACGCCACAATTTTATTGAAAAAAATTTCAAAGTTGGCAAAAAAATGAAGAAAAAATTTTTAGGTTGAAAAAAATTACATGAAGTGTAAAATTGAAAAAGCATCTGAAGAAATTTTGGGTGCAAAAAATTTCCAATGCTGAAAAATCGATAAAAAAATTCCAAATAGATATAAAAATGTTATGAAAAATTTTTGTTTTGTAAAAAATTTTGAGAAAAAAGGGCATGATGGGATAAGATAGTCGAAAATGCCCCCGAGAGCTTTTCGAACGGTTTCAAGGGCAAAAGGTGGGCCACATCAAAAAAAAAAAAAATTGACCAAAATTTTAGGCTCCAGTTGCGCCTATTTTCGGAGATATAAGCAAACAGAAGTTTTTCGATGAAAATTTTTTTTCTCGCCTTATTATAAAGGTGGAAAGTTGAAATTTTATTTATAGTATCTTGACAATAAAAGGGTTTTTCAGTAATTTTTTCAATTTTTTTCGATCAATTTTAAAAGCGTTATGCAGTTTTTAAAATTTCAAACCTCCATTTCTATGGCAAGTTTTCGAGGTGCAATTATAAAAAAATTACATAAAATGTATCTTTCACCACCAAACATACAATAAAAATTTCAGAATTTTTGGAGTGGGGCAATATAGTCAAAAAAAAATAAAAACTATTGCAGCGCGCTATAAACCAAGCGGTTCGGTACTATGCGCGCTGTAGGCCGAACGAACGTTACGTGACGTTACGTCGCCGCCTCAACGGTGCATAACAGCTTAACTGATCTTCTCACGCTTCAAACATTACTTAGGCAAATATTTTTTCCTTTTTGGTTTACTTATAAGTGAACTCCTACAAATGATCAATCAATAGGCCTATTCGTCTGCTTGTTTGAAGAAAAAAATTATTTCACCATAAAAACAACCAATATTAAAAAATTATAACAAAAATACTTATATTCTTATTTAAGCTGTATTAGCGGGATATTTTGAGCAAAGAAGTAGGAGGTTGTGTTACTCATCCCCCTCCCATGACCACTACGGTTGAGTTATGGCTCTTGTGGCTTTTGTTTGTTATAGAGGAGGGATGTACACAACTTTTGAGTGCATTTTCACCAGAAAATCGAATGTCACTTTTTGGACTTTTGTCCACCTAGAATCGCAATCGGCCCCACTGTGAGCCGGTTAGTTTGATTTCTTGTTATTGTTAAACAAATCGAACACTTCTTTTTTTTTTTAAATCCTATTGATTTATTTACGATTGATTTCTTAATTCCAGATTAATGTAATTAATCCAAAAATTCCGACGTAGCCATATGGCGTTCCCGGTAAATAGGCGTATGCCTATTTTCCCCTGGCTTGGCAGCCCAAATTATTTTTGTAATTTTTTTAAAATACCCTGCTGCCTTAAGCTCTTCATTTCGGCGAACCCCCTCCTAAATTGAGATGTCATACTGCTGTTCTGAAAGGGTTGCCTCAGCGTGGTAATCAGGGTAGTGTGTAGAACACCTACTTGGTTATTGGAGTTTCCCATTATTCCAGTGACTGACACCACACATAATTTAGAGCTGCGCAAATAACTTAATCTAAAATCCAAAAACAAAGAAAATTTGAAAAAAAAAGAAGTCAAAAAGAAGACTTATGTAATTCTTTATTAGTTAATTTAGTTATTCCCTAACAAGTTTTTATATATTACTTATTTAGTTCATTAGATTACTAATTACCCAACTACTTATCTATCAATTAAGTTTTGTTTTGTCAAAAAGAATACTTAGTTGATTAGATTATACGTAAGTTTTGTTTTTAAGCCAAATAAATGATAAACCTGAAGTTGAAAATGCGTGTCCGAATTTTTGAAACTGCGCATACTTTTTCTTGGAACTTCGCAAAATGTGCGGAGCTGTACTTTAGAATATTCCTGGCTGTATATACTGTGCGTCAAAGTGATTCGGGTACAATCAGCGAAGAAATCTCTTTTGCAATTATTTCAAATTGCTTTTTTCAAATGCAAAGAAATTGCAATACAGTTGAAATGAATTTATCAGTCTTGGAATTCATCAAAGTAATTTTAAAAATAATTTCTGATTTAGAAATTGTTTTTTAACTCTTAAGTATTATGTTATCAACAAACTAAGATTTTTGCGCTGATTGTACCCGAATCATTTGGACGCACGGTATATACGTGCGTACATGTTATTAGAGTAAACCAGGGTGTTTGCTTTTTGCTTTCTTCTCAAACACATTTACATTATAGCTTCATTTTCATTGAAATTTTGAATTTAAATATTAACCAGTGACAAAGTGGTTCTTCAACTAAATTTGATAGTCATACTTCAAGAAGGTGGGAAGCAGAGGCAAAATTTACTTAAAGGCGTTAAAATTAAAAACTGTTTTTTTTTGCAACAATGAATTCTGCGATAGTAAACAGTTTCTCATTGTCTTAACACTAATCCATTTCAAAGGTACTCCACTACTCAAATTTGGTGACAAAGCAGTGTAACAAAAGTTGAAAATGTTCAAATTTCACTTTTAGCCTAATCGTATAGTAGAGCGATTTTTTTTATTGATTTTTAAAATATGACAATTTTTTTTTTACTTATTCATACTAGCTTCTGCAATTTCCAAGACTACTACGGTAGTGTACTCGTAATGATGTGTATAATACCATAGATACTTTCAATTTTGGACTATAATTTCGAGTTTTTTGAAAAAAGTAAGATTTTTTTGTAATTGATAAGAATCATCTTCATAATTATACAGATTTTTGAATTTGTGATGTACGGATTATAGGAAATGGAATTGTAGGTAAAAATAGGTATTAAGTTTTCATAATGGAAGTTCCACATATGGCATAAGGTTCTGTATAACATTACATTAGGTAGGTCGCGACCTATTTAACTAGTTCGCGACGCCTAACGGAGCGCGGGAGTCAGACGCCAAGCTGTCTGGCTCAATGTCGTTTCGCCTAGATCCGTACGATATAAGATTTTTTTTTAAAGATACCTCTATGTCACTCCAAGGAGGAAGGAATTACTCACTGGAACTTCTAGAATGTTCGATCAGTGAGTAAATGCCTTTCGCGCTTTTTAATGCAAATATACTTCTGTTTTAACTGTTGGAGAGAACACGTCAAATCGTGCGATCGACCGCGATTTTCGTAAATTTTACGTATTACATTTTTTAAAACAATTATTTTTTATGACGACGATTAAATACGCGAATTAAGTGTACCGTCGCTGAAACAAACATTATAACGGTATCGGCCCTTCGTCCGCGATCGCGTAATTTTGTATAGTGGTGAAAAAAGTTCATTCATGATGTAGCTCGTTACACCATCCACCAGTTACACGAAAGTAAAAAAGATAAGTACAGCCTTTTCCCCGTCGTATTATTACTTTTTATTAATGTAAAATCTCGATCGCTCCTTAACATTACATAAAGTCGTATTTGTTCATTTTTTTTACGTGTTTGTATTTTTCTCCGCCGACGTCATTGTGTGTGGGCGTGAATAAAGTTTACTAAAATACTCGAGGCATTTTTATTTCGTAATCTTCGAGTTCCCGACCATCAGGTCACTCGGCCTGTGGTCATTACACTTGGTATGCCCTTAAGGCTTTTCCCTCGACGATGATCCGACTGCTTCTGAGTGGTGGTTGGGACCGTATTACTGGTGTTTGCTCATTGAAAATTATTTTTTCGATGCGGAGGCACACGTAATATTGGTCACATAGAAGACTATTGGGGGTTTCTGCAATTCCGTAATATAGATGATTATGAGTAATTCTTAAATAGCCATGACACAGTCGAGTAATTTTTATTTGTTCTATTCTTTTCAGCTATGATAGATGTTTCTGAATATTAATTTATTTTCTGTGAAGAAAAAGTTTATTTGATGTTTTTTGGACCATGAATATTTTCACAAATTGAAGGAAATAGTTTTGAGGTAATTTTAGAGGTCTTCTAGGCTTAAAATGAATATTCGAGAGATTTATGTTTCATTTCTGGCCATTTCATCAATTTCATCATTTTTAGATATACTATAGGGAACAGGGACCTATATAAATTTGTTTCGAATGTATAGGTTATTTTGAGAATTTATTATATAACAGGGTCGTCGTTAAAGGTATTTTGGATGGATAGAAGATGACTAAGCGAATCTATCAATATAAGGAACCAGCTGAAGGGTACGTCTCAAAACCCCAGTTGGTCGCCCGTTTACATTCTTCAGTTTCCATATTACTCGCACGCTTCGCTCGCTCGGTTCGTATCCACTTCTTTCATTTTTAAATAACAACCAGTAATTCAATAAAATAGGCATTTCTTTTGTTTCAACGTAGAAACAGACATTTTAAGCTGAATATCTGAAGGACACGAATACCATCACAACCAACCTTATTTGGGAAGGGCGGTCGGGGAGGATGGGGTCTTTAAATCTTTGCGTTTCATATCATTTGTTATCATCAGACAAATATCCAACTTATTCGTATCATACATAATTATATTAGGATGGATGGAGAAAAAAAACATATGTTGGATTTTGACCAAATTTGGTGAGGTGGTTTATTTTGAGGGGGGAGAACTTCCAAAAAAAATTTTAAGCTCCCTTGATGAAAGGGGAGGGGAGCAGGAGGTCCCCAAACTGCATCACCTTTTGAAAAAAATACTGTTTTTTATGTTTCTTAGCCAGTCAAAATGGTTGAAAAATCCCTCGTGGCAATTAAAAGATGCAATTTGAGTTTCTGAATGTTTGTAGACCATCACCATCCTTATTGGATAAAAATTCAGACTGCAACAAGGAGGTCGAAAAGTTACAGATGGTGATTTTTCAAAGTAATGAAATTTTCACCGACTCTGCATCAATTATTTTTTGATTCGATAATTTGACTATTTTTTTCATCAACCTCTCGTAGTGTATTAGGAAGAAATTGTTGAAAACTTTCTGCACCTGTGTAGCCAGTATTAGAGCGCAATATTCTAATAGAAATTTTCAATAGCTTTGCATGTACTACTTTTTTGTCTGAAAAATTGAAAATATTTTTTCTTTGTAAACACTGGAAATAAATTCTGTAGAAAGTAATTTAGCACATGAAAACGTATATTTTGAAAAGAAAAAAAAAAGGCTTAAAATGTTTTATTTGGCAAGTATAACAATTTCCTTAAACTTGAACAAACCGAAATTAGTTACCGATAAAAATAAATACCTTTACGTTGAGAATGCTACATGCAGAATCATAAGAAATCCAGCTATTAAGACAATCACAAAAAAATTTTACCTTACGAAAATTTGACGTACCGGAATCGAACTTCAAAACAAATCATTACACTGAGATGATTAACTTTGAAAGAACTGATGATGCAACTAGTGTTGATGTTTTACACCTTACATCACGTACAGCATCCCGAAGTCTCCAAATAATACCAAAGCTGTCGAGAGAATAATCAGAGTAGTAAGTGAGGCATTGGGTGTAGCAGAACTTCAATAACCTTTCATGTTCCCAATCGGATTCCTTATGGGTTCATTTATAATATGTAGCATT
The DNA here is from genome assembly GCA_009761765.1 of Phenacoccus solenopsis. Lineage (NCBI taxonomy): Eukaryota > Metazoa > Arthropoda > Insecta > Hemiptera > Pseudococcidae > Phenacoccus > Phenacoccus solenopsis. The sequence continues at coordinate 332,847 of CM019752.1, read as the reverse complement.
CTCATCATAAATAGTCTACAGCCCATTTCAAAAAAGTGTTTTAGAAACCAGATTTAGCGGGATTTTTTGCGGACCAAAAAATTTAGCGGGCAATAGGTAGATACAGGTTGGGCATTGGGAAATATGATGATTTTAGCGATGCTCGCGGTCACAATGGGGGGCTGAAACCTAAAAACACCCTTTTTTGAACTTCAAGAAGACCCAAAAAACTCAAGGAGGTTAGAAAGGGGGTGCCCACTGAATATAAATATGAGTGCATATATCTACTGGCGGCGGTCACAACTGCATTTTATTGCAGTTTTTATGCAATTTTCGTCATTTTTCACACTTGATTGCTCTATGAGTATAATGATGCCAGGGGACCGAAAAAATCGCTCACGCATTGGTAAAGGAACACGTTTTGAATCTACCGAACATTCGATCTTAAAAATTTGTAGTCACAATAGCTAGTAATTGCGTTTTGAAGTTGCGCATTTACATAAATTCAACTAAAAATGGATTTCTTCAACTTTTCCAAAAAGTCACCTTGCGACCTATCAGAGTGGGTTAAAATTTCGCGTAGAATTCAAAAATCATAAGGACAACCATTTTTGACTTTATTTGAGAAAATTCAGGGCAAAAATACAATTTTGGGACACATTAATTAGAATACTAATAATAGTACAGGCAGGGTTTTGCTTGCTAAGTTAGCTATCAAGCTGAAATTTGGTATATACGTCTGGTACAGCATACTTAACAACATACTAATAATCCATGTGAATCTGGTGTGTGCGCCTCTGATATGGTGGATTTTAGCAGCCCGAAATCAGTTTTTCGTTTATAATTTCTTACCTTTTGGTTCAGTCGCAAAAATGGCTGAGTAATATTTTATTCTACATTCAATTCTCTGCGAAATGATCTATAGAACATATTTCTATGATGAGTAGTGGGAGAGTAGTGGCTTCCTGAAGAACGGTGGTGTGGTGGAATACTTCAGATACCAGTAATTTTTTCAATTAAAGGCGCTGTATGTTATTTATGTGTCATAATATTCAAGTAAGTGCCAAGAAAATATTTTTCCATGATTTTTGGCTGTATGAGTTCTTAAAAGACAATGACACTCGTATGATAAAGCTAGCGAAATAAAAGCCTCCTTTTTGACAAAACGGATTTCAAAAATGCATTCATTTCGAGGACAAACATATAAAAAAAAAATTATCCACAATGGGGATGTTGCACATTGCTTGGGAAAAATTCGAGCCTATTTGATTACATAGAACTTGAGAAAGGAATTCCAAACTTTACATTTTACGATATGCGCTAAAACGCAAGGTTTCCGCGGAAGCACCCGTTATGACGTCATAACCTTGGAACTGCGCACTACTCTTATGGAGATTAACACGACGAAGCGTATTGCGCCTAAGCAGCACTATTTACGTTATAAGTGATAAGGACATTTTTTTACAGAGTAAACTATAAGCTTTCTGAAGGTTCCATAATTTTTTTCATAGCAATGAATTTGAAGCAAGATACGGCTTCGTTAAGTTGATGGGGATCAGTTTCTGTAAAATGTGGAAAGAAGGAGGGGTCGGGTAAAAATGGTTGATATGCCATTACAAAGGGTATGAAATGCACTTAATTTTCTTCAGTGCAAGCACCATTCTAGCTTTTCCAATTCCATAGATATATTAATACAAAGTTTGAAAAGAGCTGAAAAAACGCAAATTGCGCATTTTTCTATTTTTGGACTGAATTATTTAAAAAACTAAAAACGCCACAAAAATGTTTTCAGTGAACGAAATATGATACTTATTAAGGGGAACTACCCTTTCATGTGTCTATTTCCATTTCACTCGACTCAATCAGTTTCATCCAATGCGATTTATAAAATTCACGAAAGTTCATATTTTGAGCTTTTAGACTTTCAGGATGAACTTTCACCAATACATGTAAGGATAAACGTTGTTCGGATTTTGTTTTCCCTCATTTTGAAACCATTCTCGTTTCATTCAACGCGATTCATAAATTTCACAAAAGTTCAATTTTTGAGCTTTCTGCGAACTCTTTCAACTTTCTTTTAAAAACCTGCGCATTTACACGCTATAAGCTTTCGTTCGAGCCGTATTTTGATGTTTTTCTCCAAGCGGTATGCGATTTATAAAATTCACGAAAATTCATATTTTGAGCTTTTGGGCTTTTAGGATGAACTATCGCGAGTACATGTGAGGACAAAAGTTGTTCGGATTTCGTTTCCCCGCATTTTGAACACATTCCCGTTTCATTAGACTCGATTTACAAATTTTACAGAAGCTCAGTTTTTCAGCTTTCTACGAACTTTTTAAACTTTTTTTGTAAAACCTACACATCTACACGCTATAAGCTTTCATTCGAGCCGTATTTCGATTTTTTTCTCCAAGCGGTTCTTCCAGGCGTTCTGTGGCAAAAATCCGGTAATTTTTTAACATATAGATTGGCTAATAAATTGGTCTCACTCTGCAGGGCACAGCTGGGATTGGGGATCCATACATAAAAATCAGATTTAGAATGCAAAGATGAAATTAAATTTTTGGAACGATCGTCATCCACACTGCGCTAGCTGCGTTTTGATTTTGAAAGGTATTGGCTGAGATTAAGAATATAAATGAGATACTAGATTTCTCTCTTGGTAACCTTCTGTTTGAAAAAATAATTTGAGTGTCCAGTCATTCTCTTCAATATTAAAGCGCTTGTTTCAATAACCCACAATGTGTTCTGATAGGTATATGAATCAATCTAACAAATGGTTTAATACTAATGACTGCACTCTAAAATTATTTTTTTAAATAGAAGGTTACCAAGAGAGAAATCTAGTATCTCATTTATATTCTCAATCGCAGCCAATACCTTTCGAGATCGTTTAATCAGCGAAGATTGCTATTTTCTAAATGTCGGTTAGAACAACAAAATTTCCAAGAACGAAAGATGGCACATAAGAAACGCTTTCAATCTTACTAAACATTGTTTTAGTTCATCTTTGAAGAGTATCAAGAAGCGAGCTTGAGTTTCCCTCCGATATCAGCGCATTTTCTGATCACAATTTTAGAGAGAGAAATTTTTTTTTGTCACGTATTATTCCAGCATGAATTACTGACTATAACTTTTTTTTTTCATAATTTGTTCGGTATTTTTATTCGAGTTTTTGAAGCAATTGCTTTTTTGAAGTTTTGTAGAGAGGATTGAATATTCTGGACAGAAGAAACTTGTCTGCTATATGTATTTAAATCCTGAATTACTGCGACGTGCATATCGTAGTTTTAGATGTTACCTCCATTTTAATAATGACATTTTCCATTTCTGATGATTTCTTGAAAAATGAATCCAAAAAAGTTACCTGTACTTTTGACATATTAGCTTTTTTTACTTGTTTTTTACTACGTTTCGAGTTTTATGCAACTTTTTCGGCTTGCTTTTGTGACTTATTATAAAAATTTGCGAATGATAACGTTCCCTTGTATCACCTAAGTTACAATAAAGTGTAAACTGTTTTTGTGTAAACATGATTCTGTTTTGAAAATACAAAAAGACATACTTGACTGACATCAAGATCTGAAATTTTCAAGCTTTAAGAGGCCTTACATCATCAGAAAATCAGAGTGAACCACCATTCTGGACTAAATAAAACATGAAAAAATTATCTCTAGATCCTTGAAAGTACAAGAGGCACAGTGTTACACAACTTGAAGATGGTGCATGGAGGTTTCAATTTATAATTCACATTTGGCTGACTGAAAATGTGAGCTTTCTTAAAGTGAAGTGAACAGAAGATAGCACAACCCGAAGACAACTCGTTCAACCTTAAAACTGTGTTGTTATATTATTTCGTTGTTTTTGATTGTTTTTTCATGAGGAGGGGGAGGCAAAGTTACACATCTGTTATACCGGGTGACTACTTGATTCGAGCACCCCAAGCGCAAAAATCTTTCCCTGATAGAAATAAATTATATATTTGCACGATTTTACCAAGAATAAATGACAAATAATATTTATTTAATGCCTAAAAGCGTTTATCAATGAAATGTAAAATTTTAATTTATACTTTCGTTGCCAAAAATGCATATATGTTTTGAATTTATTCACCTTTTAGCTAATTTTTTCGCTTGGGTGCTCGAATCAAGTAGTCACCCGGTATACATATGCAAGTTAGAAAGAGCAAGATAATAAATATCAAAATAGTTAACATGATACTAACGATACATGAACATCATCTTTGTTTCTATGTTTCTTTTTTTTCTTCAATTGATTAATTGATTCACATTTTTTCATAACATTACAAACATCAACATGATTCTTTTCAACAGATTCATATGGCATCGGTATTGGTGTGGTGGGATGTGCCATATTAAATTCTTCAGTATTTTGTGATTCCTAGAATAAAATTCCTTCATTATGCAAACATTTTCATATTAAATATCGCTTGTCAAATATAAGAACGTCATATTACTCTAGGTATTTTAGACATGTCTACAGTATTCAACTTACGCACTTAACGAGTAATGAAACACAAATAAAGAAATATTATGTGGAACTACCAACATGGAGAACGTGGGAACTGAGTATAGCCACCTCACACCAGTTCATAAGATGGGGAAACAAAACTAAGGGGTTTGCGTACAAACCTATGCGTGTACTTTCTTATTCCAAAGATAGACGAATTTATAAGCGTAATTTTAAATGTTGCATTCAACAAACTTTTGTGAGGCGACATTATAAACGAATTTTTAATCGCTCCAAACTGCAACTTCTTATTACTTGAGTAATATGGCCTAAATGTGGGTTGAGGCGACATCATCAGCGATTTTACAGACGGGAGACCTGAAAAATTCGTCTGTAAAATTGCTGTTTAAACGCGGCTTTTCGGCAAGTATAGGCGAAGTTTTACCCAAATGGGATCATCTACCATCATATTCAAGGATAAAGTTAATGGATTCCAAGAATTTTCAACCAAGGCTGGTGAACAAAATGATTGTTTAATATACGTGTTCAGTTCTTCTGTTGAAGAGAATATAAATTTTTTACACCTGATACAGGAAAAGCATATCATTTCGCTTTTGACTTTGGAGAAGAAAGTGGGTGTTTACGAATTAGTCAACAAGGCGGGAAAAAAAATAACTTTTCATCCCAAGGGAAGAAAAGTAAATGGGTATACGTCTATAAACAAAGTTACACTTCCTGAATATAGAGCGCGCTTCTTGTTGATAGTGCGTTTGACGACAAGTATCTCTTTCCTTGAATACGATTACTACTGAATATTGAGACTAGTCTTTTATGTTGAGAAGGGTACCGCCTAAAACGTAAAATTTCTTTTTGCTAGCCAGTAGCTGTTAGTTTTGTCGAAAATTCCTACTTAATGTAAAGGTGCCTCACCACTACTAACAATATTATTGTGTTCTCTCAAATCAGTGAACTCACAATACTGTATTTATAAAATATATTGGATCTTTGATTTAAAAAAGAAATCAACTCCAAGAGTATTTCTCTGTAATTTACCATTACATAATCACCATAATCATCCAAAATGTGATGAAGGACCCTCACATTTGGAAGGAATTTTCAATTAAACTAATAACTACTGGCTAGCAAAGAGAAATTTCAAGTTTTAGGCGGTACCCTTCTCAACTTGGACGGACTATAGCGCTCATGCGTTTTTGGCAGATTTTGACATTTACATATATTGCAACACGCATGTATATGGACTTGTTGACGAATGATGCCGAGCAACCTAGGGCTGAGTGGTTTTGAGTAACGGTGCGTTATACCGAATGATGCGGGTTCGATACCCACTTCTGACTCGCGATACTGTTCATCAATTTTTGAGCCAAGTTTTTTTTTTCAAGTTATTCATGATTTTTTTTTTTTAATATTTATTCCAACAATTTTTGCATTATTATTCATTTTACCCTTCGAACCTTCACACTTGGAACTTTTAGACCTACGTTCTTTACCTCGAAGTTGGGTTGAGTTAGGTTGTCTCGTAAATGGGGGGGGGGACATTTTGTCCCTCTAATTCCACTTGACCTCATTCATGGCTTCAACATACGGGCACGCATAGGTGACGAGCTGATGACGGTGCATGAAATGCATGTGCACTGCTCTCGGTGGTAAATGTATTTCTATACGCTTGAACGATGTTACAAAAAAGAATCGCGAGAGTGAAAAAAGATAGAACGTGTTCAGTCAAAGCGTGTATTTTTACAAATTGACTGTGTAAAAACAGGTTGTCGCAAGGGTAAAGAAGAATGGTGTGTTACATCACTTTCTTCTGAAGGGTGAGTTTGTGAGTCATCCAACAAAAGAAAGTGTTGGCTGCTACATACACTCTCCCCTTAGCGACAGCGATACAACACTAAATGAACACAAAAAAAAGTGTAGCTATAACACTTTTGATGTAAAAAACAATATGGAATAAAAATAAATGTTTTACAAAAGGAATTTTAAAAAATCGAGAAATCAACACGATGCCACGCAAATGACTAAAAATATTTACAACTTAATTTTAAATGGAAAAATATTCTAACCGATGCAGAAACTTAACAGTTTGCCCAGAACGGGTCTTTTTCTTTTCCTTTTCAACAGACTGAGTGGCAGTTTTTTGTTGTGTGGCTAGTGAGCCACCTAATCCAAAAGGTTAGAGAAAAAAGCAGGTTTCAACCAATGGATGGAAACTGTGTCCTCCTTTCCCTTTACAAGCAATATAAAAAATTTGGATGTCGACGAATAACTTTAAATGCTCCTTTGTATGTGGGTTGAAGAGGGCTTTTTACCACATCATCGTGGACAAAAATGTATTCGGTTTTGAAAAGGTCTGGAGGAATATAAATAGGTATTTTTACAAACGACTTGAAGGCAGCCAGAACCTAAACATTGTGTCGGCTAGTCTTTCTACAAATTCATTAGTTGGATGACTTGAATCTCGATTAAAGAAATCGTCAGGGAGGCGAACTGTGGAGCCATATAAAATCATTGAGCAGGACTTAATCCGACAATATCGATTATGGTGGCATGAAGTGCGAGTAAAACAGAAGGTAGGCTTCTCACCCAATTTTATTTTTTGCGAGCTATTATGGCATTTCTTCAAACACGATGCCACTGTTCGATCATACCATTTGCGGCAGGGTGGTAGGCGGTAGATCTCATTTTTTTAGCACCAAGGAGTAGCGTCAGCGATTTGAACAAAGAGCCTTCGAATTGTCATCCACGATCAGTAGTTATGGCCAGTAGGGTGCCAAAAGGGCAATCCAATTTTTAAAAACTGCTAACGCTACAGTTTCAGCAGTTATATTGTGTACAGAGATCAAGTCTGGCCAATAAGAAGTATGATCCCATTCAGATTTTCACCGCATCTCCGAAGTTCTTTCGAAGCTGAGACGAATTTTATCAACTTCATTGAACCAGGAGGTTCGCCCCCGCTGGGTTCCCTGGCGGTGGCAACACTGCCGCGCTCGGTGCAAGAGCAAATAGAGTATTTATAATGACTGGTCTAGGTTCTAATTGGTCATACGTCACGCCTGTAACAACCAATCAGCAAGTTGGAATGTGATAAATTTACCTCGACTAACTCGTAAAATAAAAACACAAATCAGCTGATGATCCAAATCACAAACGAATTTTAATCATTCACTGAAAACTGAACGATATTATTTAGGAAGGTAGAAATGAAACTACCTACATTTTATGACATTCTAGCATTATGATTGGTCATTACGCACGTAACATATGACCAATTAGAACATAGACCAGTCATTATAAATACTCTACACACACAATTAGTAGTTCGTTGAGATTCTAGTTAGCTTGGAGTTACGTTATGAAATATTATCGTATTCGTATCGATCGGTATAGCGTTTATCGAGCGTAATATTCGTGTTATAACTGTTTCTGTATTCGCACTCGACATCGTGAATTTAATGTAACTTTTGTATTCGTTAATTACTTGTTATTTTCGAATAAACCTTCACAACTGTGTTTCGAGATTGTTCTGCATTTCTTATATGAAGTGATTGTGTCTGTGTGTACCTAAATCTCGCACTCGGACCTCAGAGCTCGGTTGGTCTCTGAGTCTTCTGCTTCAGCGGCATTCGTATTGCAGATTGGACATTGTCAGCATACATCCATCACTCACTCACGCACTAATTACAATCACCATCTTCCACCAAGTAATTAGCAAAAACCACAACCAACCATTTCATCATCTTGTTTCAATTTAGATTTGATTTCGTTGGAAAAAAATTGTGTATGTAATTTTTGCGGCACGTTACAAGAGAATGCAGGATCTTGAGTACTATCGAATATAGTGCAAAAGATAAAGGAGATAAGAGTTTTTCAGATACCAAGTACATTGGAAGTAGTATGAAAGTCCCAGAATATTGAAAAAATAGGGGTATAATTATTTTTCCGAAGTTCAAAGTGTAAACTATCGCCCTTGGACACAAAAAATTTTTAAATTATCGATAACTAATTTTTTTTTTTGAAAATTTTTTTGGTGGTATCATGAAATTTTCAAACTTTGATCTAATCATAGGGTATAAAAATATTAACTTGGAGGGCTGTAATTTTTTGGGGGCACTTTGGGATTATTTTGCAACTATCAACCGTAATACCAGATCGATTTTTGAGAAAAACCAAAATTTGTTCACTCCAGCAGTTATTTGAACGATAAGAACGTGGCTGTGGCCTTAAGTATGTACAATAAAAGTAACGCGTTTCAAGGTTGTCTTCTAGCGAATCTATCAACTTGAGCAAAAAATTTGTAAAAATATTTTTTGTTGGAAATCTAATCAGCTTCATTTTTTACCTCCATTTCTTTTCTGTATCTAGATTAGGACGCATTTTAATGGCAAAAATGTGGATTTTGCGAGAGAAGGAACCGCGCGATTTTTTGCGAAAAGTTAGGGGTTTTTACGGACACTACTAGCTACAACATTCCGTAGAAAAACTTTGGCTCCCAAATCAGTCCAAGTTATAATCACAATTTGAATGAATTATAGGGCATCATTAATGTGTTTTAAAATAAAATATTTATAGCGTTAATATCAAAAATGAGGCTCCATCACTGGAGACTGCGTTTTTTTTTTTTTTTTTTTTTTTTTTTTTTTTTTTTTTTTTATAAAATAACAGTAGGTACCTACTTTTTGTCGCTCTCCAGCAAAATCGACACCATCAAAATATTTCAAGCAATTCAATCCGTCAGCAATATGCATCACAGCTACTCTGCAGCGTTTCTCAATACTTTTTTGAATTTCATGTTCTTCTTCGTTGAACATACTACCTAATTATGAATAATAACAAAATATGGGGTACCAAACATTTTTTTAATTTATCGAAAAATGTGCTTAAGAGAATAGTTTTCATATAAATGTTAAGTTGACACTTGAAAAATAAAACTGAGAATTAGTTTGTTCACCATTCATTAACATGTTCACTGAACTTCTGAATGACCCCTCAAAAATTTCTAGTCAACTGAAAGAAATTCTACCCAACGCAACTTGAGTTCGTCTATAATAATAGTATGTGAATTTATGTGGCAAAAATAAAATGCATGCAGAACTACTTGGAAAATTTGGATTTTCAGAAAACAAACTTTAAAGCCAAATTCCTCATCGAAAAATATATTATTAAAAAAATTGTAGGCTTTGAACCTAGGAAACCCAGGTAAGGGAAGGGGGAATTCTTCATTCCAAAAGTACTATTTCTTTCACAAGGTGGCTTTAATTAAGTGGAACACAGCTGCATCGTGAATAATAAAAAAAATATGATTCAAAACTTTATTCTTTATGAGAAATGAGTTTTCCACTAATATATTCATTATTGCGCGTGATTTAAGTGTTTTCAGTCTTATGCAAATTATCACATCAAAGTAATTTACACCGCATAGCGCATCCTACAAAAACCTTACAAACACCCCTGCCCCCACTCCCCAAAAACTCGATGTCTTTGGATCATTCTTCGATGAAGAATTTCATTTTAGGATTTATTACCCAAAAATTTAGGTTTTAAAAATAGTTTTGTATATTATACGTCATTTATAATACTTAGATTTTTATGTTATTCTTAAAAGGAAATTTCAATCTCGTATGGCCAAGGATGGAAATGTTTTTGGAGAGCTAAAGCTTTCTAAGAGATTGAGCGTACATTTATAGCAATACACCCATGTTTGCAGAGCATCAAAAGAGAGGTGTCACCATTTCACGAAATTTGGAGAGGTTCTGAACTTTTCAAAAATATGAAGTTTCACAGAAATTCTGCGACTTATGGACTCAAATACAGCAAATAATTCTATGTGAAAGACTATCAGCAAATGACAGCTGACGATGAGTCGAAAATTAAGAATGGTCGAATTCGTTGCATTTAAAAAAAAAAAACCTATGCAGCTATTCCTCATGACTATAGTTAAGTTTTTGATTAGGGCTTGTTCAGTTTGTAAATAACATTGCTAAATCCTTCATGTCTGCATGCTACAACCAATACGAAGAGTAAATAGCCTTACACTATCCCTTCTAAAACCACTTGAGAAGATGAATTTTGAACAAATATAGTATTTCTTGCCATGCAGTAATGATATTAATGCATATTTTTCAAATTATAAGTACTTGAAGCTCCTCTAATCATCCTCAAATTTTTACAAATCGCCATTTTGGGTTCATTTTGACCCAATTCAAGAGATCATATTCTGTTCACCAACTAACCCACACACAAAACTTTGACCTTTCTTGATTGATTAGGTGAGAAGATATAGAAGAATAAAGAAATTTCATAACTAAAACTTCCTCAAAAAAAAAAAAAAAAAAAAAAAAAAACGTTTTATGCTCAAACTGCCATTACAAATTTTTTCACACAGCCTTATGGATGTATTAATACCTACAACGCTATAGTGTCAACTCATCTTCGAAAAAAATGTTACTTATTTATCATATAGGAGTGTATGAGACTAAAGGCGCACACGCGCACTAAAATGATCAAAGAGTTGAAATGCGCATCGTCTCATAATCATTTAGACATTTCGAATCACTTCCCCAATTTTTTACATTTGTAACCACACCACCCTGCAAATGGGCATGGTGTAATCCTAACGGTTATAAATACAATGTGTAGCGCATTTCGTACTTCATTTGTCCATTCTGACTCGTTGTGCTATGTTTACTTAATAAAGCTGCGTTCATTAAACTCTTTTGCGTTCTTCCTTCTTTCTACATGCTGCGGGCAGAACACGTAGTATGTAAGCAGTAACAAACAGTGTGAATGCAGGTAGTGCATGCATTGTACCTATTAGGCCTCACACATCGGCCAATGCACTGAGCAGACATGAGATTGTTAGATCGCACGCAATAGGCAGCGCAAGTAGTAGGTATAGGGTTGATAGGTCACAACGCATCTTGCAGTGCACGAAGCGGGCTTAAGATCTGACGCAACGAGCAGCGTATGTAACGGGCTTGGGGATTTGCGCGTTTAGGGGCAGTAAATGTAAATATCTAGAGTCTTTTTCCTTCTATCTCGCCTATTTCATTATATTATACCCTCTCCCAAACCAGCTATTCCAACAAGACCATCGATATACATTTATTTATTTTAATTCGTCCATGCATTCATAATACCATGCTCATACAAAAAACAGGTTATATACACGCCTGGCAAGGATCGGATCTCAATTTGCTCATTTTCACAGCAGAAGAATCTCACCTAGTTAAAAAAATCTACATACCCTGTGCGCAATTGATTTTACACTTACATACCAGCGCAAAAATTTCCAACAGCTAATTTATATAATTTTAAAAAACATTGTAACTTAAAACTATGAGTTTATTTATAGTTCTATTTTATAATATAATTTGATGAGAAATTGAAATAAAAGACAATTCTACATACATATATAGTACATTTAATTTTGATTTTAAAATCATGTAATACGAATTTTGTAGAATGGAATCAATTGCGCACATAGTGTATATGATGGGCATTTACCAGAAGAGTACAAATGTCCGAAACCCAAAGATTTGAAAACCCCCACTCCCCATACCCTACTTCACAAATTAATCAGAAAAGCTTTAATAGTTCTTGATTTTATTATAAACTCACCTGACATGAGCAAGTTACCTGTATGCTTTTCATGGTTGTAAGTACATTTCTTTGATAATAAGAGTGTTTTAACAGTCATTTCAATATCATCACTGCTATCATCGTTAACATCACGAACGTCGTTATCATCAGCATTGTCATTTTTGCTTTCATTCATTACATTTCCAAAATTTAGGTCTTTTCTAACACGATCCTTAAAAATATTTTCGTAAACATCTTCCAATTTAGGACATGTCGGATCCGTGCTCAGTGGTATCAACGAGTCCGAAAACATATAATGTGCAGATGCAACAATCTAATTATGAGCATTACATAAATATGGGTTCGCATTATTCATTTACATACATATAAAATAAAATTTCACTACCTGAGGATACTTTTCCTTAGGTAAAAGTCTGATACAATTTTTTAACAACATTCGAATGGTAGCTGGATTTGTGGGTAATTTAACTCGCGGGGAGTGTATCATGTTTCTGGCAACCCTGTATAATAAAAGGGCAACTGGTATTGTAAAGGGATTTTGGGTACTATCCACCATATTACTGGAACATAACGATGTGAGGTCATATAATTTCACAACATCATCATCTTTTCCTGCAAATAAAATTTAAACGCATTTGTTAGATATGAATATAATAGATTGCCCATCGATTTTTCAAATGACATATATATACCGGGTAACTACTTGATTCGAGCACCCAAGCGAAAAAAATAGCTAAAAGGTGAAAAAATTCAAAACAAATATGCATTTTTGACAAGGAAAGTATGAATTAAAATTTTGCATTTCATTGATAGACGCTTTTAAGCATTAAATAAATATTATTTATGGTATTTATTCTTGCTAATATCATTCAAATTCATAATTTATTTCTATCAGGGAAAGATTTTTGCGCTTGGGGTGCTCGAATCAAGTAGTCACCCGGTATATATATACTAAAAAGTTGGACAAATGAAAATTCATTACAACGAATTTAAGAGGGAAAATTAAAGATTCGAGTCTTCTATTTAACTTAACGAAGGTCTATTAATAAAACTAAGTAATCTTTAGATCAAATTTGGGACATGATACACGTTAAAAAAAAAAACTTTGCAACATGGTGAATAGTGAATACATCATTATGAAAATCTCAAATGCATGTAGGAAAAGATTACGTACCTGATTATTTAAAATTTATCGAAACAAAAAATAATTATAAAATGGACAAACTAGTAATCGTAGACTGATAACTCCGTCAATGACGATGAAAGGCGCCTTCCTCGTAATTCGAGTTTCACTAGCACGAGTTGTCTTTCTATAAAGTACGCTCAAATAATAATGGAGATGATTACTTGTACTTCCATATTTTGGGCCCATTAAGGTGCTTAGCGAGAAACATCAGCACTTATTTTTATTGAGAATTCAGTGTATAATAATTTTGTTTTTATTGATTTTTCCTCTCCGCATCATCATAATTGTCGTACAATTGAAGAACACAAAATTTTCAAAAATGGTTATTATTACCCCCACCCCTCTTTGAAGGTTTTATCTTATAGGAAACTGAACGAAGAAAATTTCTTTACTAATCTAATTTACCCCTCCTCCTACTCCTTTCAGAGCTTTAAGCAAAAAACCCACTTTTTCCAGAGGTTTTTGTCCTCTCGCACATTTAGCCGGAGGGGTAGGCGATGAAACTTTTAGAATCTTACTTAGGAAGGCATTCTTCGCATGTATGGTATAAATCATTTTTCCTGTAATTTTTTCTAGGTCCGAACCAAAAATGACTGGGCTATAAGTGTTATCGTTGCGGGTGGTAGTTGAAAAATACGCGTTTTCATTCAAACTTCATTTTTTTTTCAGCATGTTGCACCCCCTAAAGGGACTTTTAAAAAATTATACGTTGTACCTAAGGGTATGACGAAGTTATGAAAAAAAATTCAGCGAAGGCACCCCCCAAAATTTTTTTGAATTTTTTTTTGAAATTTTCAACCCCCCCCCCAAAAAAATGAGGAAAAAATTTCAAAAAAATCTCAAAAAATTATCGTATAAACATACATGTACCTACTACGTATGATCTGTGAAAATTTCAAAAATTTTCCTCCGTTCTTACTGGAAATATCGCGAATTGAATTTTCAGCATATAATGCGTGATAATTCTGGAAGGGGAGGGGGTAGCGGGTCAAAAATTTAGCTGGAATGTTTTTAGGTCCAAAGTAACATTTGGAACCACTTTTGACCAAATTTGCGTCAAGGGCCGATTTTACCTACTTAATGGGGGAGGCCCTTTGTATGAATCAATGTAATAAATACAAAGTACTAGTGGAAATTTCTTTCTTTATGATGTGACAATTCTCCCACATCTCACTTTGAGGCAAACGGAATGCGAAATTTTTTGGAGGTAAACTTTGCTGATCATCAACAATGCGGATTGAAGAGGATTAAACGGATACATTATGGCTAAGATATGAATTTTGCAAGGAGACTATTAGAATGTTAATAAGAACCCCATTCTATACAGAACCTCACGAGAAAACCTGCAGGAATTAGTGGGAATAAAGAACGTATCCCTCTCTGAGTATAACTACAGATGAAGCTGTGGGTAAACTGTTCAAAAACATTTCCATACTACTATATAATAACTATTACTATGTAGGGTTGGAGTTTTTAAGCGTTAATAAACTGTCATTGTTTCATATACGAAACAAAACCCTGTTTTCTGCTCTTACTTCTTTCCAAATGCAGGTAGGAGGCTAAAATTTGGATATGTTTATGTCTGTGACTCACTCTTTCATAATATAAACCAAAAACGAAAATTTTAGTCAAAAAATTGCAGGAATTGCGAGTCAATGAATTAGATTCTAGTGGAATCCTGAATCTCGTTTCTTTTTTGAAAGAATCGAATTTAGGAATGGGTGATTTTGGTTTCTCAGGAATCACAAACTGAAAAACCCAATCCTTTTTTTATAGATAAATCTGTCCATCCGGCTAACTGATGCTGATGTATGCAATCAAAAAAGCAAACAACAACAAATGGTGAAAATAAATTACACAAACCTTTCAGCAACCAGTATGTATGGCCTGCTTTCGTAGCATTCGATTTAAGAAAAGCCAAAATATTTTGTGCCACATCTCTAATAAGAGCAGGTGAAAAATTTGAGTCTTCCATGTGGGGAAGGTCTTCCGTTTTTATCAATTCATACTTCTGAACGATACCATTAATGTGATAACACATTGCCACCTCTGGCACATTACACATTAAATTATCCAACCAATAGTCAATTCCAGTCAATACACTAATCGGTTTTGACATATCTCTGCAAAAAATTTATTGCATTACGATCATACCTTCATTACTTCTGTAACAAGCGATGAATTGGTGTAGAACGGAGGGAATTCCGCGTGCATGCACAACAACGATATCTATAAAATGCAACATGAATTCCCTACGTTCTAATGAATAATTTGCCATCTTTTGTAACGGATCTTTGATAATGGAATAATTGCAAGTAATTCATTCTGTCGCTAGCTGCCAGGCCTGGCAGCCAGGGAAGTTCGAAATTTTGATAAAAATTATATATACTAGGAATTGTCCATGTAAGGTGATCGTTAGGTGTTAAATTATTCGTCTGCATTTTAATTTTTAAAAAAAGGCATACATTTTTTTCCTTCTTATTTTCCTGTTTATCGTCGTTTATTTCTTTCAGGGGGTTATTACCCTCAAACATTTTTTTCACCTAATCAAAGTGGCTATTCTACTTCTTTCAATTTCATTTCTGTTACTGTTTGTACAAAATTCTCTCCATTATTGCTTCAATTTTTGACCCTATGGGTCTTATTGGTCCTGTTACTGTCACAGCCAAATGCTTCATGCAAGAAATTTGGAAATCAACTGTGCCTCTCATCGTAACATCGTCGATAAGTTCAACAGGCCTCATTGACTGTGCAAACCCAAAAATTAAACAAAAATTAAATCAAAAACGAGTACATTGGGATGACACTGTATGTAATGAAATTTTGCAACCTTGGAAAAAATTTTCAAAACATCTACATAATTTAAACAATATTTCCCTGCCTCGACAAATTATGTCGAATATCGCAAAAAATGTAGTTTTCGAACTCCATGGATTTGCCGATGCATCTTCGCGTGCATATGGTGTGGTGTCCTGATTTATTCTGGAGTTATTGATGAAGCGAGAAATTGCTGAGTCAGTTTACTTTGTTCAAAATCACAAGTAGCACCATTAAAGCAGATTTCAATTGCGCGTTTAGAGTCGTGTGAAGCTAATTTACTGGTAGAATTAGTTCAAAAATTAATGTCGATCTGAACTACAAGCATACAAATTGATCTTATTCGGTTATGGTCTGACTCAAAGGTAGCTCTGTTTTGGACAGCAGCTCCTTCATATTGGTGGAACGTTTTCGTTGCACATAGGGTCAGTAACACATAATCAAAAACAGAAAACTGTACTTGGGATTATGTCTGGTCTAATTCAAATCCAGCTTACATTTTATCGCGCAGAATACATACGCAAGATTTAACAGCTGATCATGAATGGTTTCTAGGACCTTCTTGGTTGAAAAACTCTACTAACCCACAGTCAGAAAAAATTTCCTTCCTACCAAATGTGAACGAAACCAAAGAGCGAAAAAAAACCTCATTTTTCTCAACGCCCATAATTCCATTTAAAAGTGATATTTTTAATCTAGTTGGCTTACCAGACACTGGAACAAATTCTGTTGAACGTGTCTTTAAAACTAGAATTGCAAAATTACGCAAATTGGTTGCGCAAATCGTCCGCTTTCGATTTAATACGCAACCTTATTTTCTTAAAGCAAATGGATTATTACAGGTATATGAGCTCCCTTACGCAGATAATATTCTTATAAAATTATCTCAAAATGAGTATTTTCATGATGAAATCAAAAGCTTGTTAAAAAATGAAAAGGTAAGTATTAAAAGTTCCATCGATAGCCTAAATCCATATCTTGATCAAAATGGTATTCTTCACATTGGTGATCTTACGTCGTAGGTATTGGATAATTAGAATAAATGGTGCAGTTTCACGATGTCTAAAAAATAGCCATACCTATGTTCGTTTCGCCGCAAAAACATATCAAACCATTATGGGGGGTTTACTTAAGGTAAGAATAACTCCTAATAGACCTCTTACACATACTGGAATTGATTATGCTAGACCCTTTTCAATCTTAGGCAAAGGTGGTAGGCATAAGGTTCAAATTAAGGCATATATTGCTACATTTGTTTATTTTGCCACTAAAGGTATTCATTTGGAATTAGTTTCAGACTTAACAACTCCAACATTCTTGGCGGCCCCAATCGTTTCATTGGTCACCGCGGAATTCCCACAAATATTCATTCAGATAATGGCACCAAGTTTGTTGGAACAAAACGCTCTTTAGCACAATTATCCATAAATAAAACTTGGCCTAAGATCGAAGAATTTGCAATAAATAAAAGGTTCCAGTGGCACTTCATTCCACCACATGCCCCTCATTTTGGAGGGATTTGAGAAGCTGGAGTAAAGGCAGTTAAAACCCATTTATATAAAGTTTTAAACAGTCGTCTGCTTAATTTTGAGCAATATATGACCTTACTGGTGGAAATTGAAGCTTGTCTTAATTCTAGACCTCTAACTGCTGAATTAGCAAATCCAAACGATGATTTAGAAGTCTTAACTCCTGGACACTTCTTATCTGGAGGTCCAATTACAGCTCTACCTTCCCTTAATTATGCTGACATTCTAGAAAATCGGCTAAAACACTGGGAAGCAGTGCGCCAAATGACGCAGCTGTTCTGGAAACGTTGGACTACGGAGTATCTTAATACGCTTCAACAAAGGTATAAGTAGCGAACAACAAAGGGAGAAATAAATTTAAATGATTTAGTTTTAATTAAAGAAACCAATATGCCTCCTACTCAATGGAAAAAGGATCGGATCACAGAGTTACACAGAGGATCTGATGGACAAATTAGAGTTGTTACTCTTAGAACTTCAAGTGGTGTGGTTAAACGACCAATAACCAAGTTAATATGTTTACCTAAAGGTAACTAATATTTACAGACTACCTCAAAAAACGGAGGGAAGAAACTATGACCAAGAACGGAGACGAGGAAAATATTCTCAAAGAACAACATAATATATAATTATCTTTACTTGACAAGTATCAAAAATGAGTAAATAAATATGTTGGCTAAACTTGTCACAATTATTTGAGGCATCACTGAGAAAAAAAAAAAATTTATCTGGTACCAGAGCTTTAGAATATTCTTTGGTGAAGGTATTTTCACCTATTATCCCTCCGCTATGAGTGGATTCGCATCTAGCCAATGCGAACAGAAAAAAATCAATTAAACCTTAACGACAGGTAAGCACAAGCACTTCTCATTAATGCCAATGAGAATTATGCAGTAAATAGGTCTTCCTCAAAATAAAATTATGTCTCTGAAAAATCCTGTCGACCCAGAGTTACTACTATTGATAGAAAAATAGATAAACAATAAATAAAGAAATAAATAAAATAAACAGTAAACAAATTATTGAGGTCAAGATACCTCAACGCGGGGAGAATGTAAGGTTTTATAAAAATACAACAAATAAAAATGAAATAAATCACGAAAAATATTCAACCTACATTTTTTTATAAATAAATAACGCGAAGTAATTAAAATAAGAATACTGTGTGGTAACTCTATCCAACAGGTAACATAAGAACTAGAATAAATTGGTAACTTGAATGGTAAAAACGAAATCATAATAAGCAGCGTACGCAACTTATAACGCACAATCTATATCTATATTTATAAAGGTGAGAAATTGTTTGTTTATTTGTATGTTTGTATGTTTGTACGCTTATAACTGGAGAACCGTCGGAGGGATTTTTTTGAAATTTCGAATTCGAGTTTTTATCGCTACGGAATAGGTTTTAAAATTGTCGTTTCGAGTTTAGCCCCCAGGTGGGGGGGAGGGGCCCCAAAATTTCATTTTCGGACCTCCGTCTCGAAATTTTTTTCCTTTTTTTCCGTCTAACCTATTCTACAGCGCGAGTACTTCATTTTTTGTAATAACTCCCAATGAGCCCCGAGGCACCCTTCACCCTTTAATCGGGGCCCAAAGTTCCGAAAAAAAAAACCAAAATCGATGAAATTAAATTTTTTTCGTATTTATCCTAAACATCTCATGTAAGGCGATGTCCCAATGATTTGTGGTCATTTTCAACTTCTTAGCCCCAAATGGCGGGGAGGGACCGAGCGAAAACCGAAATTTTCGTATTTTCGCTTCCGTTCGACCGTTTTTAATTTTTTTCAATTCTACGTCTTGGGATCCACAACACGAACGATATTTCAAAAATTCGAGAAAATCGATTGGTAAATGATCCCGCAATTGAAGACGAATGTGCGGAGAATTTCTATATTTTTGCGACGTTGGTCGCGTTCACGCAACGCGTTCGTTGCTTCGGCTGTAGGGACCAAACAGAAACGAAACCTGTCTGACCTTGAGCGTGGCGAATTTCAAGGCTTGAAAACGCTACTCTTATAATACGTATAATGGGACTGGAAAATATTGGAATGAAATTTTTTTTGTATACATTTTTTACATCAAGGGTTCCTCTTTAAGTAGGTACAAAAAAAAAATCGCCCGTTCTACAAAATTTTATTCGACGTTAACGAAAAATTTCCCATCTTTTCTAATAATTGGTATATAAACATTTTTTTTAATGCTACTTATATAATTTCACAACACAAATATTAAATTCAAGAATAATCGCAATCGGACAGCATGAACCAAAGTAATAATGAAAATACCAAAAAATACCACACGCGCTTACGCGTGGGTGAATAATTGTTTACAAATTTTAACGGCTTTTTTGCCAATATCTGCAAATCGCAACATGAAATTCCTCAGATGCGATTTAATGGTTGACATAAACGCATCTATTTGATTATCTCATTGATTTCATCTTATTAATCACTTTTAAAAACAATCATCATCAAATAAAAACTATTACCGATTCGTCGGATATCACCAAATGAAAACTATTACCGATTCGTTGGATATTTTTCATATTATCAGTGAAAAATGTAGATTTTTTCGGTGTGTTCGACCTTGAATTCTCGCGTAGATGGATATACTTCATGTTCAAACCCGTTAGAAAGGGTATGAAGTACGCGATTTTTTTTTTTTCTTTCCAAAGGTGTTCCCCGTATAACTTATTTTCCCTTTATGAATTGTAATTTCAAAAAAAAGTCGAAATAAAACGTGCATTTTAAACGTTTTTGAAAAAATGGACAACTTTTGAAATAATGATCCAAAAACAAAAAAAATACATCGGCGTATGTAGTTTTACAACACGTCAAAAAAAAATGAATATTATTTTTCATACAAGCAATTATGATAAGTTTTAGAGCCGAAAATTAGAATCTCCGTGCACGTTTTTGCAGAGCATAAGCGCGTGTATTAGCACAACAGTCTGTCAAATTTTAACGGTTTTTTGACTGACGACTTCGGAATTTTTTCTCAACACGCCAGTTGTTGATTGTCATCGCAACTACCTACAGCTTTTTTTAGTTTCATTGAAATTTGTATTTTTTTGCAATTGAATATTGAATATAATATATTAAACGATTTACGTTAATATATTAAACTATACTCGCGTTCGTATGCTCAAACCCGTTGAAAATGGTATAAATTACCTGATGATTTTTTTTTTCAGTGTGTTCACCATACATTTTATATCCAATTATGAATTTTAATTAAAAAAAAAAAAATTAAAATAAAACGCACATTTGAACGGTTTTTCAAAAAAATGAATTACATTTGTGTATGTCTATGTACTTTTACAACAGGAAAAAAATGAACATTATTTTTCATAAGAAATTATGATGAGTTTTAGAGCCGAAATTGGAATCTCAGTGCACGTTTTTGCAAGCGTGTATTAGCACAACGGCTGATGACTTCAGAATTTTTTCATAACACGCCAGTTGTTGATTGTCATTATTACTACCCACAGATTTTTTTTAAATTTAATTTAAATACTCTACTTATAAAGAAGTTTAATTACTTATGAACATGATGATTGATGATAAACAAATTTTTCCCACATCATTTCTGTACATCCCCATGGAAAAAAAGTATTCAGCTGGTAAAGGCTTATAAATCTGTGTTAAAATCAATTTATAAATTTAGGGGAGACTCAGGCATATAGAGCAACCTTTTTTTTAGTTGGTTCTAAAATACGCTGTAATTCCAAAAAACATCTGGAAACAGCTTATTATGAAGAAAAAACATTTCTCTTTCAGAATAAGTGAAAAGTCATGTAACAAGAAAAAATTCTTTTGAAGATGCAACAAAAGTTTGAAATTTGATTCTCGATTTTTGGTAGTACACAATCAGTTTATGTCAAATTGAAAAGAAAAAAAAAACAAAAAAAACAAAAAGAGTCTCGATTTAGCATCGTTAACGTTAACACGTATCTATCGTATGTTCGTATCGTATGCGCTAGCCGTGTGACTGAACGGAGTGTTTGTTGCGACTTGTATATTAATGCGTTTTCGCAAGTTTTCGTATCTAATTCTCGCTACCTCGCGTCAACCCTACCATGTCACCCGAGGAGTTGGCCGAGAAGCTTCTCAATCTCGAGAATGAGGTCAAGGCCTTACGCAGCGAAAATGCCGAGCTAAAAAATAAGTTAGGTATGCGGCAGTTTTTAAAAACTCCATCAGCTGCGACGAAATCTGATGTAATGTTATGGAGACTGACCAGGCTAATAAAACGGTAAGAAAGCCACCTCCTTTCTTCGTTAATGGTATAAAGTCAATTGCAGCCTTTAATGGCATGTTAACGTCGGCGGATATAAACCCGTACGAAATGAAAGCTTTGGCAAATGGTGAAATTAAAGTTCAACTCAACAGTCCTGACGATTATAGAAAATGTCGTAAGCTACTTAACGATATTCATAATCAACCCGATGAAACAAAAAAAACGGTAGGACCAATCAATTACCACACGTACCGTTTACCTGAAGATAAGCCCTTCACGGTATTTATTCGCGGACTTCATCATTCAACTGATATTAATGATATCATTTCGGAACTAGGTAAAGCAGGTCACGAAGTGTTGAATGTTATCAACGTGCATATAAAGAAACGAGTAGATAACAAACCAACGATCGTTAAACTACCTTTATTTAAAATAGACCTCAAAATGCAGGTTAATAATCGAGAAATTTTCGATCTTAAGTCTATGTCTTATTGTCGCATCAAGGTTGAGATGCCAAGAAAATCCACAAGTGTCCCACAGTGCAAACGGTGTCAAGACTTTGGCCACTCGGCTAATTACTGTACTAGGACTCCAAAATGCGTAAAATGTGGCGAAAAACACCTCGCAAAAGATTGTAAGTTACCTAAAGCTAGCCCACCTCGCTGTGCTAACTGTAAAGCAGAACATACGGCTAACTACAAAGGATGTTCTTATTATAAATCTAAATCTCTTCCGGGTAAAAAACCAATATCAGCGGTAGAAAGACTGAATGAAACTAGGCTCTTGGCAGCTCGATCTCAGGTAGGCAACAATTCAAACACATACGCTGATATAGTTGCCGACAAGCAAAAAACTCAGGCTTTGCAAGGCGAGAACTCAGTTCGAGAAGCGAACGATAGTTCGAAGATACTCGAAATTTTAAACCGAATGGAAATGGCTCAAAAAGACTTTAACGAGAAGATTAATAGCATCGAAAGGCGTATTTTTGAACTAGAAAGTTCGAATATCAATTCACCTAGTCCCCCGCGAAAACACAAGAAACAGAAATGATCGATTTCACTTGTGTTAAAATAATCAGCTGGAATGCTAATGGTCTTTTAGCTAAAAAAGACGACCTAGCATCTTTCTTGCATGAAAATGATATTGATATCGCGCTGATATCAGAAACTCACTGGACTAGTTACACCATTCGTCCTAAAATTCAAAATTATTCATCGTATCTCGCGAATCACCCTACTTCTGTTGCAAGAGGAGATTCAGCAGTCTTCATAAAAAATAGCTTATCTCATCACGATATCGGTGCATTCATCACAGATAGCATTCAAGCTTCTATTATCGCAATCCACTTAGCTGATCAAGTATTTCATGTTGGCAGCATTTACTGTCCACCACGTTGCCCTCCTCAGGAATTTGAGTTCGATGAACTTTTTACTCATCTTGGACCTAAATGGATTCTAGGTGGCGACTTCAACGCCAAACACCCTAAATGGGGATCTCGTCTCATTTCTCCTCGAGGTCGTGTGTTGTACAATGCGTGCTTAAAAACCAGCGCCTACGCAGCATCCTCAGGCAACCCAACATATTGGCCATCAGATCAGCAGAAGCTACCTGATGTCATAGATTTCTATCTTATTAAAGGCCTCCCTCCTCAAAATACGAAGGTGGATTGCCTAATTGACTTAGCTTCAGATCACCTTCCAGTCTTACTCACCATTTCCAAAGCTCCTATTCGTTTTATAATCCGTAGACCTATTATCAACAAGTCCACCAATTGGGACCATTATCGTGAACTTGTTCACTCTAATATCAATCTCAATACCAGCTTTAAGACTAAAGAAGAGTTGGATCAGAAATCTTCGAATTTCACTGATATGCTGCATGATTGTATTCGTCAGTGCACATCATATGATGACCTTCAGGGAACCAGGTTCGAATACCCTAATCATCTCCGTATTTTAATAAAACGTCGACGCAAAGCTAGGAAAGCGTAAGCATTCAATCAATTGTGTAAGACAACCTCTAAGGCCTTTAGAGAATGGAAGAACTCCTCTTTTGAATCATACTTGGCCTCCCTCGCACCCTCGAAGGAGGCGGGATATTCTTTATGGAAAGCGGCCAAAAATCTGCGCAGACCTATACCTTTTAATTCGCCACTCAGAAGAGATGATGGCTCCTGGGCTAGAAGTGACTCGGAGAAAGCTGAGCTTTTTGCTAACTACTTCGCTAATATCCGAGATAATGAAATTAATTCAAATGTATCGACAGATACGCCAAATAATGAAGATACTGCCATTACACCTACGTCACCTAAGGAAGTGGCTGAGCTTATCGACGACCTTAATCGTAAAAAGTCGGCTGGGTCAGACGAAGTAGTTCCTTGTATGATATGTGAGCTACCGCGTAGTGCAATAATTTACCTTACCAGTTTGTTTAACGCTGCACTCAGATTACACTACGTACCTGTCACGTGGAAAAAAGCTAAGATGATCGTAATTTTGAAACCAGGTAAATCATTGGAAGATCCTAGCTCATACCGTCCAATATCTTTGTTACCAATTATCTCAAAAATTTTTGAGAAAATAGTACGGAGCAGGCTCCTTCCTGTTATCTCCAAGTTTAACGTCATTCCAGATATTCAATTTGGTTTTCGGGAAAAACATTCTACTATAGAACAAATTCATCGCGTTGTCAGCGCCATCACACAGGCACTAGAAGAAAAAGAGTATGCACTGGCTGTGTTCCTTGATGTTAGTTGTGCCTTCGACAAGGTATGGCATGAAGGACTTATTCATAAGTTACTAAGACATTTCTCTTCGAACATGTGTAAGCTCGTAACATCGTACCTTGAGGATAGAACTTTTTATGTACAAGTAGGAACTGAAAATTCTCAAATCAAACCAATTTTAGCTGGAGTTCCTCAAGGAAGTGTTCTTGGGCCCCTGCTCTACTTAGTTTACACTAGCGATTTTCCCACGACTGACTATGCTACGACTACCTTATTCGCTGATGACTCGGGAGTTATAGTTCGAGACAAAGTATATGATTCGGCGGTAGATAAACTGCAATCTTGCATTGATAAAATCCAAAAATGGGCGCAAGACTGGAAAATCAAACTTAACGAAAAAAAGTCAGTAAGAGTGGACTTTACGCTTCGCAAACATGGATACTCTCCGATTATACTTAACGACAAACCAGTTCCTATTGCCTCACATGCTCGCTACTTAGGTCTTCACCTTGATAGTAAGCTAAATTGGCAAGAGCATATCAAGAGGAAACGCGATTTACTGAACTTACACTTTCGTAACTTTCAGTGGCTAATAGGTAGACGCTCTAAGCTTAGCCTAAAAAACAAGAGGCTAATCTATAACTCGATCTTCGTCCCTATGTGGGCCTATGGAGCGGAGATCTGGGGCTCAACTAAAGACTCTAACAAATTGGTTATCGAAAGATTCCAAAATAAAATGATGCGTTGTATCACGCAAGCTCCTTGGTTTGTTTCAAACGATGAATTGCGCAAAGATCTGCGGCTTGACTCCGTTAGTGAAGTTATTAAGAAAAGGGCTAATAATTACTCTAATAGACTTCACAAACATCCCAATGTGGAAGCGCTCATCTTGTTGGATTCGTCCTTAACTACAAGAAGATTAAAAAGGGCTCATCCCTTGGACTTAATAAATTAGTCAAAACCCGTGTACTTTACTTTACGATAAATTTAGGTTAATGATAAGTATAATGTCAGATTCCTCAAATAAAATATTATAAAAAAAAAAAAAAAAAAAAAAAAAATGTCCGGTTGCAAAATATTACCACGTTAAACCCCTACCAAATGTAAATATTGCCAACTTTTCAGAATGAATAGGCACAGCTATAATTTTGATGATTCTTTATGCCTGGCCGGTTCTCTTATTTTATGGAATTAATAATTGTTATTCAAAAGTGAAAAGAAGTGATACGAATCGAGCGAGCGAAGCGAGTGAGAAATAAAAAAATCAAACGATGTGAGTGAGCGAAGCGAGCGAAAGGGCGCGAGCGTAGCGAGTGACCAACGGGGGGTCTGGGGGCGGAGCCTCCAGCTGGCAGCGCGAAGCGCTGCTAGTTTGGTATATTGCGTCAAAGTCCAACCTACCGGGTTGACAATTGTTAACCAGATGAGTCAGTTGTCGCTCGTTTTTATGTAGTACGTACAAGTGTACAGGTAGGAGAGATAGAAAGACATTGTAATTTAAACAATATATGAGTAATTCTAGAATTGTGAAGACGTGTGTTGTTTTTTGAACATTGAAGAAACTTTGAATTTGAAGTAATTAAAGATTTCGAGAGTCGAAATTACACAGTTTAAAGGTTTTATTGAGTGAAGAGAATTTTTTTACTGACATAATTTTCCCTTCCCCCTCTCCTTTCTGAGCTATAAGCAAAAAACAATTTTTTTAAAGGTTATTGCCCCTTTCACATTTAGCCGGAAGGGTCCCGGGGTGCAACTTTCAGCGTATAACTTAGGGAGGTATTCTTCGCATATATTGTAAAAATCAACTTTACCAGGGTTTTTTTTCTAAGTCTGACCCAAAATTGAGCTAAAATGACTCGACTATTATATCTAATACCTTATATTACACTACTAATTATATGCATAAACATAAATATTATTATACTGATTTCATTAGATTCGCGGGGATACTTAGATGAACAGGAGGGGGGTAATTGTCATGCAAAAAATGTACATGTCCAACTTAAGCATGTGGAATTCTATTGCATCTCCTAAGTGTCGCATGTGTTTCTTTGCTGACCAACAAAAAATGTCCATTTGCATATCACATTAGTTGGTTGCATCATATTACATGAAATAAAGTGAGATATTCACGTTCAACAAATTCTCCATTTCAATATAATAATAAGAAAGTGACAATCTACGCAAATCAGCACTGCTAGTTAGCAGTTTTGGGCGCGCTCTATTATTGCAGCGCTGAAGCTACATTTTTATCCCTTCATATTATCTTATTTATACTCAAAGCTATCGAAGGGTAGTATATTTTACGAAACTTAATTTCGATACAGACCCTCTCAGTAATCGCTGAAACCTCTTTAAGCTTTTTGATTTCAATAACATATGGCACGCTCATTTGTTATCTTTGCTTTTGACTGTTTGTAGTCTACATCTTCTTACATAGTAGATGACAAACGCACACTATGCTAAATGAAAGGCAAAACCAGGAAGGAATAAAGGATACAAACTGGGAACCCATGTATCCACAGGTAATCTTTTAATCTACTACACCTTCTTGGCAAATATCAAACTTCTAAATTTTTTATTTCTTGTATCCTTGTCTAAAGCATAATTTTGCCATCAATACCACTTACTAACCGCAATCTTAAACTAACGCAAGGATGGGTACCTCCACCAAAAATTGGCATATCTGTACCCAACAGCATTTGGATATTATTGAAAGTCCAAACGACATTTCGAGCAAACATCTGTTCAGCATTGCTATCTGGTAGTTCGCCATTCAAGTTGAATTCAGGAAGAGGTGGCCGAGTCTAAAAATAAAAAAGAATTCAAAAACTAATTCATCAAAACTTAGTTCAAAATGATAAAAGCTCAAAGTCATTATTTGTTTCATCAATATTGTTGAAAGAAGAAGGATGAAGGTAGATACAGATATACGTTCAATTGTAAACCATAAAACAATACAGATATATGTACAATTGTAAACATAAAACAAAAACCATAAACAGCCATGTCACATAACTGGAGATGACTTCGTAACTGAGACTTCTTCAGGTTTGCAAATAGCGTTGCTAACCTTTCATGTCTATAGGCCACAACCAGTACCAAGTCAGAACACCTCTACCCTATTCCTTCCATAGCCACTAAAGGAGTTATATTTGGAATAATGCAGTATTATTTTCTTGCCTACAACCATTATACTTACAGTTAGCTCATATTTTTCAAATTATTGCATTTCAAGGCTCCTTAAATTTACTCAAATTTCGAAGACCCGCCATTCTGGATCCATTTTCGCCAAAATTCAACGTGTCATTCTGGTAGCAAACTAACCTCACATAGAAAGTTCGACCTTTCCTTTTTACTTTCAACCATTATCTACTTTTCTAACTTTTCCACAATTACACGTTTTCTCTAATGTTTATTTTTATGCATATATATTTATACACTTGCCCAATTCTCCGACCCTGCTCATTTTGGATGTTAGAAAGAGGGAAATGAGATAGCAAAAATTCTTTGTTCTAACAAAAAGTCGATTTGTAAGAAGATATAGAAGATACGTGAAATTTCTGGCAGTTACTTACCATCCAAAAGCCACTTTTTGCTCTAACTCCCTTTCAAATTCATTTGGGAAGCTAAAATCGAACAGGTTAGTCACTTATGCCCATTTCATCAAATGGCATCACAATAAGAAGTTTTCCATGATTTTTTTTTGAAAAATTAAAGTTGAATTTGGTGAAGAGATAGTATTCATGAAGAAATATGTAGATGACAGTATTTTTTATGTAAGAAACGAGGTAGCAGATTAAATATTAAGTTACGCTAATGTGCTGCATTTCAAGATTCATTTCACAACTGAACACGAAGATAACAGGGTGACCAATTTCTTACTGCAACATGAGAAATTGGGGACCTCCAATAAAAACAAAAAATTTCTTTTTTAATCACGGTGCACAACCGTTCACTAAATAATCCATTCGGAAAATGCCCCGCATCTAAGATTGTGCACCGTTGTGTTTTCGTTTAAATGTCACAGATAGTAAAAACCTATTTCTGGTTCTACCTATCTTAAACTGGATCCACGTCCAACGCACAAAAGCGTGAGCGCAGCAGTCTCTTATCACCTGTGTTGGAGGCAAAACCCGTGTATTCGGAAAAGTGCATTACGAAAACGTGTCCGCGAGAATGATTAAACTTTTTTCGTTTTTATTGATTGTGATTTCTTTATTTGTGTTTTTATTCGGATTTGTTGGTCTGCTTGAAAATGTAAGCGACACCAGAGTCGCCGAAGATTTCCTAACTTACGTAAGCTTCTTCATATTCGTAGTATAGATAGGATGTCACCCTATTTGTTTGTTTCCTTTCAAAAGTTAGATAAAATTATGTTGTGAACAACAATCGTCGTCTTTTTGTTTTTATTTTCGTGAATTAGGAACATAGCGCTGTAGTGGCGTTCGAGTAGATTCCTACTCGCTTGCCCTTGGTGTACTTTAAAGCCACTATAAGTTCCCCCAGCCTCACCTCTGCGTGGTGAGGCGGCTAAATATGTGGTATTATACCACATTACATATCACGGTTTCTACCACTCAAAATCATTTCTTTACGAAACTATACGTATAACCCACATCCAGCCGTAGGATATTACTTCAGGCATTCTGAACATAATTTGGCCCGTTTTGGGAAATAATTGTTATCACGCTGATTTTGGTATAGCTGTCAGGAGTAATACCACAAACTATATAATAAAACTCGCCACTAGCGCAAGTGGTCAAGTTGACCAACTTTACGCTAAAACTCCAAATTTACCAACTTTCAAATGCCAAGAGGGGGATGCTCCTCCCCCCTCCTTCGGTACGTCCCTGCCTATCTTTTAAGTTGTATCAAAGCATATATGTGTACGAAATTTCATTAAAATCGGTTCAGTGGTTTTGGAGATTAGCGTAAACGAATATCGTGAATGGTAGACCACCGTTACTCGGTCGTAAATGGTAACCTTCGTTGGGTATGCATATCAATGTAAGTGAAGTGCACATAATAAACGATCGTGATAAAGTTGAAAAAGCTATAAACGAAATCAAAGACGAATTTAAAGAAGTATTCGACAAAACTAACGGTCCGTATAATACGTGTAAAATAAGTGTTAAGTTGAAAGAACACTCGAAACCAAGATACATGAAACCACGTCCTGTACCATATGCAATCAAAGATAAAAATACTGAACAACTGGAACATATGGTCATCGAAAGAGCTTTACAACCTATTGAAAAATGTGAATATGGTACATCTATCGTAGCAGTAGCGAAAAACAGTAAGGAGTTACGATTATGTGGTGATTACAAGGTCACAATAAATAAAGACATCATCGTTGATCGTCATCCAATGCCATCGCTTGAAAAAATTCACTCGGTATGTCTAACGCTTATCAACAATTAGAAGTAGATGACGAAACTGGTGAAAAACTTGCATGGTTAACACACAAGGGAATATTCAAAGCAAAACGTTTAATGTACGGTGCAGCATTAGCGTCTGCGATATTTCAACGTGAATTGGAGAAGATTCTTGGTAAAATCGAAAATGTTGCGAATTATCAAGATCATATACTGACTGGTGATAAAGATATCTCTCATTATAAAGAAAAATTACGCATCGTATTGAAGAAATTACAGAATACAGGTTCAGTGTTGATTCAATAAAAATGCATTTTTTTTCCAGACCGAAATAGAATTTTTAGAACATCGATTGAAGGAAGACGGTCTTATGGTACAAAAAGATCGCATCACAGTTATTATGAATACGAAAAATCCTCAGAATTTACAGGAACTAAAATCCTGGCTAGGTTTCATTACTTATTAGATGAAATTCATTCCAAATGCAGCCACAATTTTAAAACTGTTATACATACTAAAGAAAAAAGATGTCCCATAGCAATGGACAACTGAATGGGGTACAACTATACAGAAAGTGAAACGAATTTTAAGCCCTTCGAATTTTCTTATTCCTTTTGGCCCAAACCTACCATTAGTGCTACAAACTGATGTAAGTTCCATAGGAATTGGTGCTGTTATTCTACACAGAATGAATTCAAGCGAATTAAAACCGATTTATTTTGCTTCAAAAACATTGAATAAAGCTGAAAAATGATACGCTCAAATTGATCGTAAAGCCACAACAATAATTTTTGATATTAAGAAATTTCATCCATATTTGTACAGTACCAAATTTAACCTCCAAACAGACTACAAACCATTAATGAATATTTTTGGTCCAAAGAATGGAATTTCACCTACTGCTGCGAACCGCTTATAACACTACTCCATAATACTAGCTGGATATGACTATGAAATAGAACACATCCCAGCAAAAAAGAATCTCATAGCCGATTTTTTATCGAGATTATCTAATGATGATCCAAATACATCAACAAACAAGGAACGCTCGACGATTGGAGTTATTAACGAAGTCTTCGAACGTTTGGATTTAAATGTAATTGAACTAAAGACATGCGAAGATAAAACATTGAGTAAAGTGAAAAAATTTGTACAAAATCGCTGAAAAAGCGTAAAAGTTGTAAGAACAACGAAATTATTCAAAAATATTGCCTAAAAAGAAGCAACATTGTAATCAAAAATGGATGTCTTATACATGGACACAAAATAATCATGTGAGAACAGTTACATCCTCAGTGTTTGAAGAAATTACATGAAACTCATTTTGGTATTGTTCGCATGAAACAAAAAGCTCACTCGTATTTTTGGTGGCCACAAATTGACCGTGACATCGAAAATTTGGCGAATTCCTACGATGCATGTCAAGAAAAGATGAATCCACCTAAAATGGAATTAGCAAAATAGAAATATCCGAAGAACCCAAACGATCGCATCCATATCGAATTTTTTAAAATAAATCACAAAAACTTTTTATTAATCTTCGACGAATATTCAAAATGGATAGAAATCAAAGTGATGAACGATATGACATCCATATCAACAATTGTGGGTATTCTAAAAACACTAATATCTGACAATGCACCTCAACTAGTGTCCAAAGACTTTGAAAAATTTCTTCAAGAAAACTTCGTAAAGCATTTGAAATCGCCTCCATATCATCCCGCCAGTAATGAAGCGGCTGAGAGAGCAGTGATGGAAGCGAAAGACAAAATCAAGAAGATGATATCTGCGAATAAAAGGGAATGTGAAACGATAATTGCAAGATTCTTAGCTGATTATCGAACGACCCCACACCAAACAACAAGAAAATGCTCAGATGAATTACACATTGGTAGAAAAGTTCGAACTCAATTCGACCTACTGAGAGAATGTAATGAAGACCAATAGAAGAAAAATTATGAAGGAAAACGTAAAGCCGAATTTGGTAAAAATGTAATTAATATGGATTCATATGGTTATTGGGGATAAGTTGTATACTATATCCCGAATTCACTTCCATACATGATGTTGGAGGGGGGAAGACGGGGTTATCAACCTAAAATAGTGGTGGGGGTACAGGAGGGGTCGAAAATTTTTTATTGCTGTGTCATATGACAAAATGAGCCCAAGTGACAAACGTATTATGATTTTAGCTTCCTCAGTGATTTTGGAGGGGAGTTAGAGCAAAAAACGGCTTTTGGAGGAGAAATTGCTGCAGGAAATTTCATGAATCTTCCATATCTCATCACCAAATCGGCCTAGAATGGTCAAACTTTGTGTGTAGGATTAGTTTGTGACCAAAATATAACCACTTAAATTTGAGTAAAAATGGATCCAAAATAGGGGATTATCAAGATTTGAAGATAATTTGAGGACCCTCAAATAGTTATAATTTGAGAAATATGTGTTCGCATGATTATTTCATGGCAAGAAATACTACATTTGTGCCAAATTCAACTTCGTAAGTGTTTTTAGAAAGGATAGGGTAGGGGTTTTCAGACTTGGTATTGGGTGTGGCCTGTAGTCATGAACGGTTAAGCAAGGTTATTAGTAAATCAAAACAAGCTCCAGTTAAAAACTCAGCTCCAGTAATGCGGCATGACTGCTTACATTTTTTTTTTCTTTAGTGACGTTAAGGGTGGAACTTCATTGAAGGATTTATAGAACATTTAAGCTCATTAAGTTATCAAGAGCGAAGTATATACCTGCATCAATATTCAGATTAAATGATTTCGTTTTAAATTCACTCGACTACACTTTGTTGAAGTTATTACTCGCCACGATTGGTTAGATACAAAATAGGAGCAGGAACCTGATTATTTCATTTGTGGTGCATTTACAAAGCTAAAAAACCATATCCTATACATTTCACGCTACTGTGCTTATACTGAGTACATATACTATACTACATATTATTGGTGAATAACAATACCGTATTCCGTACTTTTTCTAAGCTACCACAAATTTACACACTACCTAAATACGTGTTAGGTGGTGAGGAATTTCAAATTTATGTACGATAATGCGTATACCATTTTCGATTTCACATATTACATAAATATGTGAGGAATTTAAAAATTTACTAGTGATATACCTCTTCAATTTTACGTATTACAAATTATAATCCATAAAGAGAAAATATGGTGTATGGGGAACACATTAAAAAAAATCCCATATTTCATACTTTTTTCCAACGGATTTGAACATTATTGTGGTGCATCGACGCTAGGAGACTATAAACACGGGTATGCTGGGCCACCACAATGTTCCAGAAAAAGCACGTCAACGCAGCTACCTCACCACACTGGCCAAGTTGTGCTCTTAATGGAGAGATAGCTGTATCAAAGGGCTTTTCAAAAAACAATATGGCGGCCCAGCATACCCGTGTTTATAGTGCCCTATTGACGCGAGTGTTCAAAGGGGAACATGTTTACATTGTGTATCTTGCGTCTAGCGAAATGCGAGCGTAACGAAAGTGTTCTTAAACGCGCTTGTCATTTACAAACGTTGAAGATTTTCTAATTCATAACTCGCAATTACAACCTTATTTTGGGTCCGTTCTTTTTAAAATTTTCATAAATTTTTATTGTTATTTTCAGTGCGATTACCAAAAAAAAAGTTTTTTACTATGAGAAAGAAAAATTACATAAATTTTTTTTTTACCCCCTCCCTCAAATTCTATAAAAAAACAGTTGAAAATCTACACGAATACTTGGGTAACTACAGCGCAAACGATGTTATACTTATTTTTGAAAAAAAACTAAAATAAAATGATTATTATTTTCACGATGCCACTTCTGAGTGAAATTTGAGAGGGAAAGGTGCTCTAAAAATGGAAAATGGTAAAAACATAAGAAAATCGATTTATGTTCTAGAATTGATTTTTAAAAAATGCAATTTTGAAATTTAGAAGGTCCTTATTCAAAATTTTGACCCTCTTCCTTCAATTTTGGGGTTGGGGGTTTGAGTTAGGGGCATAGACTTCCTTCTTGTTAATACGAACGGGAATCAAAAATTACATCAAAATCGGATCGTAAGTTGTGATTGTGAAAAGTTACAAAGAAAAATCTCAAACTAGGCGGATTCATATATACCTTGCGCCCAAGTGATTCGGGTACAGTCAGCGAGAAAAATCTGTTTTCCAATTATTTAAAATTGGTTTTTTCAAATACAAAGAAACTCCAACGCAGTTGAAATGAATTTATCAGCCTTAAAATTCACTGAAGTAATTTTGAAAGTAATTTCTGATTTGAATATTGTAGTTTAACTCTTATTATGTTATCAACTAACAGAGATTTTTGCACTGATTGTACCCGAATCACTTGGACGCCCGGAATACTGAGATTATGTACATTGAAAATGTTGACATTATCTAGCTAGGGAGGTATACGCTCTGATTGAGATGATTCTGGTTTTATGTTTCAGCACTTCTTACATAGAATACGAAAAATGTCGTTAAATTTTGGGAGGTACATCAAAAAAAGTTCCCTGAAAAAAGACTTCGTAAGCTCTATTGAAAAAACGTATTCAAGACCTCCCTATCGACCAATCACAAACACATAATGAAACCAAGTCTATACATTTAGTTGTCATCCTTTTTCATTCATGAGCTTACCGAATTGGAGGATTTATGCTTGTTCTGGGTACCTCTATCTGATTTCAGTTTTTCAGGCTGCTTTTCTTCTAAATGACCAATACTGTGATACAAAAATTTTGAAATCAGGTTTTCTTGTTGCAAAGCATACCGTCTCTTACTTTCATGAGTGATGCATTTTTTCTAAAATTCAATAATGCAAATAAATTTCTGTATCAACATTTTCTAGGCATGTATTTGAAATGAAATAATACATACCGTATTCTCCACTGATTGAAACACATTTTCCAATAAAAAATTCTTCAACGCATTCCAATTAATATCAGCAGATCTGAATAAGAACTTATGGATATCGAAGTCATCAATTAACAAAGTTGCTTTAATACGATGAACCAGCATGCTCACCTACCATTTTTTATTTTTTATCATTTGTAATTAAATGTAATAATAATGTTTGCATTAACATTAAACACTAAGCAAAATGAAGCCCTATTAAGATTAATAGTAAATAGTACATTGCTTGATTATGCACTATAAAGTGTGTGTTAAAATAGTGGTAGGTTTATGAATTTTGAAATATGGGAACGCACACCCCTTAAGAAGATTACAAAAATGATAAATAAATAATATTTAGAAAATTTCATCCTTTGCCTTTATTTTGTCCAAATCTATGCTATAAAATATGTGGAAATTTAGAGTTAGAATAACACTCTAATTCTTGTAACAGATACAGCGCAGGGTAAGTATTACCTCTATCATACATTCTATCGAGTCTAAAACTCAAGTTTCCGGAAAAATTATTTCAATATTGCATTTCTTATTCAAATAGTCTACAGTTCATCTCGAAAAAGTGTTCAACCAGCGGGATTTTTTGAGGACCAAAAAATCCAGCTGGCAATAGGTAGATATAGGTTGGACATTAGGAAATATGATAATTTTAGCGATGGTCACGGTCACAATGGGGGGCTGGGACCTAAAAACCCTCTTTTTTTGACCTTCAAGGAGACCAAAAAAACTCAACTGGGTTACAAAGGAGGCTGTCCACTGAATATAAATATGAGTTCAGATCTACTGGCTGCGGTCACAACTGCTTTTTATTGCAGTTTTTACGCAGTTTTTATGCAATTTTCGTCATTTTTCACACTTAAATTGCTCTATGAGTATAATTATACCCGGAGACCGAAAAAATCGCTCACACATTAGTAAAGGAACGCATTTCGAATCTACCGAACCCTCGTTCTTAAAAATTTGTGGTCACAATACCTAGTAATTGCATACTGAATTTGTGCATACATGTAAATTCAGCTAAAAATGCATTTCTTCAACTTTTTCAAAAAGTAAACTTGCAACCTATCAAAGTGGGTTAAAATTTCGCGTACAATTCAAAAATCATAAGGAAAACTATTTTTGACTTTATCTGAGAAAAGGGCATGATGGGACAAGATAGTCGAAAATGCCCCAGAGAGCTTTTCGAACGGTTTCTAGGGCAAAAGGTGGGCCACATCAAAAAAAAAATTTGACCAAAATTTCAGGCTCCAGTTGCGCCTATTTTCGGAGATATAGGCAAAAACAAGTTTTTCGATTAAAATTTTTTTTCTCGCCTTATTGTAAAGGTGGAAAGTTGAAATTTTTTTTTATAGTATTTTGACAATAAAAGGGATTTTCAGTAATTTTTTCAATTATTTTCGATCAATTTTAAAAGAGTTATGCAGTTTTTAAAATTTCAAACCTCCATTTCTATGGCAAGTTTTCGAGGTGCGATTATGAAAAAATTACATAAAATGTATCTTTCACCACCAAAGATACCATAGAAATTTCAGAATTTTTGGAGTGGTGCAACATAGTCAAAAAAAATAAAAACTATTGCAGCGCGCTATAAACCAAGCGTTGCGGTACTATGCGCGCTGTAGACCAAACGAACGTTACGTGACGTTGCGTCGCCGCCTCAACGGTGCATAACAGCTTAACTGATCTTCTCACGCTTCAAACATTACTTAGGCAAATATTTTTTCCTTTTTGGTTTACTTATAAGTGAACTCCTACAAATGATCAATCAATAGGCCTATTCGTCTGTTTGTTTGAAGAAAAAAATTATTTCACCAAAAAAACAACCAATATTAAAAAATTATAACAAAAATAATTATATTCTTATTAATATTTTTCTCCTCCTTATTATTATAGCGAGGAAGACCACTTCAATTTGCAAAACAATCCTTACATATTATGCTTCGGAAGACCTCTTTAATTTGGTCTTCCTTGTTATTATAATAAGAAGGAGAAATTGATAAGAATATGATTATTATGATTATAATTTTTTAATATTCGTTTATTTGTATGGTGATGAGCTGCTTTAAAAAATGATTACCGATGCACACGCGACGCGATTTGATACACTATACTCCTTGAGCGCCAAATACATTTGATTTGTAAGTATCATTATGTTGTTTTCTAATGACATCGGATTTTTAAGCGTTGGTAATTTTTGTAATTTCGTATGTTTAAAAACGTTTTAACGATTTTTAAAAATTTGTTTGGCATTACTATGATGTAAAAAAAAAAAAGAAAAAAAAATTTGAAACAAAAAATATTAAAAATCCAATCTCATATATTCATTAAGATTTTAATTTTTAAAATGTTTGCGATGACGCAAAACGAAACATTGAACATAAAAACTCTAAGTGCTTAAGTAACATTTCGAAACTATCTTTCTACAGTTATCGTGAAAAATATCATCATCATCATCTACTTTTTCCCCTAATATCTTTGAAAACTTATTCTCATTTTTTTCAGAATTGATAGTTGTTTAAATGTTGCTATTTTTTTAAGAATAAATTACATCTAATACATGTTCCATTATACGACATTTTCGAAATTAAGTATTTGAATTTAGAATTTATCACAATTATATAAAAGTCAAAAAATTTTGGTTAGTGTTCTTATATAGTGAAGGGGTTAACATAACAATATTATAATATAACATGCAAACAGAAGCATGATATGTAACGATTGTTTTGCAAATTGAAGTGGTCTTCCTCGCTATAATAATAAGGAGGAGAAAAATATTAATAAGAATATAATTATTTTTGTTATAATTTTTTAATAATTTTGAAAACTGCATAACTCTTTTAAAATTGATCGAAAATAATTGAAAAGATTACTGAAAACCCCTTTTATTGCCAAAATACTATAAAAAAAAATTTCAACTTTCCACCTTTATAATAAGGCGAGAAAAAAAATTTTAATCGAAAAACTTGTTTTTGCCTATATCTCCGAAAATAGGCGCAACTGGAGCCTGAAATTTTGGTCAATTTTTTTTTTGATGTGGCCCACCTTTTGCCCTAGAAACCGTTCGAAAAGCTCTCAGGGGCATTTTCGACTATCTTGTCCCATCATGCCCTTTAGGGCGATAATACAATATTGGGACACATTAATTAGAATACTAATAATAGTACAGGTAGGGTTTTGCTTGTTCAGTTGGCTATCAAGCTGAAATTTGGTATATACGTCTGGCATAGCATACTTAACAACGTACTAAAAGTTCATGCGAATCTGGTGTGTGCGACCCCTGATATGGTGGATTTTAGCCCCCCAAAATCAGTTTTTCGCTTATAATTTCTCACCTTTTGGTTTAATCGCAAAAATAACTCAGTAATATTTTATTCTACATTCAATTCTCTGCGAAATGATCTATAGAACATATTTCTATGATGAATAGTGGGAGAGTAGTGGCTTCCTGAAGAACAGTGGTGTGGTGGAATACTTCAGATACCAGTAATTTTTTCAGTTAAAGGCACAATATGTTATTTATGTATCATAATATTTAAGTAAGTGCCGAGAAAATATCTTTCCATGATTTTTGGCTGTATGGCTTCTTAGAAAACAATGATACTAGTATGATAAAGCTAGCAAAGTAAAAGCCTCCTTTTTAACAAAATGGATTTCAAAAATGTATTCATTTCGAGGAAAAACATAAAAAAAAAAAAAATTATTCACAATCAGGATGTTGCACATTTTTTGGAAAAAATTTGTAAAAATTAGAAATCGAATGAAAAAAACCCCCCTCCATTTGATCCTGTAAGAACTTTAGAAAGAAAATATATCCGCGATTAATGAGCGAAACATAATGTTGAAGAAGTTGTTGATTCTTGAATTTGCTTCACTCTTGATACAATCAAAAGCCTAAAAAAGAATAAATATTTTAAATTCCCATCACATACCTTCATGTTACTGTGTGAAGCTGCTCCTCGACAGTGAAAAAAAATCAAAATTCAACTTCTTCAACATTATTTTTTGCTCATTAATCGTGGATATATCCTTTTTGCGTATTTCTACTCCTGGCACCTCTTTCTTTGGTTTTAATTCACGTATTACTTGGTATTAATCTTATTACGGCATTGAAAAGCCCTTAATGAGTATTAAATTTCATTCGGTGAAAAAATTCTTGTAGCGTTTTTATTTTTTTAAATAATTCAGTCCAAAAATAGAAAATTGCGCAATTTTGAGTTTTTTCAGCTCTTCTCAAACTTTGCATTATTATATCTATGGAATTGGAAAAGCTAGAGTGGTGCTTGCACTGACGAAAATTTAGTGCATTTCATAGAGTATTTATAATGACTGATCTAGGTTCTAATTGGTCATACGTCGCGCCTGTAACGACCAATCAGCAAGTTGGAATGTTATAAATTTACCTCAACTAACTCATAAAATAAAAACACAAATCAGCTGATGATTCCAATCACAAACGAATTTTAGTCCTTTACTGAAAACTGAACGATATTATTTAGGAAGGTAGAAATGAAACTACCTACATTTTACCACATTCTAGCGTTATGATTGGTCATTACGCACGTAACATATGACCAATTAGAACCTAGACCAGTCATTATAAATACTCTATACCATTTGTAATGGCATATGAACTATTGTTACCCGACCCCTCCTCCTTCCAACTTTTTGCAAAAACTGATCCCCATCAACTTAACGAAGCCGTATCTTGCTTCAAATTCATTACAATGAAAAAAATTATGATACTATCGCAAAGCTCATAGTTCACTCTATAAAGAACGTCCCATCGCTTATAACGTAAATAGCGCTGTTTAGGCGCAGTAAACGTGAAAAAACGCCTCGTCGTGTCCATCTCCAGAAAAGTAATGCGCGGTTCCAAGGTTAGGCGGAAACTTTACGTTTTAGCGCATGTTCTAAAATGTGAAGTTTGAATTCTTTTCTCAAGTTCTTTGTGATCAAATGGGCTCAAATTTCTTCCAAAAAATGTGCAACATCCCGATTTTGAATTTTTTTTTAATGTTTTTCCTCGAAATGAATACATTTTTGAAATCCATTTTGTTAAAAAGGAGGCTTTTATTTCGCTAGCTTTATCATACTAGTATCATTGTCTTTTAAGAAGCTATACAGCCAAAAATTATGGAAAGATATTTTCTCGGCACTTGCTTAAATATTATGACACATAAATAACATATTGCGCCTTTAACTGAAAAAATTACTGGCATCTGAAGTATTCCACCACACCACTGTTCTTCAGGAAGCCACAACTCGCCCACTATTCATCATAGAAATATGTTCCATAGATCATTTCGTAAAGAATTGAAAGTAGAATAAAATATTACTGAGCTATTTTTGCGATTAAACCAAAAGGTGAGAAATTATAAGCGAAAAACTGATTTTGAGGGGCTAAAAGTCACCATATCAGGGGTCGCACACACCAGATTCGCATGAACGTTTAGTACGTTGTTAAGTATGCTATACCAGACGTATATACCAAATTTCAGCTTGATAGCCAGCTTAACAAGCAAAACCCTACCTGTACTATTATTAGTATTCTAATTAATGTGTCCCAAAATTGTATTTTCGCCCTAAATTTCCTCAGATAAGGTCAAAAATGGTTTTCCTTATGATTTTTGAATTGTACGCGAAATTTTAACCCACTTTGATAGGTTGCAAGTTTACTTTTTGAAAAAGTTGAAGAAATGCAATTTTAGCTGAATTTACATACATGCGCAAATTCAGTATGCAATTACTAGGTATTGTGACCACAAATTTTTAAGAACGAGGATTATACTCATAGAGCAATTCAAGTGTGAAAAATGGCGAAAATTGCATAAAAACTGCAATAAAATGCAGTTGTGACCGCAGCCATTAGATCTGAACTCATATATTTATATTTAGTGGACAGCCTCCTTTCTAACCTCATTGAGTTTTTTTGGTCTCCTTGCAGGTCAAAAAAAGAGGGTTTTTAGGTCCCAGCCCCCCATTGTGACCGTGACCATCGCTAAAATTATCATATTCCTAATGCCCAACCTATAGCTACCTATTGCCAGCTGGATTTTTTGGTCCTCAAAAAATCCTGCCAAATCCGGTTTCTAAAGCACTTTTTCGAGATGGGCTGTAGACTAAAAGATAAATCAAACTAAAACATATTGGAGCATATTAAGAGTGGACTCTACCTCATAGTACCGCTGGAAAAATATTTATCCAAATAACTAATAATTTTTTACAGGTGAATAAATTTAAAATCATTGAAAAACTCACACTTCCTTACTTTTCACCAATTCTACAATTTAAGAATTCTACCAACAACATCTATCTTATATTTCATGAACTACCACTCTAGACATCCTGCCAAGATAAAAAACATGATTCCACTTCAATTTTTTTTAAGGAGAACCTGATTTTTTTACCACACGCTTCACAGTACTACTAGGGAACTAATATCAACACTACTTCCAAGTAAGCAAAGGCCCTTCAGTGTCCACCCACACCTCCCTTGCGGATTTTCCTTGTCGAAACACAAACCCAACTTGAGATCACTTCATCAAAAGTTCAATTATCGCCTATTTTTTTCCTACACTTACTTCAACATCTAAACGTGTAATTTCAACGCCATCGTCATCCGCAGTCTAATCCACATATTGGGCTTATCTTTTCAGCGAAGTTGATACTTATCGCCACCTACTCTGGGAGCAGATTGCCGTGCACTTAAAACTTAACACATGGTTTTTAGTTGTCTGATGATCACATCATCTAAGGATCCTACTTCTGTTCCATCATCTTATCCCACCTTGCTTCGAGCCGCTAGATTAAGTAGAGGTGGTAAATACATATTCAATATACGGCAATGATTTTGACCAAGTATCATGCCCGCTTAGCAGGATACTCAGTTCATCCATTAGGCATGGCGTATTGTCACCCAGCACATTCAGCGCTGAAGTCCTCACTATACTCAGACATTGCGCACTACCACCGACTTTCATTATTAACCTACGACCACACAATATCATCTATACTACCTGCGCAGAGTGGGCTAGGTAGTTTTCCGAAATCTGACAAAAAGTCATTCAGACAACCATGCCTACTGAAGAGCCAAGTGAGGTAGAAATCCAGGTCTCATTTCGAGTTAATCTGCCACGCACGACTCACTCCAGTAATTACGAAAAGTCTGGAAAACCTTAACTTGTATAATGTCACGTCAACCCTCACCTGATTAACTTCAAAAATTAACCAGTTCTGAAGGTGTATTTACTCTGCCTAAACTCAAAATTTCTAGTTAATGGGTTGAGATTCCTTCATTTATGTAATCTAAGGGAAAAAAAAACTCATATTAAATCACACAATCTCACGCTTGATTGATTTAAAATTTAATCAGCTGTGGGGGGCTGGTCTGTTAGATTTAGTTCTGGTTAATTACATTACGTCAATTTTAATCGACTTTCAACCATAACACATTCTTAAAATTCGTTAAGACCTTAATATCAAACTTTTTTATAAAACAAAAATATAGGTAATCTTAGTCACCAAGAGGTGACGCCATGTCACTTTATTTACATTCTAAAATTTATTCAAGTTTTGCTACTTATCAACTTAAACTTTCTTTAAAATTTTTCAAGTGTTTTCATTAGGCTACACGTTTAAATTGAAAAAAAAAGAAATTAATGCAAATGAAACGTAGAAGGTTCGCTACATAGCTCTTTAGTATGAGCTTCATTTCACAAAATTTCGCGCATTTTTAGTAACATTTTTATGAAATTGCGTCTTTCAAGTCATTAATAATAATTAATCGCTCAAGTAATATTCATGCTAAATATGATTACATTTTGCTAATTATACATTTGCGTTGCGCTCATAATGTTTCGTCATCAATAAGTAAGATAAGTAATGTTGTGTTATCTACAGACCAGTCGATTTTCTTTCATTAATCGCGTTAGCATTTGGTATTTAATCCGACTTTTCGTTATTATAGTCCGTGCAATTTAGTTAGACGCTTGGACGCTAAGGTACCATCATAGTGATGCGTAGTGGGGTAACATGCAGTTGCCACAAGGCGTCTGAAATATTTTTTAGTTGATTTTTTTTTTTGCTATTTATAAATTATGAATGGGAACTTTTTTTTACGAACCAATACTATTTTCTTTATCACTCATTTAATAAGTAAATTTTATAAACCAAAAACCACAACTCGAACCACAAAAAATACCAAACGTCATAATTATTATCATATATATTAAAAGAATTTTGAAAAAACCTTGGGACAGTTCGCTAGAGTCTCCCAATGAACCGATTTTGATGATTTTTTTTTAAAGTTTTCTTATGACACGTAGATGTGTCATCAAGAAAAAAAATTACATTTCAAATGAAAAGATCAAAAAAAAAAAACGAATTTTCGATGTTTCTTCTATAAAACGCGCACGTACATGCGTTGCCGCAGTAACAGTATCTACATACACACCACTACACTGCTGGTTGTGGGCGAGGCGTTTGTGTCGGCCGCCGGGCCGCGTTAGTTTATCTGGCAACGAGTTCGAATGCGGATTTGCGTCCTGACTCCTGTTCCTCTTACTGTTCCTACTTAACGTGAACATTTTTTACTATACCATGCGACCAACTGATTTTTGCACTCCTCAGCGTGAACTTCCCTGCGTTTAAATTTAAAATATTTTTTTCATTTCTTTTGTTTTTTTGTAAGATATCATAATGTTCATTAATAAATTACATTTTATTTCTTTATTATCAATTCATTTCAATCAATTTTATCAAGAATCAGTGTTTGCCAAGTGAACTAGAGTACTTAATCAAAAGTTGAATAAAGTACATAATTTTGATAAAAATATCGTTTAGAATGGTTGGAAAATGAAATAAATGAGTTTATTTCTTAATTCAACAAAAAACGAGAGAAATTGAATTATTTGAAGTTTTTTTTTTTTTTTTTTTTAACATGGGAATTTGATGCTGAGGGGTGCACGGTATATATCATACTTATATATATCATATATATTGAAAGAATTTGGTGAAAAAACGTCATTTTTCCAGCGGTACTATAAAGTAGAGTCCACTCTTAATATGCTCCAATATGTTTTAGTTTGATTTATCTTTTAGTCTACAGCCCATCTCGAAAAAGTGCTTTAGAAACCGGATTTGGCAGGATTTTTTGAGGACCAAAAAATCCAGCTGGCAATAGGTAGCTATAGGTTGGGCATTAGGAATATGATAATTTTAGCGATGGTCACGGTCACAATGGGGGGCTGGGACCTAAAAACCCTCTTTTTTTGACCTGCAAGGAGACCAAAAAAACTAAACGGGGTTAGAAAGGGGGCTGTCCATTGAATATAAATATGAATTCAGGCATACATGTTACACTGATTCAAAATTGAAATCGGAATATCTCCACAACAAAAAGGCCGATTTCAACGATTGAGGTTTTAAAATTTTTCTCAAAAGGTCTACTTTTGGGTTCCGGGGTCGAAATTGCTTATTTTTTCCGTTTTCTCCAATTTTGAAGCCCCCAAAGCGAAGTAGTTAATAGTCAAAAATTGGTCATTTTCCAATGCATTTTACGGTATCTTAAAAAATGAAATTTTGAAAAGTTTTTTTAAAAATAAATTCCTTGAACTTTCTACTTTCAGAATTTTCAAACCGTTTTCAAAAATATTGAACAGCGACGGAGATATAAACGAATGAAGTTACCCCTTTTTGTAAACAAAGCGCGTCGCTTCTTGTTAGGGCCCACGAATCATTTCGTTCGCGGTTGTGACGTCACGCGAAATTGGTCTATTATTTATAACGCTTTCATATTTGAAAAAATTCCGGCGTATAATTGAAAATTCAAAAATGATTTACAAACACTTCTTTAATATGCGCCCAACTTTATACAACCCCTTTCATTGGCTGGCGCAACGCAACAAAACGTTCCCGCGTAAACTCAGGCGTCTAAGTAATTTGCACAGACTATAATTACTTACAACCATCGTGGATAATAGGCTGACGTAGTTCTTCACAATGAGAACAGATGATCAGTGTCTATTTTAACAGGCTGCTCCGCCAAGT
Source organism: Phenacoccus solenopsis (assembly GCA_009761765.1). Lineage (NCBI taxonomy): Eukaryota > Metazoa > Arthropoda > Insecta > Hemiptera > Pseudococcidae > Phenacoccus > Phenacoccus solenopsis. The sequence goes on along the minus strand of CM019752.1, from coordinate 287,930 downwards.
TTGGACAGCTCCAAAAAACTGACTGACAGTTCCAAAAAAAAAAAAAAGATGGCAGTTCCAAATTATTCATTTTTTAGGGTGTAGATACATCAGCGCCCCGAACATGCGCTGCCCCCAAAACACGCAAGGTACAAATCAATTTTTTGTTCCTTGCGAACATAGGCGCGAACATGCGCTGCGCCCCGAACGCGCCTGGTACGAACAAATTAAAAACTTTTTAGTTGAATTTTCAACGAAAAAGTCAGCTATTGTAGCTGATAATGATAAGAATTTCCTTGTTTTTTTTTTTTTAACAAAACCAAAGTGCTACTTTTTATTTTAGTAAAGCCAAAATGTATAAGAATTCCCAGATTGTACGCTACAATAACTTGGTTGTTCCTAAAAAATTCAGCTAAAATATTTCAAAGCATATGCATTTGCATCAATATGGGTGGTTCCAAAATTTCTTTAGAATATGCTCTATGGATGATAATTGCTCTATACACATATTCATTCACCTTCGTTATTATATTCGCGAGGACGCAATAGTTGAAAATAGCAAGCATTACCATAGATGCGTCAACATGAAATGTTCAAACTCAAAATCACAAAAAATAACGAACCCAATTTCTAGAATACTTGAATGTTGTTAAATCGTATACTTTCTTCATAATAACAGTCACTGAGTAAATTTACACTTGAATAGATTTTTTAAATTATTAAAAAAATAAATAATAACAATAATTTTTCATAATTAATTAATTATGATTACTCTAACAAATCGCTATGAATCATCACAAAAAATGCCCATCCTCTTGAGTTATGTCTTTGAGAACATTCACAAATTTCTTGTACACTAAAAAAATTTATGCTTCTATAAAAAATTCCTCCACCCACCTCTCACTTACATTACAATGGCTCCACACCTAAAAAACTTATGTTCTGAAAATAGTTTTTAAAACTTCTTCACAAATATACCATGGCTACAGTCTTAAAAAGAAGTACAACAATGAAATCATTTGCCAAGAAAACCAAATGAAATTTCATGTTATTGTTTATTGGCATAGAAGTGAATCTGCATTGCTTGTAGTACATTAGTGAAACTAAAACTTTGGGAACTGTATTATTTCATCGCTTTTGGACATTTTTTGGGAAAGGGCGAATCAAAATTCCGAAATTCATAAATCTACCATTAGTCTAGCGTGTGCATTAAATACAGAATTCGTCATTACCGGCCCTCTACTATATGGTAGCTCTAATAGTTTTTTGATATTTTCGGCATCAGAAATAACGTCAACTTCACCTACGCAGTCCGGAAACATATCTGCCATACGCAAACTACATTTGCAAGAAAAAAAATACCAAATTCAATTAAAACCGTTAGTTTAATATATTATGTACTCCGATTCTTAACCTATGCAAATTAAAACCAACTATCATGCTGGATCACTGAAGCTAAGTTTTCCAGAACGGTATGTACGGAGTAGTAAATAAATATTCTGTTTACCTCTTCACATATGTCACCATATCTGCATCAGTATTGAGATATCATCCTTATTCCTTCAAAAATTATCCTGAAAATTCGTTTTTGGATAGGATGCACCTCAACATTATTTCAAATACGTATTCTGTCTAGCGTGTATAGCTCTACCCACACTGATCCGGGCTAAAAAAAACAACTTCTATTCTATTCTGTTCTTGCGTGCCCCCTCCGTATTCATACTAGTTTGAAATGTAATTATACTACAGGGTGGCCGGAAAGAATATTAGTTTGCTTTCAAAGCCAATAAATGAATTATATGTAAACAATATTTAATCGATCCTTTTTATCCAGCACTTTCAACGAGAATCAGAGCAAGAAACAACTTTTTAAGGAGGTTTCAAGTTGAATAAGTTTTTTAGGAATTTTCTTCAGAAACCAGTAAAAAATAAAGAAGTATACTAATTTAAAATTCTTAGCCTCTTTTTCCCATCATCAAAATAGTAATTTAGATTTTTATGAAAGCGACAATTTTGGCAATGATTAGAGCATAAAATTATGCATCGATAACATAAATTCAAAATTGATTCAGTCAAATGAGTTTTTGTATATTTGTTTCAAAAAATAATGGAAAATACAAATATCTAAAATTTTAACATTTCTACCCCCTTCTCAATCATCAAAATGGTTGGGGGTTTATTGCTTCCGATAGATAATTTTATGCACTATTCGAAGGTGCAGTCATGATTTCAATTCAGAAAGCTGAAATACTTTTTTAATCGACATCTATCTATCTATCTATCTATCTATCCATCTATCTTCTTCTTCTTCTATATATTAAAAACATGTAAGGTTTTTTGTGCAAGCGAGTTCGCGCAAACCGTTTAGTAGATAGGGAAAACTAAAGCAAGGTTCGAAATATACGTGATAAATGAAGTAAAATTTCGTAGAAGTAGCAGGAAGTGAGGGGATGTGAGTTCGTGTGGCGAAGCGTAAGTCGAAGCGTTTTAGTTAGTCGAACATGAGTTGGTGTGAGGAGGGTTAACTTGAGGTTTTTTCGTTCTTGCACGATAACTAGAACAAAACATAATGAATGGAGTTGAAAATTGAAAGATTACCAAATTTGGAGTTTGTAACTACATGTGCAATCCCCTGTGGGTCGTGGCTGAATGTGAGGTGGCGTGAGGAAGCATGAATTGAAGTTTTTCTGGTTCATGCTAATGAAAATGTGAAACATATGGTTGAAAGGGTAGATGTAGTAGTCTTGGGATTAGATGTTCTCTAGAAGTGATAGCGTGATAGGGCGTGAATCGAGGTCTTTTGAGGTCACGTTTTCTCTTATTATACTTGACTTTTCAAAAACTCAAGTAAAAGTCGGCAGATTGAAACTAAAGTTGGAAGAATGGTGGAGCTAATACAGCTTCAGAACTGATTAGTTTTTGGAGGTGATCAGGCATGAGGTAGTATGAGGAGACATGAGTAGAGGTTTTTTGATTGTTGCATGATAGTAAGAAGGAAGGAATGATCTTACAAATGATAAGATTTCTAATTCATTAAAATGTAAGCTGGTTCAATGGAACGTGAGGTCACAGTTTTTCCATTTGCATCAAAAATTTATCAAAATGTGGTAGGGATGGTTGATAGGGTATACGTAGTAGTCTTGCAATTAAGTGTTTTTTGGAAGTGATTGGACGTGAAGAGATGTGAGGAGGCATGAGTTCGGGTTTTCTGGTTCTCACGCAATAACTGGAGTAAAACTTGATGAATCAAGCTGAAGGTCAGAAAAAAGGTGGAAGTTAGTGGAACTTTAGAACTGATTAATGTGGAGTGACAATTAGATGGTAAATTCGAATTTTTTTTTTTTTTTTTGATTTTTTCATCATCCATTAATATTGAAAATTAAATTAGAGCAATTACGAGTTAAAATTCTTTTTTTATAACACGAAAAAAACGCAAAAACTCGTATTTAAATAATGTTTTTATTTCGTATAAAAGAATAACAAAAAGCGACGTTTCGTCGTCGTAGACGGCACACAGTGGGGCCGATTGCAAATCTAGGTGGACAAAATTCGAAAATGTAATTTTTTTACTTTTAAATAAGCGTACCTTATGTTTTTTGAGTCGCTAACCTCGAATTTGATATTAGTTTTTTCCTTCCGTCCCTCAAAAAGCCCCAAAAGCCCAAATTTTTGGAAAATTGGGCTTCAGGGGAATAAATTATTTATTCATATCGAATTATATGTTCTTGAGGTCGCTGAATTTGAATCTGAAATTCTTTTTGTGATGCAACACCTTGAAAAGCCCCAAAAGCCCCAAAAAAGCCAAATTTTTGAAATATTGGGCTTTAAAGAAATAGGTCATTCATTTGTGTTGAACTATATGTTTTTGAGGTCGCTGAATTCGAATCTTAAATTTTTTTTGTAATATAGTCCCTCAAAAAGCCCCTAAAGTCTCGAAAACTCCAATTCTCAAAAAACTGAGCTTCAAAAAAAGCACAATGCATTTATATTGTGTAATATATTTTTGAGGTTGCTAAATTTGAATTTGAAATCATTTATGGAATTCAACTCCTCAAAAAGCCACAGAATACTGATTTTTGGAAAATAGAGTTTCAAGCGAACAAGTGATTATTGATTTTTCAATCATATGTATTTATGCTAAAATTATATCGGAAATTCAACTCGTCAGAGCACCAAAAGCTCCAGTTTCGAGAAAATTGGTTATTTAAAAAGTAGAAAAATCCAAAAAGGGCTAAAAACCCTTTATTTAAACAAAAAAAAAAAAAAAAAAAAAAAAAAAAAATTAATAAATAATTCAACAACCTATGCAAAGAATGTAATTAGAAAAAAAACGGAGATTCTTCGTGTAAAAACACTAAATTTTAACATAAAATCCTAAAAAACCTACTTTCGGCGCAAGTTGGCGCAACTGAAATCAAAACAGGCGTGTAAAGGAGCACTTTGTGCACAACACCACGTCGCCACTTTTAGGTCTGAAGAGGTCTGTAGTTTTGTAGGAAACAAAAATTGTAAAAAAACACCAAAAAAATACGAAAATAAAAAAAATTCTCACATAAATATGATGATTTGTAAAAAAAAATTAACACCGTGAAATGATTCATTATTTGACGTATTTTCGTGAAAAAATATCATTCCCCTCCAAAAGTGAATTTAAAACCACGAAATCATTAGTCATACATCAGCGTTTTCGTATTAGCGGGATATTTTGAGCAAAGAAGTAGGAGGTTGTGTTACTCATCCCCCTCCCATGACCACTACGGTTGAGTTATGGCTCCTGTGGCTTTTGTTTGTTATAGAGGAGGGATGTACACAACTTTTGAGTGCATTTTCAACCAGAAAATCGAATGTCACTTTTTGGACTTTTGTCCACCTAGAATCGCAATAGGCCCCACTGTGCGGCATCATCAGGCTTAATGAATACCTATACCTATATGATAACAGTGTCGACGAGATAAATTGCGACTTTTATTATGAATGGACAGTGCAACCTTCAACGATCGTACTGCGCCATTCATAAGATACTCGCGTAATATTTAGATAAACCATCTACGTCAGATTTGTAATTTATGTTATTTTTTGTTTCTTGAATGTAGGCCATTTCCAAAATTTTTCTATTATATGTCCCTACTTCTCGATTTAAAATTTTTACATCGTCGAAATCGAAGGAATGACCACAATCAACTGCGTGTTGGGAAAGAGCCGTATTCGTTTTTTTATTTTTTATATCATTCTTATGTTGGTTTATTCTTTTTTGCAAGTATTGGCTCGTTTCACCAATATATGATTTTCCACAGTCCAAACAGTTAATTTTATAAACGACATTACTTTCTTTTTCTATAGGTATTTTATGTTTGGTCTTGGAAAATATTTTTTTGTTTAAAGTATTATAATTTTTATCCGCAAATTGAATTTTCTTTGTTTGGTCAATTTTTTTAATAAGCTTTTTTATTATACCACTGGATTTTTTTCCATACATTAAGGACACAAAAATTATCTTATCCAAAGTGGAGTCATTATTACTAGTATTATTAGTTCCATTCTCATGGAGAACTTTATCAAAAATGTCACGAATAAATTTACTAAGATAATTATTATTATTCATTAAAATTTTAAAGTCCGAAAAAATGTCATTATGATAAGATGGGTCACTTAAATTTAAACTGCGTTCTAAAATAGCTGTATTGACTTTTTGATGCGTCCGTTGGTTAGATTTAAAATTGATAATTCTGTCAGCCTGAATTGTTTTTTGGTAGTGTTTGTAACCGAGAGACCCATTCGGTTTTTTATAATAGAAACGTCAAGAAAATTGAGTGTGTCATTACTGCATTTTTCAAAAGTGAAAGAAATATGGTCATGAAAATTGTTAAGAAATTTCAAAATGTCCTGAAAGGTTTTTGTTCGCACTATCGCGAAACTGTCATCAACATATTTTTTTTAAAATTTAATATGAGCACCGAAATTTGTCTTTATACGTGTGAAAAGATCGTCTAATACAATTTCAGAAATGATGGGAGAAAGGGTGGATCCCATAGGGAGTCCTTCGATTTGATGGAAAAAGTTGTTTTGATAAGAGAAATAGCTGTTTTTTAAGCATAACTCAAGTGCCTCCATAAAAAGTTGTTTAGATAAGGAAGTATGATTCGTGATTTCATTCCATCTCGTTTCGATACATGAAACCGCAAGGGATATGGGAACAGACGTGAATAAGGAAACTACATCAAAGGATACCATTTCTTCATCATATTCTACTTTCTACTCTTTAATATCTTGAATGAGAGAGCTAGAGCTTATAATATTGTGACTTTCATTTTTTAAATTTTTTAATACGTTATTTAAGAATTTAGATAAATTATACATTGGAGAATTGTAAAAGGCGACTATAGGTCTGAGCGGACAATTAGGTTTATGGGTTTTAGGCAGGCCATAAATTTTAGGAGCAGTACTATTATAGATCGTGAGCCATGTTTTTTCTTTTTGAGTGATGTAGCCTTTATCAAAAATTTTTTTAATTAAAGAATTATTTTTGGTTTGTAAACCTGACGTAGGGTCTTTACTTTTTGGTACATACGTTTTATCATCGTCTAAAAGATTATGCATTTTGTCGATATAATCCTGTTTCTTCATTATGACAACTTTTTTGGATTTGTCCGATGGTAGTAAGAGTAATTCGCTATTGGTTCGGAAGAAAGTTTTCGTATAGGCAATTTTTTGGTTGAGTGAATTGTACTGATTATTGAAATATTCTTTTTGAATCACATTGGTTATGTTTCTTCGACATTTGTCTTTATCTTGTGACGATGCATTGACGTGTTTGAGAGCATTTTCTACATCCGCGATGATATTGTGTTTTAGGAGTGGGTCAGAGTCTGTGGCAAAATTTGGTCCATATTGAATGACTTCCTTCACATATGTCGGTAATATGGTATTTGTTAAATTTATGATCCAGTCTTCATGTATAAAAACTTTTGTGTTGTTGTTTTGTAGTTTTTGAAATTTTTGATTTTGAGTATTTGAGGTTGATTTTATTACTGAATGAAACACAGAATCAATAAACTGTATACCATGTTTAAATATGAAATCATTATCCACTTTGGTTGAGAAATTGTTGAGGAGGCTCTTCCTTTGATTTTTGATAAGAGATTTTATTCCTTGTTTTTTTCGTATAATGGCATTTAATATTTTGAATTGAAATTTTTTACATAGGTTGTTTATAATAATACTGCTGACCTGGTTATTTTGAAGTAGATTTTTTACTGGGTTGACCACGTGTTAGAACTTTATCAAAAATGTCACGAATAAATTTACTAAGATAATTATTATTATTCATTAAAATTTGAAAGTCCGAAAAAATGTCGTCTACGACGGCGAAACGTCGCTTTTTGTTATTCTTTTATACGGAATAAAAACATAATTTAAATACGAGTTTTTGCGTTTTTTTCTTCTTATAAAAAAAGAATTTTAACTCGTAATTGTTCTAATTTAATTTTCAATAACTATGGACACAACGTGTAAGTCCTTTGTGCACTTCGTTAAACTAAAATATGGTGACAGTGTCAAACAACTTTTTTCAAGAATAATTTCAATTACCAAAAAGTATGCAAAGATAAGTTGTCATATTAAATTCTTGAAAAAATGCAAGATAAACAACATCATTCGCAAATGTGTTCAACACGTGGTCAACCCAGTAAAAAATCTACTTCAAAATAACCAGGTCAGCAGTATTATTATAAACAACCTATGTAAAAAATTTCAATTCAAAATATTAAATGCCATTATACGAAAAAAACAAGGAATAAAATCTCTTATCAAAAATCAAAGGAAGAGCCTCCTCAACAATTTCTCAACCAAAGTGGATAATGATTTCATATTTAAACATGGTATACAGTTTATTGATTCTGTGTTTCATTCAGTAATAAAATCAACCTCAAATACTCAAAATCAAAAATTTCAAAAACTACAAAACAACAACACAAAAGTTTTTATACATGAAGACTGGATCATAAATTTAACAAATACCATATTACCGACATATGTGAAGGAAGTCATTCAATATGGACCAAATTTTGCCACAGACTCTGACCCACTCCTAAAACACAATATCATCGCGGATGTAGAAAATGCTCTCAAACACGTCAATGCATCGTCACAAGATAAAGACAAATGTCGAAGAAACATAACCAATGTGATTCAAAAAGAATATTTCAATAATCAGTACAATTCACTCAACCAAAAAATTGCCTATACGAAAACTTTCTTCCGAACCAATAGCGAATTACTCTTACTACCATCGGACAAATCCAAAAAAGTTGTCATAATGAAGAAACAGGATTATATCGACAAAATGCATAATCTTTTAGACGATGATAAAACGTATGTACCAAAAAGTAAAGACCCTACGTCAGGTTTACAAACCAAAAATAATTCTTTAATTAAAAAAATTTTTGATAAAGGCTACATCACTCAAAAAGAAAAAACATGGCTCACGATCTATAATAGTACTGCTCCTAAAATTTATGGCCTGCCTAAAACCCATAAACCTAATTGTCCGCTCAGACCTATAGTCGCCTTTTACAATTCTCCAATGTATAATTTATCTAAATTCTTAAATAACGTATTAAAAAATTTAAAAAATGAAAGTCACAATATTATAAGCTCTAGCTCTCTCATTCAAGATATTAAAGAGTAGAAAGTAGAATATGATGAAGAAATGGTATCCTTTGATGTAGTTTCCTTATTCACGTCTGTTCCCATATCCCTTGCGGTTTCATGTATCGAAACGAGATGGAATGAAATCACGAATCATACTTCCTTATCTAAACAACTTTTTATGGAGGCACTTGAGTTATGCTTAAAAAACAGCTATTTCTCTTATCAAAACAACTTTTTCCATCAAATCGAAGGACTCCCTATGGGATCCACCCTTTCTCCCATCATTTCTGAAATTGTATTAGACGATCTTTTCACACGTATAAAGACAAATTTCGGTGCTCATATTAAATTTAAAAAAAATATGTTGATGACAGTTTCGCGATAGTGCGAACAAAAACCTTTCAGGACATTTTGAAATTTCTTAACAATTTTCATGACCATATTTCTTTCACTTTTGAAAAATGCAGTAATGACACACTCAATTTTCTTGACGTTTCTATTATAAAAAAACCGAATGGGTCTCTCGGTTACAAACACTACCAAAAAACAATTCAGGCTGACAGAATTATCAATTTTAAATCTAACCAACGGACGCATCAAAAAGTCAATACAGCTATTTTAGAACGCAGTTTAAATTTAAGTGACCCATCTTATCATAATGACATTTTTTCGGACTTTAAAATTTTAATGAATAATAATAATTATCTTAGTAAATTTATTCGTGACATTTTTGATAAAGTTCTCCATGAGAATGGAACTAATAATACTAGTAATAATGACTCCACTTTGGATAAGATAATTTTTGTGTCCTTAATGTATGGAAAAAAATCCAGTGGTATAATAAAAAAGCTTATTAAAAAAATTGACCAAACAAAGAAAATTCAATTTGCGGATAAAAATTATAATACTTTAAACAAAAAAATATTTTCCAAGACCAAACATAAAATACCTATAGAAAAAGAAAGTAATGTCGTTTATAAAATTAACTGTTTGGACTGTGGAAAATCATATATTGGTGAAACGAGCCAATACTTGCAAAAAAGAATAAACCAACATAAGAATGATATAAAAAATAAAAAAACGAATACGGCTCTTTCCCAACACGCAGTTGATTGTGGTCATTCCTTCGATTTCGACGATGTAAAAATTTTAAATCGAGAAGTAGGGACATATAATAGAAAAATTTTGGAAATAGCCTACATTCAAGAAACAAAAAATAACATAAATTACAAATCTGACGTAGATGGTTTATCTAAATATTACGCGAGTATCTTATGAATGGCGCAGTACGATCGTTGAAGGTTGCACTGTCCATTCATAATAAAAGTCGCAATTTATCTCGTCGACACTGTTATCATATAGGTATAGGTATTCATTATGCCTGATGATGCCGTCTACGACGACGAAACGTCTCTTTTTGTTATTCTTTTATACGGAATAAAAACATTATTTAAATACGAGTTTTTGCGTTTTTTTCGTGTTAAAAAAAAAAAAAAAAAAAACCATTAATATTGTTGATGGAACGTGTTCGGAGTGATTCTTTTCAAATAAATTGTTCGCAAAATCATAAATTATTGATATATGACCTTATTTGAACCCTTTAGTTGAAGTCGTTCACGAACGATTTGTGAAAATGAGGAACCTGATTTGGCCTCACATGGCGTGAGTTGAGATAGTTCTTAATTGCATTCAATTCAAAATTTTAGAAACAGGAAGGAACAAAAGCGCTTTATAAGTGATTACATTTTCCAAGTCATTGAATATGAGACGACGTGATTCCAAGTTTTATCTACATTATGAAAACATATTCTACGAATGAGTAGTGTCATCAAACGTACATATTCGTTTACCACTTAATATGAATTGTTTGCAAGCGGGTGAAACATGATGGATCGAGTTGAAAGTGGATAGTAATGTAATAGCAAGGCGATATTAGCTTATACAGGTGGGCTCACTTTCAAGGCGCGGCATTAGTTGTGCCCTAAATGCAGACCTTTTCCCATCAATGTTCCATTTATGAAGGGTTCATACTTCATTTAAAGTCTTACTTACAACTACAAAAGTTTTGTAATATTTTATTAAAAGTCTTACTGTCTTACTTAAAAGTTTCGTAATGAATTTGGCAAGTTTTTTTATGCACGAAAAACATGAAAATATGCACTTATAACAATAATTATGCGTTAATCAGAACGAAAATAATTACCTATGCTAAATTCATATCGAAAATCCCTGAAATATCCAAAATTATGTACTATAAAATCATCAAGATGGGTATCAAAACAAAAGATTCTTTCTCCCAATAGCAAGAAATTTCCTTTTCGACACGTAAAAAAAAATTAAAGCGATAAAATGAAAGAATTCGTAAAAAACAACATTTAATTTCGTACCAATTAATTTTTTAGCTGAGTTATACATATATATGAATATACCTACGTATGCAATATCTTGTGGTGCCCTTGCATATTTTGAGCTATGAGGCGCCCAGCCACATGCCGGGCACCACAAAGAAAGTATCTTCTGAGGATTCCATATCGGACACTGCAAGGTATATACACCTTAAACTCCAGTATTTATAAAGGGTTTAATTTTCAAAAAATAAATATAGTTATTGTGGTGCCCACCCCTAAAACTTCAGCTGTGGACCCAGAGTGGTGAGACGATCATTTTCTGATCCTTTCCCTTCCTTTCCCAAATCAGGTAGGCTGTATAAGTTGTGGTTTTATAGTTCAAAACTCAGCTAAGAATCAAATGCTATTTTGGAAAAAAAAGAAAAACTGAAAGAACTCATATAGAGAAAATGGTCATTGTCTTGGATAATTGTGAACTAGGGTGAAGAAATACTGCTAGTCTACTTTACGCATTTTTGGAAACACTTAATTTAGGTCCAGCAAATTATATAATAAATAGGAATTCAATTAAGATTTAATGCGAATTTTTTCGAACCGTATCAGCACACAGCAGTAAACAAAACTTTTTGAATTCAAATTTAGATTTTATTTATATTCACTGAGATACAAAGTTACCAGAAAATTTTAATACCCAAAAATGTTGAACATTTAAGCGTTATCACCACCGCACCAGACATTGAGGAATTCTTAGGTGTTCATCTTTAGAATTTGCCTCAGGAATGGAAGTGAGTTCCGCAGCCTACAATTCCACCGAGGAATGAAATGTTCTTGACAAAGTCCATGTTTTTTGTTTTGACACCACAGCATCATGATAGTGGTAGAAGAAATGACGCTTGCACCTTTCAACCTTATTAGAGCAGCAACTTGATCGAAACATAATATTATCTTGGATGTCGCCATCACATCAACGAAATCATATTGAGTGCGCTATTCAAACAAAAATTCTGGCCATATAGCCAAAAGCCTGAAGTACACAAAAAAAGAGGGGGAAAAATAGGCCTGAACGTCCGAGGTTGAGAGGCCTCTACATCCACAATTTATGTACCCGAACGTCCGCAGAGGAAAACGAATGAAATTTGTTTGACGAGGGTAAAATGCTTAAATGTGGAGTGGGATGTTCCCAAATCAAATAGCAATTCACAACAATATGAAGACGAATTAATCTCAAAACATTTTTAATAGTTGTTATATTTAGGTATCAAAGTCAAAAATATACCCATATAATTACATGTATGTACTTATATGTAACAAATCACGAAAAGTGGTAGAAGGTATACTGTGTGTCTAAGTGATTTGAGTACAATCAGTGGAAAAATCTCAGTTTGTTGATAACATAATAAGAGTTAAACTACAATTTCCAAGTCAGAAATTATTTTTTAAATTACGTTAATGAACATTAAGGCTGATAAATTCATTTTAACTAGATTACAATTTCCTTGCATTTGAAAAAATCAATTTCAAAAAATTTTAAAAGAGATTTTTTCGCTGACTTTACTCAAATCACTTGAACACACGGTATAACAAATTGGTATATTAAATATCAAGAATTTAAATTTTGAAAAATGGATAATATTAACATATCCTTCATAAACTTATTAACAATGGTCTTTAAATGGATGGCGATGGCCCATGTTTTTAAGATAATCAAGGCAACTAACTTGGCCCGATGTATATTGGTTTCCTACCTACATAATGAACATTTTATCCTATTCTTTTTATCTGGGCATTAAATATTTATTCATTTTAACATCAGGTATTTTTAGAGACGATCTCCTTTTAAAATTTCAATAACGAACTAGACAAGCGAATGAAGGAAATAAAAATTGGTGTTGTAATCTCTATGAAAAGCCTCAGGTCCATTTTTGTAGTATATGGCTCTACAGAGAGCGTTGTTGCCCACAAAAATAGCAGGAACAATGCATCATATGATATATAATAAAATTAGTAACCACTGACCACATATTCTACAAAATCATGCTGATATTCGTTGGGAGCAATTTCTATCAGTTCACAAAAAACATCTGCAATTTCTTCTGATGGCAGAAAGGATAGCCCAAAAAAACATTTCTTTCATTTTCCAATTTCTAAATTTTAACCTATTTCATCTTTAGTGCAGAGCTAAGTTCTGTATGGCAATCTTGTTTCGTTTTCCTTTGGATATTAGACCCGTCATCTACCTGCTATTCAGTGATGGGCCGCTCAGCGCTCACCTAGCGCTAAAGAGGTTTAGTGAGCGTGAGGGCGAATGTGAGCGCATAAACGCTGTTGTAAGGCTAAGCGTGAGCAGAGCGCAAAATTCCTGCTTAAGCGTGTGAGTGTGGCGCTCTGTTAGAGAAAATAAATTAAATTATACTCTAAAAGTCAAAAACAAAGGAAAAAAAATACCGGGAAAAATGATGAGAATCAATGAAAATCACATTGATATTTAAATTTCAATTTGTTTTGTTTTTGGTAATTTGGTCTATTATATTTTAATTTTTATGTGGTTCTTAGTTTTTTTTACGGTTAATTAAACATGAATGCACAAGATGTAGTGCGTGCATTCATGAACAATGCACTGAAGAGATATTGATGTATCCCAATCATCTCATACACAGTGATATTACTTCGCCTCGGCTAAGTTATAATGAATTACAAAAGTTTCTGCAATTTGAGCCAAAAACAAAAGGTAATTTTATTTTTACTTGAAATGAAACAGCTGCAAGTTTGGCTGCGACTGCTGCTGCCTCAGTCCCTGAATCTCAGTCTCTAATTAGTACTAATAGAATACAAACAATGTCTACAAAATCAAAATCTTCCGTGCAATCAAAACTAAGTTCTCTTTCTACATTACTGCAACCAAAGAAGAAGTTGAAAGGTGTTGCCAGTAAAACATTGAAAAAATTAAATGTATTCAAAAGATATGTTAAAGAAATAGAAAATCGTCATGCTGATGACACCAATGAAAGCATATCTCTGTCTCAGAATCTAAGTACTAAAACTAGAATCAGTGTAACTGATGAAAGTTTCAAGTCAAAAGTTTCTAAACAGTCAAAATTCAAAAATATTTTTTCTTATCTATGTAGGCTACAGAGTGATAGCCCAGAAGTTGAAGAAGAGCCGTCAAATACAAACACAACCATTTCAATTCATCATAACATTATCACCTCTAAGCAACTCAACAAGCAGGTGTTGAAAAGTTTCATCAGTGGTTTAATTCCTTATGATTTAGGTGGAAGAAAACCCGGACTTTCGTCAAAAACAAAAATTCTTCAAAATTTCTGGAATTGATGCATAAGAAGCAGTTGATGAATCTTCAGTATTGCATTATGACAACATTTACAACATTTATTTAAAAACTGACCACAAATTTCAAGGAAATACCATATTTTTATGCAACTGTTGACTGTTGGAAGCAGAATAAGAGGTAAATTTTTGAATTATTAATTATCGTAAAATATGGGTGTAACTGTAATATATATAAATATATTTTTCAACAGGGCATTTCTAGGAGTAACTATACACTGGTTCAACGAAGATGGCTGTAATAGGGTGTATATTAAGGTGGGTCGATTTTCACTTTTTTTTGAAAATTGAATAGGCATTTAGTTGAGTCGTTGTAAAATGACCGCAATAGAATGTAAAAAAAATTTCAGCCCTCTAGGTTAATATTTATCCCTCCCATAACTGGGTCAAAGTTTGCAAATAAGCAAAATTTTTTCAAAAAATATGAAAAAATTATGTTAGTTCTATTTCAATTTTTTTTTTGCGTTTAAGCATCATGCTTTGCCTTACCAACTTTGAGAAAAAAAATACATTGCCAATTTTTCCTTTATCCAGGGGTTCCAAAAATACCTAAACTATGTGTTAAAATACCTTATTTTACCTGTTTTTCCATTTCATTTAGTATCATTTATTTGTTAATAATTAATTAATATTGTATAAGAGGTAAGTAGCTGAGCACAACCATGAAGTATTCTTTAGTCTTTAGGATCAAAATATAAATGTAGTGGTCCATTTTCATTATTAGGCCTCTTATACAATATTAATTAATTATTAACAAATAAATGATACTAAATGAAATGGAAAAACAGGTAAAATAAGGTATTTTAACACATAGTTTAGGTATTTTTGGAACCCCTGGATAAAGGAAAAATTGGCAATGTATTTTTTTTCTCAAAGTTGGTAAGGCGAAGCATGATGCTTAAACGCAAAAAAAAAATTGAAATAGAACTAACATAATTTTTTCATATTTTTTGAAAAAATTTTGCTTATTTGCAAACTTTGACCCAGTTATGGGAGGGATAAATATTAACCTAGAGGGCTGAAATTTTTTTTACATTCTATTGCGGTCATTTTACAGCGACTCAACTAAATGCCTATTCAATTTTCAAAAAAAAGTGAAAATCGACCCACCCTAGTGTATATCCTTGAAAGTTTCAATCATATAAGATATGTTAGGTAGAGAGTCGTACAACTGTTTTAGAAAGTATGGAATTGAGAACAAAATTCCATCAGTTATAACAGATAATGGCTCCAATTTAATAAAAGCGTACAAGTATTTATCAACAAAGTGTACTTTTATATTTTAATTACAATTTGTGCAGTATAAAAACTTCCTTGTTTAGAATCTTTGACCAGGAAAAATTTGTGGAAACTGTTTTGGTAGACGAGTATGAAGAAGACTTCGATGAGCCAATCTTGGACAATGGATCACCTTCAAATCGCACATCTGAAGTAATAAAGTTATATCTCAAAAAAGTAGATTTTCATATTTTTACATTTTTCGTCTCAGTTAGTTATGCTTCATCAAGAAATAACCTTATTTTGACGAAATTTCAATTTTGACATCGTAAAACACTAATGTCATAACTCAAAATTCAAAAAAGTAATAAAAATGCGGGGGAAATAATGTTATCAGCAAAAAATACTTCTGAACAGCTAATCGGTCAAGTTCAAAAGGAGTGTAATGTGTATACATATTGAACAAAGAAAAAAAAAAGTATAGGTAAAAAATGATATGACACAAGCTCACAGATCAAGTTATCCTCATTTACCTACCCTTAGAACTTGACGGTCGTCATATATTACTGTATTGTTATACGGTATGAATTTAAATGTTTCATTACTTTTGATTATAAACGATAACAAAATCTCGCCACATGTTATATGGTTGCGTAAACAATAACTCAACAATAAGTGGGAAAGATTGAAGAACGTTACTGATGTACTCAACCTTAAACGAAGATTCCTTAAAGTAAAAATATAAGAGGAGAGATAGGTACATGTCATAATCAGGAATAGTCAGAATATGTTGCACAATAATATGTATTTTGTGATATAATAATGTGCGAGTTTCAAAACATTCAGGTGGAAACAACAACAACTCTGCTCGTCAAGACGCAATCGCTTCGCAACTTCAAGCTACAACGTTTGAAGTTCTTACGAATATATTTAAGCAAACTGTAAATCCCAATAAACTAGGAATACGTTACGTGATAATTAACAAATAAAATGGAATGTTTGGTACTTCATAATGCTTACTTCTTCCTTAGCAACAACCATCAAGTTGTAAGCGGAAATGTGTTTTAAATAATTTAATATTTAAAATTACTAGTTCCTCCTCGCCCCTTCGGGGCTCCCAATAAAAATTAAATTTAAAAAAAAGTTACATTATCAGACAAGTACTTCTAAATTCCAAACGGCACAACCCAACTTATTCTTTTTGTTACCTCCCCCCACCCCCAGAGTTCTTCTTTTCAAGATGGGTTCGCCCCTTTACATCTTTGTATATTTGCTATTTTAAACAATGTTACAGCTTTAACCTTACTCTTGCTCATGCACAAAGCTTTTATTGAAATTTATCACCTTTTTTTCGTTTTATATACCTATTATCCTTTATAGTTTTTATACCTGCTACTCAAAACAATTTTTGACTTACCCTTGTACAATGTGCATGTACAAGGCTTTTATTAAAGTTTACAAGCTTTTTTTCCTTTGTGTAGGTCCTATCTTTTATATACCTTTTATACCTGCTATTCGAAACAAGGATGCGCGCACATGACAAAACTGATTTCATTTTGATTTTAATACATAGAGAGATAACCTGCCTATCTATAGCAATCCTTCAATTATTGATGACCGTCAAGTTCTAAGGGTAAATGAGGATAACTCGATCTGTGAGCTTGTATCATATCATTTTTTACCTGTACCTTTCTTTTTTTTTCCTTTGTTCAATACGTATACCAATTACACTCCTTTTGAACTTGACCGATTTGCTTTTCAGAAGTACTTTTTGCTGATATGATATCAGTTGTTTTTTTTTTTTAATAATGAGGAATGAATAATATAACAAATTTTA
This sequence comes from Phenacoccus solenopsis, assembly GCA_009761765.1. Taxonomy (NCBI): domain Eukaryota; kingdom Metazoa; phylum Arthropoda; class Insecta; order Hemiptera; family Pseudococcidae; genus Phenacoccus; species Phenacoccus solenopsis. Next base: position 270,554 of record CM019752.1, on the reverse strand, counting down.
GTTGCCGCTATAAAAAAAATTTCATGTGATTCTACTTTATTACCATTTCTTTTTCCATAACGAATGAATATGACTTCACGAATAATGACCAATTAATATTGAAGAAACAATAGTTTAAATGTAAGGCTGATGGAGTGAGATTATAAAACCTTTTTTAGCGGACTTTACTTTGAATAGTAAATCTGGGATTGCGTTCACTCAGTCTCTTACTTTCTTTGTTCATCTATGTATTTCTTCATTTCTTTAATTATTTATTTATGAAACGGTACACATTTTCGTGAAATACCTACTTCATTGAATTTTCTCTTTACCTACTTGAATTAGTAATGTCCGATCCACACCGAAAAGTCTATGCATTTCCCCAATTTCAATTTCCACTTTAGCGGTTCATGCTTTTCCCCTCTTTCAATCTCCCCTACTTTTCGAATCTCTATCTTCATTATTAGTGGAGAAAATCTGGTGAACTCAAATGAAATTATTGCTGACAAAAAAATGGGTATAATTGGCTTAGTTGAGACGCTAATAACTCGACGAACTTTTGTCGTAGAACAATTAATCCATAGCTTGTTTTGAAGCTCTCGACGAGATCTTTAAAATAAGCTATAAATATATCCATTACGATCCGTACTTAAGGTAAAAATTACATACACACTGTAGAATAAATCCCGTTTACAGAATATAAGCAGAGTCAGCCGTTTGCTCGTGCTGACGGGCATTTTCGTTCGTTTCCATGGCAATTTGATTGCGTTTTGAACTCAACTCGGTCGTTCTGCCTGATATCTCAAAAATTCCAAGTAGTATTGGCAAATATTTGAAAAATTGCGGACACAAATCGGGTTGTATTGAAAATCCTGATTATATACTGCGAAATAAATGTGAATTTTACACAATGTAGTCCTTTTGAACTTTTCTTTAAAATTACGTTAATTTGTTTTTATTACTCATGAAACTTTTACAAAATTGAGAATAAGTTTTGTCATTGTTAAATATCTCGAAAACAGTAGGAGCTATCGAAAATCTAATAGCTTACTGCAGAAAGAAAATTTAATTTTCTACAAGTTAGGTTCTATCCAAGCTTCGTGTATGTTGCACTGGTTTCCTGTAAAATGACTTCGCACTGGTTTGCACGAAAGAAGTCATATCTCGAAATAAATTTTTTAATGTAAAAAATGAAGATGAAAAGGACAATCTTAAAAAACAGTATTTACATGCTTGGAAAGTGTAAGATTTCAGCTTTCAAAAAACCTATTTGGTTATAAATTATGGTTAGTTATTTGCGACCATTGTGTTCATGAAAATTAAAAAAAAAAACCGCCATTTCTTTGAAATCTGTTTTTTTGCGATATAACTTTATTACTCTGGATGTGCGAAACGAACTAGAGGGTTGCACTGTTCCTGAGCATATCAGATGTAGCTCATATACACTAAACCTAGTGACCACTGCAGATATTGAAAAGTTTTCAAACTTCAAGGATAATGAAATGAACGTTGATTTCAAAAAGGCCTTTAAGCAAAGTCTGAAAACATGTAAAAAGTTGTGGAAACGTCAAAATTCCAATCCTATCCATTCATCCGCTATCCAGGAAAAAACAGGTTTTTTTTTTACATATTTATTTATTTATGTAGAAATTGAACAGTAGGACTGATAATGTTCAACTTTTTCAGGTGTACAACTGGTCACGAAAAATGAAACGAGGTGGAATGTTACTTATGATTCATTCAGATTTTTAAAAAGATTACCCAAGTTGTACAGTAAAAAACATCTATTGGAAAAGCAAGCCATCAGCATTCGACTCTTTTTTAAAGTGAATTTGTCATCATATCCATTCCAAGAAAACAATAAAGTGTTTTTACTAGAGTACTATACAATCATACAGCCATTAGATATTGCCTTTGATAAACTTCAATCAAGTAAAGAAAACTCAGAAATAGGATTCTTCCTACCGATTATGTATACCTTACAACGAAAGTTGACATCCAATTTGTATGAAAATTTAATGTTCTGCAAACCAATGGTGGAAATATTGCTGCCCTCAATTGATAAACGATTTGGCGAAGTAATAAACAAACAAAATTTTCTTATTGCCAGTTGCATACATCCAAAACTGTATTTTAATTGGTTAAAAGATGACACAGAATTGAAAAAAACATGCGAAGATCTAATAAGAAATTTGGCTGTACAATGTATATGTAGTTGTAAACAATTGCCAGTTATTTCTCAAAAAGCAGCTCAACCAGAAACAGAAGCAATAAATGAAACTGACTCGTTTTTTGATTTTGATACGCCATCAGACTCGCTTACTGCTTCAAATGTGAACTGTACTGAACAGTTTATTAAGCAACCAGTTTTAAATATGAAAGATTATATACCTTGTCTGAAGAAAATTTATTTCCAGTATAACACTCTACTCTCATCAAGCGCTGCAGTTGAGCAAGTATTTTCAATCAGTGGCGATATTTTAAGAAAAAAAAGAAACAGGTTAATAGACGAGCACTTTGAACAGAATACTGTATTGAAATACGCCATCAATGAAAAACTTTTCAAATTTTAATAGATTTTTATTTTTTACTTTGTTCTTGTTGTTTGTTTGTGACTACAAATTACGATTATTTCAACATTTAAATATTTTCAAATTTTCATTTTTTACTTTGTTTGTGATCACAAATTACAATTATTGTAACTTTTAAATAATTTCATACTTTTATTAAATTTTCTACTTTGTTTGTGATTACAAATAACAATTGACTTTGTTTTGAATCAAAATAAATGAAAAAAGTGTATGTAATATTTTCTTTCTTCATTTTTCAGTGTTTGTTCATAAGAATTTGGGTATAAATGGTTTTAAAATTTAAATTGAAATTAATGAAAAAAAAAGTGCATATAATATTTTTTTCTCTTTCTTTATTGCTCATTTTTATTCAAATTTAGGTGTAATTTGGATAAAGCTCAAGCGTTGAGCGTTTCAGCTTGAGCGTTATGGAGTGGGAGTGCGAGTGTGAGCGCAAAGGAAAAAAATCTGATGAGCGGAGCGCAAATGATGTGTTAAAATTTTGAATGAGCGTGAGCGCACAAGAGCTTGAACAGCCCATCACTGCTGTTATTGTTTCCATCATCTAACGTTCAGGCCTATTCAGACTTCTGGATACATTAATTGGGGACGTTCAGATCTATCCGAGTCCATTGTTCTCAAAGGGATTCGGACGTTCTGGATAACACCAAAAATTTGTAAGTGCAGGTCTAGAAATATCAATTTTCAAACCCTGCGCGAATTCTGAACACAAAATTAGAAGTGCAAAAAATATTACCCGAATTCGATTTAGAGAGTATTATTAAATTAGGACACAAAAGTGGGAAGAAAAATGGCAAAACGAAGATTATCAGGAACTCTTGGAAATTTTATTAATATTCCTTGGTGATCAATTGGTCAGTAAAGTTCGAAAACCAGGAGCGTTTCATCATGCAAGATGGAATGCAGAAAGACATTTATTCATTAAAAATTTATATTTTTAAAAACTAATTCAAGTTATCTAAAAGTGAAGAAAATGGACTGTGAATTGTTTCATTGTTAGATTTTATGCTCAATTTGGCGGCATATATGGTCGTTAGAGGACCTTCCTCAGATATATCCCTCTACTAGGATGACAAGCAAATTAGAATTTTCAATTTTCTATGGTTACTCTCCACAAAATTATTCATTATATGCGTTTGCTTCACTCGCCTTCGACACGTTCCTCAAATATTCACTCTTTGTGTAATAATTCTCCTTGGACCGTATTTCATTTTTCTTTCTTTTTTTTTTGTTATTTATGTGCTGTTAATTTTGAATTTGTGTTTTTGTCCGATATGTCAAGTCTTTTACTGCTCAACTGAATTTGATTCAACGATTTTTTCATTTTTTTTAAACTTTTTTTTTTTGAAATTTTGTAGAATGCAAAAACTTTGAATGTATATCAGCACGTGTTTTTTGGTGGCTAAAGTTTTTGTAGGTTATTTTGGGCATCAAAATGAGTAATTCTGAGGGGAGTAACCATAGAAAATTGGAAATTGTAATTTGCGTACCACCTTAGTCTGGCCATTGACTTGGTTTTGAAAGCTCAACTTTCAGTGGACCAGCTAAGCTAATTGGTCAGGGGAAGGTTCTCTATCGACCACATATCGCTAAATTTTCATACCTTTTTGGTGCAACGTTCACTCCGAGTAGATTCTATACTATAAGGATGTAACAGCTGGTTTCAAATTGTCAACGTAATATATCAAAATAATGAGCTCAATGAGCCTTCAGGTAATCCGGTAAAGAAACCTAACAATAATTTTAGTAGCGATCGCCCAAGTAGCGATATTATTAATCACACTAATAAAAATAAACCATATAAATCTATATTTGTTCGAAAACCTATAATATCAAATCCTGTCAATATTTCGATACCCGTTGAAGTTTGTCCAGAGAGTGTACTTCGCCTCTTTCTCCTGAACCCCAATCTACACCTAGCTCTTTAGGGTATCAGTCGTGGCGCGTTTCCTACAAAACTATAAGATTTGCGCCAAACGTGTCTATAAGGAGTGGATGTGCGGTGACACCACCAGTGCGATATGGTCAGCAGATGGTGTAAAGATTGTAAGATTTGGTTTTAAAGGTAAAAATTTAGCAAACTATTCGTTTTGGTTTTAAATATTATAATTATTGCAAGATATTTTTTTTTAATTTTTACTTACCATGTTATTATCGAATTTTGAATTGAATTTTGTTTCAATTTTGTAATACCTTGTGTAGTAATGTATGTTCTTAAAAAATGGTTTTAACTTAATGGTCGTTTACTATTTTCATACCCGATGTTAATTTTTGTCCTTCATTATTTTAGTTCTATGTCTAGAGACTATGAATACATATGTGTCATTTTAGGTGTGCCTGTGTGTGTTCTGTATTTTCTGTTGTGCGCAATGATTTTTTTTGGAATTTTTATTTTTTAGGGAGGACGATTGTATTGGGAAAACCCCGTAGGTTAGGTTACATAGATACGTATTATATTACACTTGCTGTAATTGCTTATGTATTCATATTACCAGAACATTCGATTAATATACGCCGTACACAACACATCGAATTCGTATTCATTATAATTTACGCGTCATTATCCGTAACAGATTACTTAAACCAACTTCGGCCATATTCTCACCTTTCCGCTGAGCAGTTTTAAAATACATTAAAAACTGAAGTTAGATTTGTTGTGAAGCCTGTGACTGGACAACTACAATGAAAGCTGAGCCGACATTCTACCTTAATCAGAACCTCATCTATCATACACCTGAACACGGCTAATTTAACCAGAAATGTTTTAATAATTAAGACATGCTTTTCTCAGCTTCTATGACATAAATAAGGTTGAAATTTGAATAGTGAGAGAATTCCGTCATTTCACTAAAAAAGTACTTATATTGCACGAAGTCACCTACACTTTTACTTCAAGAACTCTACTTTACTTTTCCCTTATACATCACGCCATACTGCATCATGTCATGTCATCTCACATTCCATCCATCGCGGGCATACAATGTCTTCGGTCTTTCATTCCAAAAAAAAAAATTGAGGGCACTTCAAGTTATCATGCCTTACATGAATAAAATATTAAATCGAGACTTTGAAGTCATGTATCTCATACTATTTTCTACAATACGAATTCAAATATACGTACTTTGTGCAATTCAAAAAATAAACTGACATCCCGTTACCATAATTCACGCAAAAAGAATAAATCGCGATCTCGAAATCTCAACAACTCACGTTTTTTCTGTCGTAATTGGAAACACTTCCACATTTCGAAAAAATCTCACTTTTTTGTATCGAGCGGTCATTACTAGTGATGGAAAATGCGCGAGTATTCTACAAGAATAATATTCTAGAATATTCCCGTATTCTACAGCATAACCTCAGCTCATTCATCACTTGGACTCCTCTCATTGCAAGACAAATCTGTGCCAATTGCATCGAATATCTTTTTCAACTAATACTAAACTCATTGATACTTTTACTGTAATCTACTCATTTATATACAACACGTCATGAGAATATAAGTCTAGTTACAGATAAAGAAGATTATGCAGTTCGCACAGATTAGTCTTGTGATGAGAAAAGTCTAAAGGATGTACAAGCTGGAATTATGCGGTAAAATGCGGGAATCTTCCAGAATATTTTCGTAGAAAATTATCGCAAAAAGATAATTCGCGCACTCTCCCATTGCTAGACTTTCTGCTGAAGTAAGCTAACAAGTTTTTATACTGTGCGACCAAGTGATCTTTGCACGCATCAGCGTGAAATTCTTTACTCCTAAATAGAATGAACATTTTTTAATTTCTTTTGGTTTTTATACGATAGTAAATTATGAAAACAATCATAAAATTCAATAAAAAAATTTCAAACATTTTATTTTCTCATTATCAATATTGACATGAATTAATTTCACAAAAATCAGTGTTGCCGAATAAATCAGAGTAATTAATCAAAAGTTTAATAGGAACACACATTTTGATAAGCATAGTTTAGAATGCTTGAAAAATGAAATAATTAAGTTTTTTTATAATCCAATGAAAGCAGCGAGCAAAGTTAAACTATTTGTTTTTTTTTTTAATACAAAAAATTTGGTGCCGAGAGATGTCAAGAACAGGTCGCAGGATGTAACTTCGGTTTGCACGCTCAATATCCCTACGGAGCACGGTTTTTACTCCACCACATCTGCAGGATATCGAATTACTAAGCACAGCTCTTTCAGTAAGTTATTGAAAATAATTTTTTCAGCTGTAAAGAAATTGTTATGCAGTAAAATGAAGTTGTCAGTCATTAAATTTATTACAATAATTTAAAAAAAAAATTATAGCTGAATTACTTTGAAAAAAAAAAAAAAAGCGGAGTCAGATTCAAAACCACCATCCCACGCATTATCAATTGTGACAAATATACCAGTTTAAAATATTAGTTTCTATTTTGAATTAGATACAGGCATGCAGCTGCTGTGCTAATAAGCATTCATATTGTTCGTGTTAAACTAGGTATGCATATTTACACAATAAGAATCACCTTGAAAACTCCGTTGAGTTAGATAGCATGTACTGTAATCCATAGGATTCTGCAGAACTGCTAAGCCAATTCGCAGGCGGTGAATTTAAATCTGTGTTGCATTCCAAGAGCGCAAAAGTTGCTGGAGACTCTACAGCTGAATATTTAACTATAGCTGCAGATTTCACCGAATTATTTTCATCCATGTCACTAGCAATATTTCCATCAACCTCTTGGCGTTCTTCAATTTTCGGACTAATGCATTCACTCATTTCTCCAACTCGAAAACGATTATAACATAATTACAACCACAACTTATAAGATTAAACTGTAATAGTCTCGCTTCGTAAAATTTGGAAGTGAGCATTAATTTATGCAACAAACAAACAGGCTAGTTACCCATACAATTAAAAAAGAGCATACACAATATTGCGAGTTTCACTTAGAAATCAAATATTTGCCAACATTAGAAATGTAATTACTTATAATCACTTGTCTTCATTCATAAAGAAATTAAAATTTTAAGTGTAATGGTAAATGAGTCCGTCGGAATCTCACGAACGCACATCTTTAGAAGCTACCATAGCGTTATCAAAAAATGTTGACGGAGTCGCGCTACTGCTAGGCGCGTTTGAACGGCATACCTATTTCCAAACTGTACCCCAAACTGGCCAAGGTCAAATTACAGTGAACCTTATTCTCGAGAATAAAAAGGTAGCAATAGACCTTTGAGTATATATCTCCTGGAGTGATAGAAATGCTAGTTCAGTGGGTATAGCGTTAGAGGGCGCTTTTCAGTTGTACTTGATGCCCGAAAGATCATCAATTATCATAATATAATATGATCGTTGTTTTTACCTGCGTTTTTATGTGAAAAAAATTATTTTTATAATGTGAATTACTTTATTATTAACTACTAATGATTTATAAACGGATTCGTTTACTTTGTGGTAAAAAGAAAATTATTCCAGTAAGTTCAGCACAATATTATGGCAGGTAAATTAAGATAATTCATAGCTATTGAATGAAAAATAATTGCAATGAATTTTGTAAATTTAGTTTCCCAAAGAATGAAAATTACAAGCACGGAGAACCCAAGCATTCCACATTCATTTAATTATCGTCAAACACGTGTCGCGAGTCATGATCAAATTCAAATAAAGCGTCGGTTATAATGGCACTGAATTTTTCACAGAAAAAGTTGAACCTGTGTTTTTTTATGGAACCGTTTATAATAGCCAGTGAATCAGGCAATGAAAGATTCACTGGGTTTCAGTGAAAAGTTGAAATATTTTAACTTTTCAGTGAATTTCTACAGTGTCGAACATTTGTTTGTTCATGTTACTCTGTTATCACTTTGAAGTAATGGGGGATTTTTTGGGTAGTTCTAGCCATTCCGTGAAAATTTCACTGACCCAGTCAGTGCCATTATAACCGGCTCTTTAGTCAACTTATTCCATCCATCTTGAATTTGCTAAAAGAATTATATTCACCATCAAGAGTTCTCCCTACTGAAGTCATGAAAATTAAATTCAAAAATTCACATTTAGCCATTACCCTTGACAACCTTGACTTCTCACGTTCTTAAAAGTTCAAAAAATTTGAAAATGGAAATTTGAAAAAAAAAATTGAAATCTAGAAAATGACTGAATTTTGTTTTTTTGTTTTTTTCAATGTTTAAAACATGTATCTGAAATGAATGAAAAAAAAATAAACCAAAGTATCAAGTTCAGAATTCAGAAATAAAAATTCTCAACTTATTTATTTGAAGCATGAATACTGAATACTTCCTTTGATTGTTTGGACTTCAATGAGATAGAAATATAATTAATCAATGAAAACAAAATAAAATAATTATGAAAATAAGGAAATTTTGACAAATAAAAGTCTTTGCTTATGCATTTTCACTTCAGTTTTTAAGGATTTTTCATTAGCTTACCAAGTTATCACACCACTCCGGGCATCAACTATAACTGAACAGCGCCCTCTAACGCTATACCCTCGCATATAGCGAAATCGGCTATTTCTATCACTCCAGGAGATATATACTCAAAGCAATAGACCTTACGGTGACCGGTAGCAACAATCAGTGCTACCCTATAGATGCGCGTGAAATGTGTTGAATGTATTTATCTTTTTATATTAGTTCAACTCTGTCGTGAGCGGCACGGCACTTCACGATTTCGATATATGACGTCAGACAAGATGTCGGCGATGCATAACATGAAATATCGTAGTTTTGTAGAAGAAGTTGTATTTTTGCTTTGAGTATGTATCTCCTGGAGTGATAGAAATGGTAGTTCAGTGGGTATAGCGTTAGAGGGCGCTTTTCAGTAGTGGTTGATGCCCGTAACCCGAAAGATTATCATAATTATCAAAATAATAATTATTATCATTGTTTTTTACCCGCGTTTTCATGTGAAGGAAATTATTTTTATAATGTGAATTACTTTAATAATGGTTCGTAAACGGATTTGTTTACTTTGTGGTAAAAAAGAAAATTTATTCAAGTAAGTACAGCACAATATTATCCCAGGTAAATTAAGAAAATCCATAACTATTTAATGAAAAATAATTGCAATGAATTTTGTAAACTTAGTTTCCTAAAGGATGAAAATGAGAGGAAGAAATGGCTAGGGTCACTAGGAATGGCCAGTGATGGGCACGCTCCTGTTGGGAGCGGAAGAGCGGTCGGAGTACTCCGCTCTCGCTCCGGAGCGAGAGCGGAGCGCGCTCTTTTTTTAATACAACTACAACAACCGGAGCGCGCTCCGGAGTACTCCAGCCTGGAGCGGAAATTTAAAGAAAAGAGCGCGCTCCTCTGATAACGCTCCTCTATCATTGGAACGTTTCAATAAATGAATATTTGAATTTTTTATTTTATAATTATTATTTATTAGACTGTTTCTTTCTATACCGTGCGCGCAATTGATTTATTACACACCGGCAAAAAAAGTTACAAAAATCAATTCATATAATTTTGAAATAACATTACAACTTGAAACTGTGGATTGATTTATAGTTCTAATCAGTTTTATAGTATTACTTGATAAGAAATTGGTGTCAAAAATAATTCTATATAGTTTTAATAAGTTTTAATATTGATTTTGAAATCATGTAAAATGCGTTTTTAGCAGATTTTTACGTTGATGTGTAAAGAATAAGTGGTGCGCACGGTATTAAATCCTCATGTTATAGGTACTCATAAATCAAGATTCACCATTTCACCAGTTCACCACTCACTAAAATTGATTAAATCGAAAAATAATTAATAAAAATAGGTTTAAATTCGACCAACATATCTATATACCAAAATTCACTTGAAAAGAGCGGCGCTCCGACCGCTCCTGACCGCTCCAGGAGCGAGAGCGGAGCGCGCTCTTTTTTTTCTCACTTGGAGCGAGAGCGGAGCGCGCTCTTTTTTTTCTCACTTGGAGCGAAGAGCGGAGCGCGCTCTTTTTTTTCCGGAGCGTGCCCATCACTGGGAATGGCAGAGAATCATTAAATCAAGTCACATGACAGAATTTGCGCATCTCATTTCAATTTAAGTGAATTCAAAACGTCGAAACGCCAACTATGCATATTTCCAAACTGTGCCCTAAACTGGCCAGCTACACGCGATTCGCTATATAGCTTTAGCTTCGCTGCCCACTATGACGTCACATCGTGTAATCACATATGATGCTGTTATCCATAGTGATGGTTAAATGCGCGCAGATTGAAAATCGAGCATTTGTGCTGCGCATATGCGCGCACGATGTTTTTTTGCATTATTTTGAATCTACAGCACTACAGCTCATACATAATTATCAGAGGTGTTCCCACTCACGCGCTCATTATGCGTAAGCGGGAGCGCGCTCACGAGCGAGAGCGCATTTTGTGAGCGGGAGCGGGAGCGCGCTCATTTTGTATGAGCGGGAGCGAGAGCGCGCTCATTTTGTGTGAGTGAGAGCGAGAGCGCGCTCATTTTGTATGAGCGAGAGCGAGAGCGCGCTCATTTTGGGCTCTAGGAACGAAGCTCGACTCTAAAACTACGAGTATTGTGATAGTAGTAACACGCATCGAGGGTGAGCGTAATGATAATGCAGGGAGGCCAACCCCTCCTATTCAGAACAACGAAAATTTCTCTTGCATCATGGAAAAGCAGTGCATGCACACAATTCTTATGTTACCAAAAATTAGTTTCAGGTTTCATCAACTATGTAACATAACTGAACGCTAGATAGCGGGCATATGTACTAAAACGTAGCTGTTTTTATTTTTTAGCGGACTTCACTTTTAAAGTAAATCCACTATTGCGTTCACTCAGTTTCTTAAGGATATAATTTTCATTGGCAGTGTTTTTCTCAAAATAACGAAACGAAAATATGATTTGAAATTATAATATATTGTTTTAGAGACTTTGTTTGAGCATTTCGCATTTATTTTTCCAATTTTTTCATTTCTTCACTCACCTACTTATTTTCCGAAGCACCACCTTAAAACTTGACTAAACTAGATATTGCTAATTTATAAACTAAAAAGAAGTATGAGAGTGATTTGAGAAGGTACTTTTCTTTTTCTATAATGTAATAATATCGTGAGTAACTGGCGTTAGGTGCAGATGATGATAATACTGATGTTTGTAAGCAGATCTTGTAAATTGAGTTTCAAGGGCTATGCACGGATAAGGGGTGATTTTGGCCCTACACGCTTTTTGGCTCCTATATGCCCCTCAGAAAAAAATGTTCACCAAGTACCCATGCATCTTCATTCTTGTTCCACACCAATTTTATTGCTATTTTTTCACGAATTTTTCATTTCGTTCAAAATGATGGAAAGTTTTTTTTCTTTTGCACATAGGTAGGTATCATAGCAGTGCACCTAAAATGGAACTCTGAACAATTTTGGTTCACTCTTTCATGAGGCTTTGGCCATTCGAAATTTTCAACTGTAAAAAATACCTTAATAACGAAAAACGATCAGTTTTTAAGAATATCCTAAATGTAGTTTTTCATGTAGATTTACCTTACATATTCGGTTTTGGGATTTAGAAATGACGTGGACCGCCAAATGCGAAAAACGTATCATATTACCTAATGATTTTTTTCACTTTTCAGATATTAATAATTTTAATTTTCGCTTTTAAATTTAAAAAGAAAATTAATACACCGCTTCGACCCTAAAGCCCCAAAAATTTGAGATGAATTTTGAAAATTTTGGTTTTTTAAACTTTTTACCTTGTATGTTCTCGAAAAATAAAGTAATCGCGTTCTTTTGTATACCACTTTAAAGAGGATGAAATTCTCGACATTTCGTTCATTTTTCATTTTATAATCTTATTTTCGAGTCAAAGTTGAGGGGTAAGGGTACCTCAAAAATGAAAATTTTGAAATTTAGAAGAACTTTATTCAAAATTTATCCTACTTCCCCCCATTTTGAATTTGGGGGTTTGAATTTGGATTTTAGACTTTCCACACGTTGATTGGAACGGAAACCCAAAACTTCGTCAAAATCAGATTGGTTCTTGAGGAGGAAGAAAGTCATAAAGGAAAAATCAAGCCTTGCGCTTTCACCTCCATCCCCTAAAAGAACACCTTTCTTTTTCTAAAAATAATAATAATTTCTTCTTTGTGGAGTTCAGCTTTTTTTAATTCATTTGAGTCACTTAATGATTTTTTTGTAAGCCTCAAGTCATATACATGTATTATTTTGTTGAGTAATCATCTCGCTAAGTAATTGTTAACAAAAAGTGTTCTAACTACCATATGATTTCAATTTTTTTCGGTTTTTCTTTACTTGTTGATAATTGATTAGCTTCTCTCAACTTCTCTTTATTAGGCATTTCATCTTCACAGGCAGAGGACTATTTTTTATATTGAAATCTTATTAATGCGTATTCGAAGTAAAACATTTTCAACCAACACGTAATATAGACATTTTTTGTTTTACTATAGAAATCGGCATTAATAGACAATTAGACATTTTTTGTTTCAACAGATTTAACCCCTTATAAAAAAATTTTTATTATTATTCATTTTAACCTATAAATTATCAAATAATTACTTTATAGCAGGGGCGTAAGTAAAGGGGGAATGGGGGGAAGTTCCCCCAGGTGTTTTGAAAAGTTGGGAAATTTATAATTGTTGAACGTTAAAATTGAGAACTTGAATTTTTTGTAGAAGTCAATATTTTATATTCTTTTGGGAAAATAAGAACTCGAATAAATTCGAATTGATGCGTGAAGAATGACTTAGTTACGCTCCTGTTTTATAGATGAAAGAAATGCCGACTTTTTGACAAAATACCTTCGATTCTGAGAAATCTATTAAATTTAGGAAAATTATGAATACATCATTTGGAAAGCCAATAAAATATCGAACATTTCGTTCGCTTTATGTTGCTATCTATTTTCAACCCTTTCGTGGTAATTTCAATTCAAACTTTTGCAAAGCTCTACCATTAAAAGTAATGAAAATAATTTTGTAGTGTAACCGAATGAAATATAGCTTTTGTAATTCTGAACACCTTGAAAAAAATATCAAAAAGTTGTGATCACTGGTATTCAAATTATGCTAAATTAAAAATAAATAAGCAACCATGCAGCATTACTGAAGCTGAGTTTGTTTAGGTTTGGAAATGAAGTTGTTAATTCCTTCATGAGTATATAAGCTACAACTAATACCAAGTCTAAAAACTCCTACCCTATTCCCTCCAAAACCCCTTACGAAGTTGAATTTAGAACAAATGCATTATTTTATGCTATGCGATAATCATATGAACACATATTTCTCAAATTACAATTCTTGAAACGATACCCCATCCAAAACTTTTTTAATCGCTAGATTTAATTTTAAATTTACAGCAGCCAAGTCAGGAATCGAAATCATGAAGCGATATACTTCCCCGTTAAAACTGAACATGCCTCAACTATAAATAAATCCCAAATCCAAATTTTGGATTTTGTGGGGGTCAAATGCTTTTGCACGTGGCCAATTATATAATGCAGCCTTCAGTTAAGTTTGTACCTCCCAAAATATATGCTGTATTGTAACAAAATCAAGTAAAACAAATGAAAATTCTGTATCTGCGGCTAATATTGTTGAAATAAATCACGGATAAAATTCAGTTTGAAAAAAAAAAAAATCAAAAAATATGTTTAGTATTAGCATAGATTAATGATACATACACATAAATAGCCCACTGGTATATACGAATTTATCACTCATATAAATGTTCAAAAAGGAGCCAGAAAGTTTTTTATTAATAATCATCTAGAGTAACAATCGAGTTAAAGTATTTGGAAACAGCTCATTCGAAAGAGCTTGACATGAAAAATTCGTGAAAAAATGATCAGTAAAATAGGTATGGAACAGTAATGGAGGGGTAGGGGTCCAAAACTATGTGAAAGTTTTTTTGTAGTCTAGGAACACCACCTGAGGGGTATATAGGAGCTAAAAAACGCTTGGAGCCGAGATCATCCCTTATCCGGGTATACCCTTTGAAAAAAAATGAAAAAAGCTTTTTTGAGTATAAGGGGGCCATTTTGGTTGGTAATTTTTGGAAAAGTTGAGATTTGGTTGAGAGTCATTTGAAACAGTTTATGAATGAGTTGTCTACTTTTTTCAAGCATATTGGAGGAAACTATAAATTTTTTGAATTTTTATTAAAATCGAAGAAATACTTTTTTGAGCTTACAGAGCCTATTTCGGTAGGTAATTGTAAGTTTTGGAATTGATGAAACATGATGAAGTTTCATTCAAAATAGGTAGTTTATAAAGGTGCTCATCTGGCGGGTGTTGTTTGCTATTTTCACCCGTACTGGAGCGAGTTAAAAATTTATTTAAATTTTGAATTTCAAAAAATAATAAACGCTTTTAAATAAATGAAAAGAAACAGCTAAATATTCGTTAATTTATTCCGGCTTTCATTGCGCATATTAGTGTCATATCGCCAGTATCCAAAGAATACATGAAGGTCGTTGATACCACATAAAACGCTAAATAAATAAATAAAAAATGGTTATTATAGTGAGTGGGCTTGCTATGTGAAACGGTCGGTGAAGTCATTTTATTAAACCTTTGAAATCGTATTTCGATCAACACCCAGCTCAACACCAAATATATAAGCTTGAAATAGATTCGCTGTTCTAAACGTGGAATTATTTGACTACGTATACTTTATGAGATTTTTCTTCAATCAAAATGACGATTTTTGAATAATGTACAGTCGAAAAGGAAGTAAATACATAGCGTGACAACTTATACAAACTGATCTTAGAATACAGATATTGAAAAATATATTTTTATTTCGTGATTTTATCCAACCTAAAAAACGAAGACAGAACGAAGTAAAATTTAACCATTGGCGGAATTTCTACAAACGTCACTTAGATAATATAATTAATAATGATTTATTAGGGTCGAAGCGAGAATGTGATGTAGCATACTTTTTGAAAGCGGCAAAGACGAAAAAAAAGCGTCGACAAAAGCAACATTAAAAACATTTACAACATTATAACCATTATCCGCCTGAACTCAGTTGACCCACCCCATTTTTTGTTAAATGAATAGCCTGCTTAACTTGTCGTTTGAAAATGCGATTGGAGAACGTACTAACAAAAAAAAAAGATGTTCACTATCGCCAGTATGTTTTTTGTTGGTGTTCTGTTAGGGTGATTATTTAACAGAGAATTTTTTTCAGGGTTGAGCGTTTTAAACAAAAATGTTTAAAACACGTGTTTAAAACGTGTTTTAAACGTGTAAAAAAAACAAAACGAAATTTTAAACAAAATTTTGTTTAAAATGTGTTTAAAACGTTTTTTTTTTGTTTTAAACATGTTTTTTATACTCCTCGTGTTTTTTTTTAAATTTCCGGTATTTAACCAAAGAAATACGATATATGAATAAGTTTACCAGAACTAGAACGCTAGAGACGAAGAATTTTCTCACTGCGGAGGCAACATCTAGAAAATCAAAATTTTCAATTTTCAATTTTCAATTTTCAATTTTCATTTTTAATAATGCTTTATCATTTTGACCTTTCGTTAGTAGGTGTTTCTAATAACTTCAATGAAATAATTAAAACTTGTAAAACATTAATAATAATGGTTAATTAAAACTTGTAAAACATTAATAATAATGGTTAATTAAAACTTGTAAAACATTAATAATAATGGTTCTTCTTCAAGAGAGAGAAAGAGAGAAAAAAACTGTTTAAAACTAGTTTTAAACAACGTTTTAAACATGTTTTTTTTTCATGAAGGTTTTTTGTTTTAAAACAGAAAACCTGTTTTAAAACAAAAAAAAAACAGTTTTTTGTTTTTTTTTCAAAAAAAACGGTTTTTTAGCAACCCTGATTTTTTTATAGTAACCAACCCTACACTGATGGTTTAAAGGCACTTCACATTTTATTCTACATTCTATAGGTTGGCAACAATGAATGGAATACGCATCGCTGCGTTGCCAGCAGTTACCAACAGTCGAGCTTCGTTCCGAATGCCCTCATTTTGTATGAGCGAGAGCGAGAGCGCGCTCATTTCATATGAGCGGAAGCGAGAGCGAGCTCATTTCGGCTTATGCCAAATGAGCGCGCTATTAAGTTACTAATGAGAAGAACTAGTATAGGTTATTGTTATTGACTTCTAATAAGTTATAATTTTAATTTTTAACTCCATTAAATATTGAGTTGTGCTTGAACAACATAATAGTTTAGTAATTTTATATTTTGAGCGAGAGCGGGAGCGAAACTGCGCTCATGAGCGGGAGCGGGACCAGAACTGCGCTCATGAGCGGGAGCGAGAGCGCGCTCATTCTTTAAGAGCGGGAGTGGGAGCGCGCTCATTCTTTAGGAGCGAGAGCGGGAGCGCGCTCATTTTTTAAGAGTGGGAGCGGTAGCGCGCTCATATTTTTCGTGAGCGGGAACACCTTTGATAATTATTACCCATGATTTTCTCCACTTATTTTAGGCTGTATGGCTCCAGTGATGGGCACGCTCTGGAAAAAAAAGAGCGCGCTCCGCTCTTCACTCCAAGTGAGAAAAAAAAGAGCGCGCTCCGCTCTCGCTCCAAGTGAGAAAAAATTTTTCTTGAACGTTTTCTTTTAAATATAGTTGTTAATTTCGTCTACCTGTAATGAAGAATAATTAATACACGTTTTTCGTTTATTTGAATACTCAACTTTATTTTATTAACATTATTGGTGTAATTACCGAATTATAACGAATAGTACGATGGCAATATCAACTATCAAGCTGCAATAATGTTATGAAAGTATCATTTTATATCGCTTATAAAATTCATGATCTTTTTATTATTGCATTTTTAAAATTCATTTCGATGACCCATTAATTTCTTAATTATTATACCTAAGTCGATGAGGCTAAGTATATTATATGAGAGATTTTTCCTTCATTATTATAAGAAAACAAGAATCGGATATGTGAACGAAGAACGAACGACAAGTTTATTGGGATTCACTTCTGAACAAACATTACTCTACAATATTCGTATAACAAGTTATAATACACGGATATACTAATAGTATACGCGCCAATATCAGAGTTGGGCAGAGTGGCTCAAGAGCGAAAGAACGAGACGTTCGGCTCCCTTTCTGCTCGGAGTGGAGAAGAGTTCATTCTTCAGCATTCTGAGTGAAATTCTGAGCGAATTCTTTATGTTTTTTTTGCTTATCACTTCAACCAATCACGAGCGAGTACATATTACCTATTTAGATCCCTATTTATCATTTTACGTCATTTTTCTCATTACTGGAGAAAGAGAACAAAGAATCTGAAGAATAGGGGACTCATTTGTTTGTTCGCGAGCGATTTATTATTCCGCTCTTTTTCGCTCTTCAAAGAGCGCATTCCGAGCGCGCTCAGAGTGATGTCCAACTCTGGCCAATATCAACAAAATTCTTTGTTTTTTGACTTTAAAAAGTTACGAGTATCGCTATCAAAATTTAATCAGGGTTGCGTACCGCGGTATTTTTTCCGGTTGGTATGGTACTGGTATTTGGTATCGGTATTTTTTCTGGTCGGTACGGTACTGGTATTTATATAATTATTGGTCGGTATGGTACCGGTATTCGGTATTGATATAATTTTCGGTCGGTATGGTACGGGTATATGGTATCGGTATTTTTTCTGGTTGGTGTGGTACCAGTATTTGGTATCAGTATTTTTTCCGGTTGGTATGGTACCGGTATCGGTAAATCCCAACAAACTGCGGTATTGGTCGGTATATACCGCGGTATCGGTACTGGTACGCAACCCTAGCCCGCAATATCCCACCAGTTCAATTATTTTAAAACTCAAAAAACGTGTTAGAATCAAAAGCAGGGTTGCGTGTTGATTGAAATTAAAAATTAAAAATTAATAAATAAATAAACATCACTAATACCGCGGTATTTGCGGAGGGTTGCGTACCACGGTATTTTTTCCGGTCAGTACAGTACTGGTATTTGGTATCGGTATTTTTTCTGGTCGGTACAGTACTGGTATTTGGTATTAATAAAATTTTCGGTTGGTATGGTATGGGTATATGGTATCGGTATTTTTTCTGGTTGGTATGGTACCGGTATTTGGTATCAGTATTTTTTCCGGTCGGTATGGTACCGGTATCGGTAAATCCCAACAAACTGCGGTATTGTTCGGTATATACCGCGGTATCGGTACCGGTACGCAACCCTGAATTTAATAGACAGCTCGATAATGTGGGTAATCAGGCGAGTAATTTGATATGTCATATGATTATTTTGAATCTGCGCATGCGCATTCACGCATGACCGCGCATGCATATGCGGCAGTCTGCGTTCGTGCATATTCGCATTTGCCATCACTAGTTATCTATTGACTTTTGAAAACTGACTATGTAAGGCTATTATTACTCACGATATATTAAAGTCAATGCTGTTATCAGCCTGCCAATAAAAGAATAATGCGATATATACTTGAAAAATCAAATTATTCAAATTATTAAATACATCACATGTATGCGAAACAGGTTAATTAAGGAGGTACATATATGAAAACAATCAAATGATCAAAATTAAATGCAGATTATGCTAACTTAATTTCTATTATTATTTGATACATTTTGAAAAAGTGAATGAGACTTGCGTTTTTTTATTGTTTTGTCAGTCACTCCACCTTTTCTACCAGCAGCTAATCTTTTACATCCCTTAGTTATACCCAGTTTTCTACAAGCGACTTTAAAAATGAAGGTACTGTATCATTACATATTTTTTGCGATGCTTCCAAGTACGCTTATGCATGTTGTGCTTACCTAGTTCATACAGATTCATATTGTAATCATTCAACTCTAGCTTTTGCTAAAGTCAAAGTTGCACCAATTTTAAAAGGAAAAGATCCTGATATGTCCATTCCAAAACTCGAATTGCTTGCAGTTCTTATTGGAACCAGATCAGCTTCATATCTCAAACAAACCCTGACTTAATCATCACTAAAACAGTCATTTGGACTGACGCCACTACTGTTTGCAGTGGCTAAACACAAACAAGTTATTAACTAAATTTGTACAAAATAGAATTATAGAGATCAAACGATCTAAAAATATTACTTTCTGTTATTTCCTACTGATTGCAATCCAGCTGATATAGCTTCTCGTGGTGCAAAATCCGAATCATTAAAAAGCAACGACCTTTGGTGGCATGGTCCTGCATGGCTACCCCATGAGGAACTATGGCCTACACCTCCTCAAACAACTCAAACGTTTATTTCAAATCCATTACCTGCAACACTAATTACAGTAAATTACAAATATGATGGCATCTTAACAGACAAATTCGAAAAGCGCTTTTCCAGTTGGAATGCGTATGTTCGTGTATTCAAAAGTATTAACAAATTTCGTTTTTTTCACCTCGGAGCCAATCCACCTACCAGCTTAGAAGAATTTCAAGCTGCAGAATTACTACTTATTAAAGAAATTCAGAAGAAGTATTTCTTTGATGAACTTTCTCAATTAAAACGAAACGAACAACCTAATTGGCAATTAGAATTATTCCTAGATCAGGGTGTAATACGTTGCAAGGGACGCTTAGGAAACTCTGCGTTCCCTTGGGATACGATTCATCCAATCTTACTACCAAGAGATTGTCAGTTGACATCTGTTTATATACAAAATTTACACACAAAACACTTTCACCTAGGATGTACCCATCTTTTAGCAAAACTACGCGAAAGATTTTGGGTTGTCAAGGCCAGAGCAAAAATTAATTCGATTATACATCATTGTTTTCCATGCCGTAGATGGGAAGGAGGTCCTTATAAACTTCCTCCTATGGCACCATTACCAGTACTCCGTGTAGCTGAAGCTTCACCCTTCCTACACACTGGAGTTGATTACACAGGTCATGTCTATATTAGAAACAATCTAGGACAGACTGAGAAAGTATATATCGTTATATTTGCATGCTTAGTATCTAGAGCAATACACCTCGAAATTGCTAGAGACCTCAGTAGTGGTGAGTTCCTCATGAGCCTCATTCATTTTGGATCAATTCTGAGGAAGTCCCAAAATTATCATATCTGATAATGCCACAAATTTCACATTTATTCAGCCCTTAGTGGGTCATAAAGTTACTATTAAAGATCCTAAAGTTGATCTTCATTGTAGCACTAACAACATTCAATGGAAATTTATTCCAACCTATTCACCATGGCACGGAGGTGCATATGAACGTCTCATAGGTATAGTCAAAAGAGCTCTAAAAAAGACTTACGGAGCATCATATCTTGACTATGTCCAACTCAATACCATTTTGTATCAATTAGCTGATGTTATTAATAGTCGACCATTAACTTACGTCTCCTCAAATGAAATTTTAACACCCCTTACACCAAACCATCTTTACGTTTTCGACAAACAAATGCGGCGTTACCAATTGAAGTAACAGCAAAGCCATTACCAATAACTTCTATGAATCTGATATCCATATGGACAGAAACATTGAATGTTATTGAAGGATTTTGGGAAGCTTTTCGAAGCCTCTACCTACTATCTTTACGCGAAAGACACACAGCATTACATAGGCATGAACGAGGTTCAGTTCCTTTTATGCCTTCAATAGGTGATGTTGTTCTTGTAGAAGAACCATCTACTCCAAGGGCTGAATGGCCATTTGGAGTCATTGAAAAAGTTAGCAAACGTCACTCACTCGCCGATATTCGATGCAAAGGAAAAATCATTACAAGGTCTGTAAATCAGCTCTATCCACTTGAATACCCAGTAAATATTAAAGTTCCGAAACATTAAAAATTAATTAAAAATTATTTTTATCGTTATCACTTTTTTTCCCGGGGGGCAGTGTCGAAAATCTTCTGGATTATCATCAGAAGATTCGTTCGACTTTGATTCAAAGAATCAAACCTGCCTTCCCCAAAACAAATTACAAATCAATTTACCGTTATTACTACTTATTACCTACACCTAAACCCAAACCAATTTACGATAATACACAGCCGCTAAAATACTCAGCGTGCTGATTAAAAAAAAGAAAGACCGAATTTAAAATAAACAGATAAGATTTAATGAACAACAGTCACAATTACAAATATTCACAATTACAAATATTCACGATTACAATAATGGCGGAAGAAGAGAATAACCGAAAAATGTCTATAGAAAATGGAGAAGAATGTATAAACGTTACTGTGAGTCTAACTAAAATATATTATAATGTTCCGCGCTCGTTTAATTACATTACTCGCGTACGTCGATCTCGTAGTGTCGTAATGACAGTGACCTATTTTCGAAATCATCACTTATTAATTCATTTGAAATATTAAATACCAATTAAAATACCGAAAGTGACATTCCGAAATATTAAATACTAATTAAAATCGTGACAATAATCTAAATTCAAAATCTTCACTCATTCATTCATTTGAAATATTAAATACCAATTAAAATACCGAAAGTGACATTCCGAAATATTAAATACCAATTGAAATTTTTGGTTGTGCATAAAAGAGATTCTTTTATGCACAACCTACTCACTAGTTCGTCAAAACGACGAACTAACAAACAATTAATTTTCAGGGAATGGAAATGTACCTGGAAAATCAACAGAAGACACAAATGACACCGACCGTACATGAAATTTTAATTTCTTTTGGTTATTTCAAAGTCAAACTGAAATTATACAATCATTGTATGAATTATATTTCTTTAATTTTTTTTTACATAGATATTAATCTTTGTTTATTTTTAATGTTGAATTGAAATTATATAAACATTTATATACATTCTATTTCTTTATTTTTTTTACACAGATGTTTTAATCGCGATGTCTCATGATGAATAATTAGGTAGGATTATTGCACGCTTCCACATACTTTCTCTAGGTGTCGCTTTTCCCCCCCTTGACGTAATATAGACCTAGTAGGTTCTTTAGGTGACTTCTTTTACTACTTTTTTAGGATGCCTTGATTCGAAATTTACGTCAGTTACCTTAACGCGTATTCCAACAATAAATAGGGATCTAAATAGGTAATATGTACTCGCTCATGATTGGTTGAAGTGATAAGCAAAAAAAACATAAAGAATTCACTCAGAATTTCACTCAAAATGCTGAAGAATGAACTATTCTCCACTCCGAGCGAAAAGTGAGCGGAACGTCTCGTTGTTTCGCTCTTGAGTCACTCTGCCCAACTCTGATTATTGCAAACGTACGAAAAAAAAACATCCTGTTATAATCATTTGGATATAGCCTTTAGTCTCGTTTACGCGTAATCGGTTATCATGCAACATTACTCCGGTGAACGAGGTTCTTATTCAAATCCAATACTATATAGTTTTGCTTAAATTTATTCTTTATGGAAATAAAATATTGAAATTTCAATCATAACGTCGCAATCAAGTGATTTATATCTCCTTTACTTCGGAAATTCCATTCTTCAGTTTCTTGTTGTGTTTTTTCATCACAGTCTACAGTTATGGATCTTATTAAGACAATCAAGGATGATGAAACGGTATGTAATTTCTCTGAAGAATCAGATATTGAAGTTGAGGTAAGTATATGTTACTTTTATAAGAGTTTTCATTCGTTATTCATGTTTCAGTTATAGAAATTTTTTGTTTCATATTTTCATTTCAGTTTCAACCAAAAAGGAAAAATCAAAATGAAAAAAAGTACTTCGATGCAGATTTCAGTTTTATTTCAAGTGTTGGTGAATATGGTAAAGATACATGGGATGATCTTCAAAAATATATTAAACGAAGAAATACAAATAAGACCACCGAAAAAATTGAAAAATCCAGAGAGTACCTCAAAATTTTGGTGAGTGGTGAGACATTCTCACCTCGATTACATATATATTACTCTTGAAAATATTTTCATCATCAATCTCTAAATTTTGTTATGTGTTGAAATTGCCTGTCGCTGTATTTCAATGTTGTAAATTTCTAACCCTTCGTTTCTTGCGGTAGGTTCCGAATTCAGATGACGATGACGATTTTGCGAGCAGTGCTCGAAATCACAACAGTGATGACTTAGTTGATGACAGTAATGTTGAAAGTGTTCGTAAACAAGGAATTGATGAATCTGATGATGATCTTCACGGATTGTCGGACATTGATATGATGGAGGGTGAGTTTTTAGGTTTTATGATTATTCATTAGGTGTGACTAGACAGATTTGATCAATAAGATGGTAAGATCGATAATCAACTGTTACATTAATCAGTCGTAAATAATTTCGATTGTTTTGTGTAAGAACTTGATTGGTACAACTCTTGGTTTATTAGATAGCTCGGTGGTACTGTAGTGGTAGATTTTCAAGTTTGAACGTTTTATGCTCGCTACTGAGTTCTTGCCTTTCTTGTGTTTATCAAAAGCTGTATTAATATTCAGTACTTCCTTCCATGGATGTGGACTACAGTTAACATCAGAGGTTTGAAAGAAACGATTTCGTTTCGTTCTTTGAATTTTTTTTATTGTTTCTTTCCTATTCGTTCCCATCTCTCGAAATCAGGAATGGAAAATCCTTATCGTTATAAGTTAAGAGTTATGAATCAGTTATCAATGTTTTCCCATTAAGTTAAAGTTATCAATCAGTTAAAGTCATTTAAGGTTTAAGTCATCCTTTTGAGGCTTAAGTTGAAGTTATTAAGAATAAAGTTCGAGAGAGTCTTTTTTTTTTTTTTTATACAAGTCGACAATTGACAACAAAGAACAAACTTCGAAATAATAATTCATATTATTGATGATGGTGATGGTAAAAATTGAAAATTGAAAAAAAAATTAAAAATCAAATAACAAATTACGTGAAGTTGCAATTTACTTCACAAGTATAACAACAAAGTTGTAATAAATCTAAACACTCACATGTTGTAGGTTAGGTACCTTATCATAATGAATAAACTAATATTTAATAAACGATTCTTTAGTCTTCACCCTATTGGCAAGGAAGTTGCAGTAAAATTCGCACTTGCACCCCAAATTGCTTAAAAAATAGCAGTTAAACTCGATCGAACATCATAAGTAGTATAAAAAGTTGCCAGTCACACCGATTATATCGCGTGTTTTAAAGAATATTCCTTCATTTGACTTGAAAAATGCGCGAAAAGTAGTATTTATTTCTATTTAAAACGCTTTTGCACATCAACACGTTTTAAATCTCTTATGAATAGTTGCATTACTTGAAAACACGCACCAAAAGCCTACTATAGCTTTGTGTGAATAAGAGCAACATAGAGGATAGTCGCTTAATAACTCTCACTTTCTTTTAAAAACATGTAAAAACCAGCTCTGCAGGTCTAATGCATATTGTTACTATTGAATGTATTATGGCCTTTAATTGCTATATTCTCCAGTGGTGTAGTAGATAGAACTGTGGAGTTGGTGATCTGAAGGTACTAAGCTGAAACCAGATTTTTAACAAATTATAGTTACTGCAGTTTTCAAGACGTAACAGAAACGCAAGGTTAATTTTTTGTGATCTTGTCGGTAAATTTCATAGGATCTAATTTTATTGAAAAGATATCGAGAAAAGGATCCCAATTTAACCCTGAAATTGAAATTTTCTCATCTTCAGGCCAAAGAAAGGGAGCACCAATAGCTCGTAGGAATTCAGAGTTATTAGAGGTCCAGCCTCTCAGATTGAACGACGCCGCAGCTAATTTGTGCGTGACAGAGGTGTAAAGGCTAATAGCAGAATTTACATCTCTTACGCTTACGACTAGATTATGTACGTAAAAGTGATTGTTAGCCAATTCGTAGCTTTCTATTTTGCGGTCTGATGTTAAATGTTCTTGAAGGACTATGTTGAGCAAAAATGGAGACGCAATTACTCTGAAAGGAATGAGAGTAAAGCGAAAAACAGTCAGATTTTTAGAAGAAGGCGACGCAGTAATATCTTTTACTCATAATTAGAAGATACTAGAGTATCTTAAAAGCGGACTTTACTAATTAGACTATTTTAAAGAATGTTATTAGAATAATTTACTTTTTTACCAGAATAAACATTTTTTATAAATTTCAAAAGTTCTACCAACTCCACTTAACCTAAATTTTATCAAGTATCATACAAAACATGACCTCACGTAATTTATTTATCTTCTTATAACAAAAAACTTGGAATCATGTGAGGTCAGGTCATTTTACGTTCAAAAAGCTCTAAAAAAACAATATTTCAGACAATTTCTTCAAAAAAACGTGACCTCACGTCAAATTATATTTCCTCACGTTCGACATGCTTTTGAGGATGGCCAACTCTTCTTATCTTCCATCTTCGGTTCGGAGGCTGACTATACTCATTTGTAAAATTCATATTTTAAATTGTAAATTAAAATTACCTGAAGTCACGTTACCTCATGCTCAATCGACTTCAAAAATAAATCAATTCTAGAGACCTACTCAATCTACCACTCCTCAAAATTTCGAGTTGATCTGTCAAGTTTTACTCTAGTTACAGCAAGAGAACGAACGTTTGCAAAAAAACGTGACCTCATGTTAAATCACTCCTCCTCAAGTTGAAAAACTAATAATCCCTGAAAGTCCGCGTACTCTACCTATCCTCCCAATTTGGTGTCGATAGCTTTCAACTCAAGCCCCGTCTCGTTATGTCACGTCACGTCAAATCACATCAACTCACGTTCAAGAAACACTTAATTCCAAGACTACTACGCCTACTCTTTCATCCATCCACACCACATTCTGATAAATTTTTGATACAAAAGGAAAAACCGTGACCTCACGTTTTATTGAATTATCTCACGTTCTGATAAATTAGATAACTGATCATTTATAACGCTCAACCATTCCTTCCTGATATCATGCAGAAACAAAAAAACCTTAAATCATGTCTCCTCACGTCACGTCACGTCTGATCACCCACAAAAACTAATTAGCACTAAAACATCACTATCCTTACCCTTCCACCATGTATTATTCAAGTTATCGTGGGAGAATGGAAAAACTTCAACGAATGCCTCCTCACGCAAAACTCACGTCCGATCACCTCATAAAACTAATAATCTCTCGAACTATTCTACCCCCACCTTCTTTTATCTTTTAATCATTCTGTTCGTTTTTCCCCGACTTATCATGAGAACACAAAAAAGCTCAACTCACGCCTTCTCACGCCAACTCATGTCCCATTATGCTCAAACATATCACTAACCTTACCCTTTTTTCATCTTTCAATTCAATGTATCAACTTTTATCTTAGCTATTGCGCGAGAACCAAAAAAAAACCTCAACTCACGCCTCCTCACGCAAACTCACGTCCGATCACGTCCAAAAACTAATCAGCTTCAGAGTACCACTACTTCCATCCTTCTGCCAACTTTCAACTCGATCCGTCAACTTTTACTAAAGTTATCGCGCGAGAACCACAAAACCTTGACACACGCCTCCTCACGGCACCTCATGTCCGATCACGTCCAAAAACTAATCAGCTCGAGAACTCAACTACCCCAACCCTTCCTCCGAATTTGATTTCGATACGATCACTTTTACTCGAGTTATCACGCGAGAACGCGAAGAAAAAAATTTATACGTAAAGAAAGAAAGAAAAATACTAAGAAACTGAGTGAACGCAATAGCGGAGTTACTTTAAAAGTAAAGTCCGCTAAAAAACGTACGGAATCGCAGTCGACTTCGTTTAGCCCCACTTGTAAGAAAGCCTTTTCTATATCGGCTGTCAAATCTACAGGGTGGAGCCGAAAATTCAAGATCAATCCGACGAGATCGCCTAATATTGTAGGACCTGAATGAATCAAATCGTTCAAAGAAGGATTTGATTTTGATTTTGTAGATGCATCATATACAACGCGAAGTTTTTCATTTTTTGTCTATTGCCCTATGTGGTAAATAATGTATCGGATAAGGAGTTTCTCTAGGTGCAAGTTCAATAATTCCTAATTCTAATTGCTAGAGTAACACGTTTTCCTGACGTTTAAGAAATTTGGGTGACGACTTATGAAATAACGATTTCAAACGCGCCGTGCACATACGAAAATTTGAAGGGAGCGTTGGATTTTCTTGTTTCCAAGGCCAACGAACTATGTACCTATCATTTTCGAACCTAACAGTTTCTCAAAATTTTGTAAGACTAAAGTTTCAACTTCATCCATTTTGGACATTTTGATGCCCAGAATTTCTAAAGACCAGAAATTATGTAAAGTTGTATTCAAGTGAAATGTTTCGTTGACGAGATTTTCGTCATAACTTTTGGTTTGCACGAGATTACAACTTAAAACTAAGGAGTCTAGGGTGTCTGTGATTTTGAGCGTTTCTTTAATTGAACCGAAAGAAATCCAGCCAAAAAAAGAACGTCGAAGGACTAAAGTTGAGGACAGGTGTTTTATTTCACCTGATGAAAAATTGACTAGCGGATCGTCAGCACCAAAGAGCCGTCAATAAAATTCATGCATTTTATGCACCAATGAAATGCGTGTACCTACTGTTATTTGTAATCTCCATCGCGCTAGTTTTTCCAAATTTAGAAGATAGTATCATACATTTTGAAATGGTCTTTTACCTCCGTTCCTAATTTAATTATATTACTAATTAATTGAAAATATAAATAAACCCACAATTTCTTGTTACAGTGTTTATTTCAAAATTACATGAATGAGTTTTTGAACATTTTTGCGCTGGTGTGTAAGTAATTAATTGCGTGCACGGTATGTTACATTAACATTATGAATCAAATTCCTATTGTGCTCCTGCATTATGTTTAAAATGAATGAAAATAAATCACTTCTCAAATTTTCAACTTGTATGCTTTATTTTTAAAGGAAACAATAAAATTAAAAATGAAAACTTCATTAATCGAATTATTATATGTACTCCAATGTTTAACATAAAAGAAGATGAAATAATAGAATTTTTAATAGAAACTTCTACATGAATTTTTATTAATCAAAAATGAAATGAAATATAAAAAAAGCTATCTTTGAAAAAAATAATATATAATATGTAAAAATTATTAATCAGTTATTGAATTTATTTAAGTAAATTAATCTATAAAAAAAACTAAGTAATATACCATATCGATGCTTTTCTTCAAAAACCACGTAAGTCCGACTTTTGGCAAAATTCACTTTTAAGTGGTTTCTTATGTAAAAAAAAATCGAGGAATTCGATTTTGAAAACCTCGTAAGTCCAAATCATCAACTAGCGCTTCTATCCGTAAAAAAAAAACCTCGTAAGTCTGTCATCAAAAGAAAAATACTCGTTCCTGAAAAATTTATTTACGTGGTTTTTGAAGAAAAGCATCGATATACCAAATTAACAATTAAAGTAGAAAGAAACAAATATCACATTCATATGGAAAGAAATTATTTTCAAAACATTAAGCAGTGAAGGTTGAAAGATATCCTGATGAAGATTATAATAAACTGGCAAAAAACAACGAAAAGCACTTAAAACAGGTAAACATATTTTTAAAACATAAAGCAATGAAAGTTGAAAGTATAGTTGAAAGATATCCTGAGGGAGATTACAATAAACCGGTAAAAAACAACGAAATAATGGTACACGCATTTCATTGGTGCATAGAAATGCGTGAATTTTATTGGTGGCTCTTTGGTGCTGGCGATCAGCTCATAAAAATTGAACTGATAGTTATTCCTTATGATTATCTCGGTTAGTTTCACACTGAGTATGAAAATTTCAGTATCAGTGTAGGAGAGGAGAAGGGCCAAATTTCGCGAACCATTTCAGGCGGAAGGGAGGTCAAAATATCGTCAGTTATGTGTTCAGTTGTCATAAAGTTAACCGTTTTCTCACTACTTTGGTTTCTTGGTAAGAAAGTAATAGAAAGGGCATGATAGGATAAGATAGTCGAAAATGCACCCGAGAGCTTTTCAAACGGTTTCCAGGGCAAAAAGTGGGCTACATCAAAAAAATTTTGACTAAAATTTCAGGCTTCCGTTGTGCCTATTTTCGGAGATATAGGCAAAAACAAGTTTTTAGATTAACATTTTTTTCTTGCCTTATTATGAAGGTGAAAAGTTGAAATTTTATTTATAGTATCTTGACAATAAAAGGTTTTTTCAATAATTTTTTCAATTTTTTTCGATCAATTTTGAAAGAGTTGTGCAGTTTTTAAAATTTCAACCCTCCATTTCTATGGCAAGTTTTCGAGGTGCAATTATGAAAAAATTACATATAATGTATCTTTTACCACCAAACATACCATAAAAATTTCAGAATTTTTGGAGTGGTGCAATATAGTAAAAAAAAAAAAAAACTATTGCAGCGTGCTATAAACCAAACGATTCGGTACTATGCGTGCTGTAGGCCGAACGAACGTTACGCGACGTTGCATCGCAGCCTTAACGGTGCATAACAGCTAAACTGATCTTCTCGCGCTTGAAACTTACTAGGCTTATATGTTTTCCTTTTCGGTTTGCTTATAAGTGAACATCTACAAATGATCAAATCAATTAATGGCCCTATGTGCACATTTCTATGGCAAATAGGTATACAAAAAACACTGTTTTGGGTTTATACATGTCATATGAATATCTTATCGACATACTTTTGAGTTGAGCTTGAATTAATGTCAAATAGACATTGAAATTTTTCATTAATTAGAAAAAGATATTGATGTCTATTGACATCTATTTGACATTAATTCAAGCTCAACTTGAAAGTATATCTATAAGATATTCATAAGACATGTATTAGCTCAAAATCGTGCTTTTGGTCTACTCATTTGCTATGTAAGAACAGAAACAGGATATCTATCAGCCAAAGTGTGCACATAGGGGGGCCTATTCCATCTGTTTATTTGAAGAAAAAAATTCTTTCACCATAAAAACAACCAATAGTAAATAATTATAATAAAAGTAATTATATTCTTATTAATATTTTTCTCCTCCTTATTATAATAGCAAGGAAGACCACTTCAATTTGCAAAACAATCGTTACGTATCATGCTTCTGTTTGCATGTAATATCATAATTGTTATGTTAACCCCTTCACTATAAGAACACTAACCAAAATTTTTTGACTTTGTATGTAAGTAATTTCGAAAATGTCGCACATGAAAAGTGTATTAGATGTATTTATTTTTAAAAAAATAGCGGCGTTTAAAAAAGTATCAATTCTGAAAAAGATTTCAATAAGTTTTTAAAGATATTAAGGGAAAAAGTAGATGATGGTGTATGTTATACACAAAAAAAGTAGATAAGAACGTTTGAAGATAACGATACACATCATACGCGTTCATGTATCATATAGTTAGTTTTACCTGCATGTATTTAGTTCAATAAACGTTTTCATACAGTCCACACCTGCGTTATTAGTGGTTTCGTCTCATAGCATCTTGCGCTTATGAGCGAGCTGATGGAGTGGCTCAATGGTGAAAAAACTCCCGCTCAACTTGAAAAATTTTAGGTAGAAATCGCGAAAGAATTTTCCAAATTCAAAACCGATTTAATTTTGTTGCAAGGCAAGCTTGTGACTATGCTCGAACAATTAGGTAAGGACAATGGCCCTTCCTCTTCCCGTCGCTCATTAATCCCGAGCTCCTCGTTCATAGAAGCACCACTCGTTAATCCCGTATTAAAGCTGCAAGACCTTCCCGTGCCGAAATTCAATGGCAAAAGGCAGAACTTCACCGACTGGCAGAACAAATTCGTAAGTACGATTCATAAAAACGAAAATCTATCCGATTTTCAGAAAATGTACTTGCTTAAACGAGCAATGACTGGTGAAGCCAAAGCCTTGCTCAAAGATTTTGAATTATCGGGCGATATGTATCAATCCGCGTTCCATCATATAAAAGAGCGATTTTTCAATAAACGCGTAATGATCCCTACCCATTTTCGCGAGTTGGTCGACCTACCCGACATGAAGATAGGTAGTATGCGAAGTTCGTTAGACACGATTCAGCGCTCGATAAGAGGTTTAACTGTATGTGGTCTCGACATTAAGAAGATGTCGCCACTTATCACATTTATAATCGCGAGAAAATTACCTGAACGCTTACGCACAGACTGGGAAAACGCGAATCACAATTACTCTACCTACCCATCGTTCGAGTCGCTATCAACGTTCATGAGTAATCGCTGTTTTGCGCACGAGTTGTCACATGTGAGTATGGTGGATAATGCTCTGAAAAACTCCACCTCATTGAAATCGTCATCTTCGGTTCCAGTGGAACAAAAGCAAAAAACCTCGCTCGCTACCCTTGCGAAAAAATCACCACTCGCGGTTAAGTGTATTTGTTGTGGTCAACCACATTATTTATCGAATTGCCCAAATTTCGAGAAAATGGCTTTGCCCAATTGCAAAGCATTTGTCAAGGAGAAACGGTTATGTTTCAATTGTTTACGTACCGGACATGATAAAAACGCATGTTGATCGTCCCGATGCCGCACTTGCCATGGTCCTCATCACACCATGCTACACAGTACTGAAAATTTTAACGCATTTCAAACTAACGAAACTTCTACTTCTGAAAATAAAGCTACATTTTCCCTTGTTATGCGAGATTCGTACGCTGTGTTGTTACCTACCGCGATTGTAAATGTGCGAATTGGCGCCCGTATAGTTCAAGCACGTGCGTTAATTGATACGTGCTTGCAAGTTAATATCGTGTCGCGATCATTTGTGCAAAAGTGCAAAATTAAATACAAAAAATCGTCTGCAGTGGTTGTTGGAGTATTAATTGAAAGCTCACACTCTTATCAGCATTGCATCATTAAGTGTCGAATCCCGTTTGAGTAATTACAGGATACAGGTAAATGCTGAAGTTGTCGAACGGATCTCGTATGAAGTTGGCCCAGACATTATGCAGGCAGTTAGCTTAGCAAACCCAGGCATAATTCTCGCAGACCATGATCACCACTCTACCGTGGTTGACATTCTCCTCGGAGGAGAATTTGCGAATGAAATTTTACTTGGTAAAAAGCTCTTCATCAATGGCTTATGTTTCAAAGAGTCCCAATTTGGTTGGGTGGTCGCTGGACCTATTGCGAACCGAAACAAAGGCGACTTTCTCACGTGCAACTTAACTATTGCCACTCAAGATGTGCTCCGTGAATTTTGGGAAGTAGAGGAAGTAAATCCTCCAAAAATCACATCTTCTGAGCACGAATTATGTGAAATGCATTTTTTGTCAACATACTCGCGACTATTAAATGGATGTTTTCAAGTCCGTCTCCCGTTTAAGAAGGATGTATCATTGCTTGCAAATACCCGTAATCAAGCTCGTCGAGCGCTTTTACATTATGAAAGCAAGCTCGATCACACATTGCGAATGCTGTACATTGAATTCATAAGAGAATTTCATCAACTCGGTCATATGGAGCTGGTGGAAAATTCTACACGATCCTGTCTGTATTATATACCTCATCTACCTGTTTTGCGACCCGATAGCAGTACTACAGTTTTGCGCGTAGTATTCAACGCGTCAGCAAAAAACTCCTCAGGTATCTCACTAAATCAAGCTTCTTCTCGTAGGCCCTATGCTCCAACCCGACCTTTTTGATATTTTGCTTCAGTTTCGTGTATACCCAATTGCTTTTTCAGCCAATATAAGCAAAATGTACCGACAAATAATCATTCACCCAGATGATCGTCAATTTCAAACGATATTTTGGCGTGATAATGTAACCAATGTTATCAGCTCGTACGAATTAACAACGTTAATGTACGGAACAGCTCCTGCTTCCTACATCGCGACGAAATGTTTATAGAACATTGTTAACTGGTGCCAATACCATTCCCGAAGCAATAAGTAAACAGCGTGAAATACACGAAGCCTTACTTAGCGCCCATTTCCCTCTTCGCAAATACGTATCGAACTCGCTGATATTTTTGCTATCTCTCGAGCCCTCCCTCGTAGAACCGCTCAAGCCTATATCCTTTAGCTCTGCTGGAGCAGCAAAAGTACTTGGGATTCAGTGGCATCCAGAAGAGGATGAATTTCGCGTACGAGCAAAACAGAGTGACATTCACAACATCACGCTCACGAAACGTATTATATCGTCGCCTGTTGCAAGTATTTTTGACCCTCTAGGATTGATAACACCGTTCACAATTGGAGGAAAAATCCTGCTACAGGATTTATGGCGGGAGGAGAAAGACTGGAATGATCCAGTCTCCAGTGAGATATCAGAAAAATTTCGCGAATTTCATTCTGAACTCGCTGAGTTGCCAAAGTTTGCGGTATCACGTCCGTACTTTTCCAAAAGTCAGGAGTTCGATCTCATCGCGTTTTGTGATTCAAGCAGTCGCGCATATGGTGCTGTAGTCTACGCAAAATCACGAAACCATATCCAACCCGAATATACCCTAATATGCTCGAAAACCAAAGTAGCTCCCACTAAATCATTAACCATCCCGCACTTAGAGCTACTTAGAGCTGTACTACTCACAACGTTGTTGTCACGTGTAGTTAAAATATTCGACTACGATTTATCGAATGCCAAAGCTTATTCAGACTCCACAATCGTATTAGCGTTGCTTAAGGGGGCCCGCTTCCCGATATGAGACATTTATACGCAACCGAATAGACCTCATCATGTCGACGCTTCCATATGACCAATGGAAACATATAAATACCAACATGAATCCCGCAGATCTACTCACACAAGGTATCTGAATCGAGGCTCTCATCAACAATGTGCTGTGGCTTCATGGTCCAAAATTGTTGGACAAACACGCAAAAATTGAAATCGATCTACCAGAAATCAGGAAGAAGCAACCAGTTATTCTCTTTTCGGTTGTGCGCATAGACGAATCAATAATTTCGCGATTTTCGAGTTTCGATAATTTAGTGCGAGTTATGTCACGTGTTTTAACGTTTATTGCGCGCGTTCGTACTTGTGACCGCCAAGCAATAGTTGGTAGGGATGATGCGCTCAACTGCATCTATCGACTGTCACAATTATCGTCGTTTCCCTAAGAGATACATATGTTAGGTAGCTCGACACCGCCTTCTCATAGCCTGCTCGCGTCACTCGAACCATTTATCAATAATCACGGTGTCATAAGAGTCGGAGGTCGATTAGAAAATAGTCCTCTGCCATACGACGTGAAACATCCCATTATACTGTCCTCGAAATCTGTGTTGGCAAAACTGATGGTGAGACACGTACATGAAAAATATTACCACGCTATGCAGTCATTCATCTCGGCGTTCCTGAAACAGCGATATTGGTTTGTTGGTGGTAATGCAAGGTTGGTGCGAGACACTGTTAAAAAGTGTGTCTGGTATACCAGAGTCGAGGCTGAGACCGTCGCTCAAATTATGGGTAATTTACCTGGACATCGAGTAACTATTTCACATCCATTCGCGGTAACTGGAGTTGATTTTATGGGCCCGTTTACCATAAAATGTATTAACCATCGCACACAAAAAAGGATAAAGCACTACGCCACAGTGTTCGTATGCTTTGCAACCTGTGCTGTACATTTGGAGTCTGTTGCGGATCTAACTACAGTCGCATTCATCGCATCTTTACAACGATTTATCGGACGCCGCGGAGTGCCACATACCCTATGGTCTGATAACGCGACGAATTTCGTCGGAACGCGAAACCTCATCGACGAATTTTGCGACTCTAATGTACCGCTTGGAGATTCATACTACCAAGATCACCGCATCACAGAGGCCTCTAGGAGGCCTCGGTAAAAGTGTGTAAGAAACACTTACTCGCTGCCACACAAAATGAGGTGCTCACGGAAGATCAACTCAAAACTGTACTTGTTGGAATCGAATCTATTATGAACTCGCGCCCGTTAAACGCTCGTCGTCAAGAAAGCAATCTCAGTGTCATTGATGTCATCACACCCGGACATTTTCTTACTGGCTCGCATCTGTTGATACCACCGAGCCCCGAACCCGATTTAGTTCCGCTTTTTATCCGACTCCACGCTCAGTGGAAAATCATTTCTACATTTTGGTCAGCGTGGCGTAAGGATTATTTGAATATTCTACAGACGCGGTCAAAATGGAAGACGTCGACTCCGAATTTGCAAGTCGGAGACATCGTCGTGTTGAAGGATGATACCCACCACCCAAGCGCATGGCTACTTGGTCGCGTCGTTGATGGAAAAATGGATTCAAAAGGCTGTTTACGCGTAGTCACCGTTCGCACAGGCAATAACCAATTTCTCCGTACCGTGCAGCAATTGGTGAAACTGCCTGTCGAATGCAAACCAACGAGCTCTGAAGACCCTTAAGGTCTTTGGGGGGAGAATGTTATACACAAAAAAGTAGATAAGAACGTTTGAAGATAACGATACACATCATATGCGTTCATGTACCATGTAGTTAGTTTTACCTGCATGTATTTAGTTCAATAAACGTTTTCATGTAGTCCACACCTGCGTTATTAGTGGTTTCGTCTCATAGCATCTCGCGCTTATGAGCAAAGTAAAAAAGTCTTTTCGTAACGGTGTATTTTGCGCAATAACTATAGAAAGATAGTTTCGAAATGTTACTCAAGCACTTGTAGTGTTTGTATTCAGTGTTTTGTTTCGCTTCATCGCAAACATTTCAAAAATTAAAATCTAATGCATATATGAAATTAGATTTTTAATATATTTTTTTTGTTTGAAGTTTTTTTTTTTTTTTTTTTTCCACATCATAGTAATGCTAAACAAGTTTTTAAAAATCGTTAAAAAGTTTTTAAACATACAAAATTACAAAAATTACGAACTATTACAAATCCTAAGTCATTAGAAAACAACATAATAATACTTAGAAATCAAACGTACTTGGCGCTCAAGGGGTATAGTGCATTGCATCGCGTCGCGTGTTCATCTGTAACCATTTTTCAAAACAGCTAAGATATATCTTAATTGTTTCACCATACAAAGAACGAATATTAAAAAATTATAATCAAAATAATCATATTCTTATCAATTTCTCCTTCTTATTATAATAATGAGAAAGACCAAATTAAAGATGTCTTCCTTACTATTATAATAAGGAGGAGAAAAATATTAGTAAGAATATAATTATTCTTATTATAATTTTTTAATATTGGTTGTTCTTATGGTGAAAGAATGTTTTTTTTAAAATAAACAGACGAAATAGGCCTATTGATTGATTTGATCATTTGTAAGAGTTCACTTATAAGTAAACTGAAAAGGAAAAAAGGTAAGCCTAAGTAATGTTTTAAGCGCGAGAAGGCGGTGCTTCGGAAAATAAGGAGGTAAATGTGATAAAATTGATTTTAAAATAAAGAAATGAAAAAATTGGAAAAATAAATGCTAAATTTGTTGAAATAAAGTCTCCAAAATAATATATTGTAATTTTATATCATTTAGTTGCGTTACTTTTGAGAAAAATACTGTCATTGAAAATTATATCCTGTTTTGATTTGCAGTGTTTTTCTCAGAAGTAGCGCAACTAAAGGATTTAAAATTGTAATATATTATTTTAGAGACTTTATTTAAACAGATTTAGTATTTATTTTTCCAATTTTTTCATTTCTTTATTAAAAAAACAACTTTTTCGCGTTTAGCAATGTAGCGTAAACTAAATATCGAACTGAATGATCTGCCGTTTCATCACTCCAACATGATTTATTTCGCAAAATAATATCTCGAACAAGCAATTTCAAAACACCGGTGCATTTTATATATAATTTTCATGTGCGGCCATGGATCCCCCCTCAGGCAGGGAGGCAGCACGCGTCTCAAACACTACATATTAATCTTTAATATCATATAACAAAAAAAAAAAAAAATTCCGATTCAAAATTTCAATTAGGTACGCACGTCAATTTAACAAAATCGATGCGTAGAAGCTCTTTCAATTACACTTAAACAGAATCGACTCATGTGCCTATTAACAGCAGCGATAGATGACGACGACTAAACTCCTGTACTCTCTTATCATAAGGTACGCCACCATACCACCAAAGGGCCGGGAAACCCTAAGATAGAATGATAATCCCGAATTATCTTATTCATTTTCATGATGGTACACATGCCCCCCAGGGGGATCGACGAATTTCCGGTCGAGACCCCGACCTCGTAGCATCCATGGTCAACCACCCACTGCAAGGCAAAATGAAACCATACAGCCCACAAGCCATTCCTCTCTCACCAATAATTTAATCAGAAACGATTCACTATAGTTCGGAAATGATAAACCAAAATTCAGTAGAAAACCATTTCTTAAACGTAAATACGACTTATAAAGAGACCCGTTAGAATCACGATAAGGAAGCGATAAGCGTAACAATGCTAAGAAAGGCGCAATGAGCTCCTCATAATTATAAATGAATCTCGAATACCAGTTTAAAAAACCTATTAAGGTTTGCATGACCTTTTTCTTAGGTAAATATAATTTATCGTCAACTACGCGCTTTTTCTCAAAATTCTTAAAAAATACCTCGCGAGATAGATACTTTGTGATCCCATCCTCACTTATCCAGTGACCAACGAACTTTAATTTGTCTCTAAACAATTCCGTCTTATTCATGGACAGAGTCCTACCTGACTTCAGCACAGCACTTAATACGCGTTTTATAGCATCAAGATGATCTCTAAAACTTCCATTTTAGACCTTAATGTCATCCACGTAGTTGCGCACACACGAATTATTAGATTTATCTTCATACACTACCTGCTTAACAATCCTATTAAATATTGCCGACGACACTATTAACCCAAAAGGCAAACGATTATAACATTATACGGTTCCCTCAAACTCGAAGCCTAAAAACTTTCACGACGATTCGTTAACCTCAATCTACAGGAAACCCTGCAAAACCAACCGCGAGAGAAACTGTAAATTCTAAATTGTGCTCCTACATGCGTAGCTGGTCCCCCGCGCGTTCAGCAATCGAATCAAAAAACGTCGAACATATATAGCTTAATGACGCACCACTGTCAATCAATATTCTGCAACTTAAAATATCAATAGGAATAGAAATATAATATACATACAATTCCCTTCAAAATGGCAACCTCATCAGCATCACAGTGACCGGTTGACTGGGACGCAGACGCAATTTCATGGAAAGGATTAACCACTGCATCAATCCCATCGGGTCGGTTAATAATCACGCGCAGACGAGATCGCAAACTATCAACAATATTTTTACTTAAGTGGCTCGTATTATCATAGCCTATCGAATAAGCATTAAGGAATAATTCTACATTGCAACGCTTTAATTGTTTATCTTCGTAAATAATATCCCGCTCTTCAATTTTTTTCTTATAAATAAGATTGTTTACAGACACAATTTTAATGCCATTACCATGCGTTCTTACCAAATTCGAGTAAGATTCTATTACTTTGGCAAAAAATTCCCAACCAAAAATCAATCCAGCACTTAACTTCGGATTAGGTGGTGGTTCAATAGCTACGATATATTCCACATTGTTCGCGAATAAATACTCTACAAGTTCATTCAAAGACCTCTCAAATCGCATAGGATGATAATAATTATCTCAAACAAACTGGTCAGAAAATCCTATCGATAAAACCACAGTTGGGTAGAAATCGTTAAAGTTCTTTAAATAATGTAAAAGATAATCGATTGTGATAAATTTGTACGCCGAATAATAATGACTTAAGGATAGATTTGAGTTATTTTTCAAGACTTGACAAGATCGTATTATATCAAAAACTGTTGTATCGCCTATCATTTGAGCAATCTTTTCAAAACGAAAAATATGAGGAAAGCTTTCTCGAAATGATTTAATTCCATGGTTATTATTTTTAACTGAATGATTATTGCACGAATTTTCAGGCTCATCGTTTTTGTTAATCGAATCGCCTTCCCTCCTGTTTAAGACGAGGGAAGGCCCTTCGAGTTTCCCTGACTAGGTTCGTGTTCAATCTCGTCCATTTTCTTAAAATCTGCTTTACGTTTCGATTTATCGTAATCTTGAGATCGATTGTCATAACTTCGTTCGCGATTTTGGTATGAACCTCTACCCTCGCCCCTCTTATGATCATTTTTCCACGATCTATCGCTAGAACTATTTTTCCATGACATTTCATTTGATCGTCTATTATCTGATCGTTTATTATGATTATATTCATTACCATGACGATCATTATTGTGCCAATCACCACCGCGCGATTTCTTACCCCGAAAATCCCTGTCTCGACCGGTACCGTCACGGAAATTACACATATCTCTAAAATTATTTTCATTTACTACCTGCACCGCCCTTTCAACAAAAATCGAAAAGTCGGAGTGGTCAACAACGCGCAATAGATCTCGACAGGTAGGGGGAAATTTATGAATCATTTGCTCAATTATTTCTTCAGTATTTAGGCTTCCGTAAGTTAAGGAACTCAACTGGTTAAACCAGTTCTTAAGCCATGACTGTAACGCAGCAGCACCCGTATAGACAATTTTAGCTTCTTGAAATTTTTTCTTTAAGATTTTTTGCGACTTTCGCGACCAATATGATGCCAAAAACGCTTCTTTATAGTCTATAAATTCACAGTCAGATGTATTTAGACCTAAGTCCCACATGGGATTTGGAACTTTCACGCGACTACAAAAATAAATTATTTTCCGTTTTTCTTCTAACCCAAATTGTTTTGCCACTCTTTCAAATTCTAATACAAAACGTGGGGTGATAAATGACCATCATCTTTAAAAATAGGCATAAGAGCTAAAATTTCCTGCCCACTACCTGCCGAGAGCGACGCAGAGCTACCGCGACGCGATTGGGAAGCACCCGACTCGCGATTCATACTATTACCCGTATTGGTTAGAGGACCACTAGTATGAGAGAGTGAATTTACATTGTTATGCTTATTTTGTAACCGTTTGATATCCTTTTCATGCTCTTTTTTCATCTGAGATATTTTCTCATCAGTCGAACTCACTAAGTTATTAATCGACGCTTGTAAACTCTCTATTTCCTTGCGCAGCCGAATATTATTGCGCGTCAAAATTCGGTTACTATTTTGCAAAGCGATTTGATTTTTCATGAGCTTAGATATTACAGGGCGCAATGACTGAATGGTATGGTGCACCCCAGTATCCTCGAATGCAAGGATTATGTCAGGCGTAATTAAATCTACAGATTCGTCGTCTATACTATTACAATTCTCACCTCCTCCATTAATATCTAGGACATTACCCTCGTTAAGATTTTCGCCATAATTACCGTCTACTGACGGTTCATCATTAACACCTACAATCGCTCGAATATCTTCTATATTCATACTAAAAAATGGGTATAAGACCACGATATCGAAAATCAAAATTACACTTATGTTACACAATCCTTCGTAAAATGTCTAAAAGCAAAACAGTTGTAAAAATATTTTCCAATAGAACTATCCAGCCTACCAGAAAGGAACCCACAGACGCACATGATTACACACACACATACATGATAGATATAAAAATTCCACACAAGAAACACAATGACTAGAGTTACATCCACAATATAGAATAAATTATACAATTGGCCATGAAAAATCAAAAACCACAAATAAATATTAATTTAACAATGTCAAGGCCGTATGCGATCGAGCATTAAAAAAATTTTTTTTAAGCGTATAAAATCTCAAAAAGTATTGATATGGGAATCAACGAATAATAAATTTTGGTCAATTGACATAAACCACATTGGACTAAAACGCATAAATACGTGCATGTAAAATGCAAGATCAACTCTGAATCCAAAATTGAAAGGCCAAAGTAAAATTTCGAACTTGTATGGTATTAGCATTTAGCATATATAAATAATA
Source organism: Phenacoccus solenopsis (assembly GCA_009761765.1). Lineage (NCBI taxonomy): Eukaryota > Metazoa > Arthropoda > Insecta > Hemiptera > Pseudococcidae > Phenacoccus > Phenacoccus solenopsis. Next base: position 229,357 of record CM019752.1, on the reverse strand, counting down.
GCAATTTAATGGACGATAATCGATCAACAAAGTGAGATTTTATAATTCATCAAATAAGTCAAAAAAAAAAAAAAATTAACTCAATATAATCGGACATTACACAACAAATAAAAAACACAAATAATCGGATATTTAAAATAATCGGACATTTAAAATAAAATAAATAATTAGCATAACGATACCAATCTTCCTTCAATCACTAGGCAGCGGTATTCTTAACGTCAGATACTTTTTTCGAAATTCGCCAGTCGCAAACTTCCACATCATCTCAATTCGCCCATTGAACAGGTTACCTCCATTTGACCATTTCAGAATTGACCCAACATTATTGTTTGAAAATGGACAGCAAACCAAAGATCGCGTCGTCGTTCCCCACCAGGGATGCCATAATTTGTAGCGTAAAATAAATATCGAACTGAATGATCTGTCATTTCATCACTCCAACATGATTTATTTCGCAAAATAATATCTCGAACAAGCAATTTCAAAACACCGGTGCATTTTATATATGATTTTCATGTGCGGCCATGGATCCCCCCCAGGCAGGGAGGCAGCACGCGTCTCAAACACTACATATTAATCTTTAATATCATATAACAAAAAAAATAATAAATTCCGATTCAAAATTTCAATTCGGTACGCACGTCAAATTAACAAAATCGATGCGTAGAAGCTCTTTCAATTACACTTAAACAGAATCGACTTATGTGCCTATTAACAGCAGCGATAGATGACGACGACTAAACTCCTGTACTCTCTTATCGTAAGGTACGCCACCATACCACCAAAGGACCGAGAAAACCCCAAGATAGAATGATAATCCCGAATTATCGTATTCATTTTCATGATGCTACAGCAACTTATTTTCCGAACCACCGCCTTAAGCTGATATGCACTGTTGAGGCGGCGATGCAACGTCGCGTAACGTTCGTTCGACCTACAGCACGCATGGTACTGAACTGCTTAGTTTATAGCGCGCTGCAAAGTTTTTATTTTTCTTAGCTATGTTTCACCTCTCCAAAAATTCTGAAATTTTTATGGTATGTTTGGTGGTAAAAAATACATTGTATGCAATTTTTTCATAATTGCACCTTCGAAAACTTGCCATAGAAATGGAGGGTTGAAATTTTAAAAATTGCACAACTCTTTCAAAATTGATCGAAAAAAATTGAAATAATTTTATTTGTCAAGATACTATAAATAAAATTTCAACTTTCCAGCTTCATAATAAGGCGAGAAAAAAATGTTAATCTAAAAACTTGTTTTTGCCTGTATCTCCGAAAATAGGCGCAACGGGAGCCTGAAATTTTGGTCAAAATTTTTTTTGATGTAGCCCACCTTTTGCCTTGGAAACCGTTCGAAAAGCTCTCGGGTGCATTTTCGACTATCTTATCCCATTATGCCCTTTCCCCAGTTTCCATATTTAATGTGTCAAGAGTTCCAAATAAACATAAATTCAGTTTTGAGCGATTTTTAATTTGATCTCCTTATCCTTTTTGCTAGATCTAAAGTTACGTGTGAAAGTTTACTGCATGAGTCCATAACACCGCGAATAGGAATATGTTTGTCATTAATAGATTTAATATAACAACTAAATGTTTCCAAAAACGTACCTTTTTTGTCTGTTGGAGGACGATTTTCAAAGTTTTGTGGGCGTTTATTATTACCATTTGTACGAGAGCCATTAGACCTACCAGGTTGAATGTCAGGTTCACGATTATGTGCTACGATATAGGATATCCAAAGAGGAAGAGGGTGCCCAGCTCGCTTGCAGTTAGGGTATATAGCTTTCGAGTTACTGCAAGTTTTCAAGGATCGGAAACGCCAGCAATGCTGAATTTTGTGAGTTCTACTGCAAAAAATATATTTAGAAGTACCACCGAACAGAGCTCCAGCAAGCTCAATCCTTTTAGATCAGGGTTTCTCCATATCTACAACATCTAAAAAATACGAGTGTACCAGTTCGTCGGTAGATATAGTGGTTCCTAAAGCGTTTACAAGGGCGTCCGGGGTGAATTTATCACCCCGGGCTTTAACTAGGTCTTTTAAGACGCTACGTAGGGTGGTCGTAGAGAATTCATGATAATGTTTTTGAGGTATTCTTGATCTATAATTGTGCCGGTATTCTGCAAATGATTCAGCAACTTTCGTTTTACGTCCAAGTTGGCACGTTGACCTTCAGCATCCTCCCGTTGTTGCAAGTTCTCTAATTCCTTATAATACACAGCAACGGGTTTAGTGGAATTTCCATAGCGCTCTTTAAGTATAGCCCGGCATATAGAGTAATTAGAAGCTGAGATTTCGTATCTTTCGATGGCTCGTTTCGCGCTACCTTGCAGAACGTATCGCGATATTATAAGCGAACAAATAGGCGACTTTATGGGCGAAGAAAAAGATGCGTTTGTCCTGGAAAGTCGCTGCGATTTTAGCCGCGTATTTATAGGCGAAGTTTCACCCAACTGGGTGTGAATTAAAATCGTTAAATAATATATTTTATTCTAAACAGTCGACCCGTGGTTAGGTTAATACCCGGTAATTTAACTCTGAGCACAATATGATCACTACAAATCGCGCGCTCAGAAAATTGGAGAAGCGTATGGGTAGTTGTAACACGTTTCTTCACTCATCCCTAAAATAACGATCTGGAAAGGAAAATGTTGGTATTAGGTACGTGTCGAGCGTTAAATGAAGCGTCAAGTGATTTGGATACGCAAATACTACAGATCCGGATCTTATCAAAACCAAAATGTATTGTTCGGTAAAAAAAAAAAAAACGTAAGCAGCCATGCCGCATTACTGGAGCTGAGTTTTTAACTGGGGCTTGTTTTGATTGAGTAATAACCTTGCTCAACCGTTCATCACTACAGGCCACACCCAATACCAATTCTGAAAACCCCTACCCTATCGTTTCCAAAAACACTTAAGAAATTCAATTTGGCACAAATGTAGTATTTCTTGCCATGAAATAATCATGCGAACACATATTTCTCAAATTATAACTATTTGAGGGTCCTCAAATTATCTTCAAATTTTGTAAATCCGCCATTTTGGATCCATTTTGACTCAAATTTAAGTGTTTATATTCTGGTCACAAACTAATCCTACACACAAAGTTTGACCATTCTAGGCCGATTTGGTGATGAGATATGGAAGATTCATGAAATTTCCTGCAGCAATTTCCCCTCCAAAAGCCGTTTTTTGCTCTAACTCCCCTCCAAAATCACTGAGGAAGCTAAAATCAAAATACGTTTGTCACTTGGGCTCATTTTATCATATGACACAGCAATAAAAAATTTTCGACCCCTCCTGTACCCCCACCACTATTTTAGGTTGGTAACCCCGCCTTCCCCCTCCAACATCATGTATGGAAGTGAATTCGGGATATAGTATACAACTTATCCCCAATAACCATATGAATTCATATTAATTACATTTTTACCAACTTGAGGCTCCTCAAGCTCTACTCAAAATTTTGATAATCCGCCATTTTGAATCCATTTTGATCCAAATTCAAGAGGTCATATTGTGGTCACCAACTAACCTCACACACAAAATTTGACCTCTTTAACTTGATTTGGTGGGGAGATATGGAAGATTCAAGAAATTTCATGACTCAAAACTTCCTCAAAAAGCCGTTTTTTGATCTAACTCCTCTCAATATGCACTCAAGAAGCTGAAATTTGGATATGTTAGTATCCGTGACTCACTCTTTCATATGAAATCAAAAACGAAAAATTTGAGCTATTTGCCCCTTCTCCAGCCCCCCTCAAAATTTGAGTGATCCGCCATTTTGAAATTTATCGAAAAAACAAAAAAACTATTTTGGCGCATTTTCAAGAAGAGTCTCTCACCAAATTTTGAGCGAATTCTATGAATACTCGCTGCGCTATGCGTGGGAAAAAAAATATATATATATATACCAAAAAGTTGGACATTTGCCAGATGATTACAAATGGTTTGAAACGCAAAGATTTGAAGTCCGCACCCTCCCCCGACCTTCCCTTCCTAAATCAGGTAGGCTGTAATAGCTATCGTTTTGTTAAAAACTCAGCTAAAAAAAAAATTCAACGAAACGAGTCCAAATTCACTTCTTATGGTAAAAACTAAATGCCGGAGAAATTTGCGACCTCACGATTTATTGCAAATTACCGCAGACGGTATTCATTTCTACCACGCGAAGTTATACTAATTTCATAAAATACAAAATTAATACGTTCCAAAATGCACTACTCGTGTGCCGATTAATTTGCCCATCGACGGAGATTAGGACTAAGAGGGAATCACTAAAAGCGACATGTACGATGAGAAATTCTGAATTCGAGAATTGAATGTAAAAATAATAATTTAAAGTTGTTGAATTTCAAGGGGGAATAAAGGGGCGTGAAAATGAATGTAGAATAACGCAAATAAAGGTATCATTCGATTTTTTACATAGCAATTTGTATTCGTACATTCTAAAATGACGAGTACCTTTAGGTGAAATTACTGTCATAGTTCAGGTGCATTTTAATAACATAGTTACACATATGAGATCAGATATATCTGAGTTATAAATCTAAGTTTAATGTCAATCGAACCTTCGCAGAGAGATTAAATTTAGGCGAATAGATTTAATTAGTTTAATATGTTTTTACAGGTAGGAAGGAAACCACGATCTGATTTACCGAATATCGTATTTTTAATGTTTGTGACCTTGGGGAAGAGAATACGACAGAGGGAAAACACAGACGCTAAAAAGTAGAATAGACAGTGGAAGCAAAAGCTGCGATAAGCTGACACTTGACCCGCGAAATTTAAATCACAGCAAGTGCCGGCTGACACGACGGAAGGTTTAATCTAAAGAGAATAAAGAATCAAAATTATGAGGAACCAAAAATAACGTCATAATTATCATATATATAAAGCTACAAGAAAAAAATAACAAAAATAAGGCCAAAAATATGTTGTTCCAATCGCCCAGCCTCTCTTAATGGACGAATTTCGATAAATTTTTTTTTTTAAATCGCAAAAATTATGCAGATATGTCATCAAGCAAAAAAAATTGAAAATTTTAATCAGGGAGTTGAAAAAACCAATTTTTCTCTTTTTGTATTGCATAAAATTTAACGCGTTCGTTAAGTGTTGCCGTATTCCACTCCATGTCTTGCTTGGTTGTGGGCGTGGCGTTTGCCATGCCGCATTAGTTCGTCAGTTACATGACACATATTATCATCATTCGTGTTATGTTGTTCGAAGAAGTCGCATCAAATAGGCAATCTGAGCGAAGCGAGGAATGCAGCGAGGTTGGGCCGCGAAGCGGCCAGGGGGCGAAGCTCCCTAGTATCAATATATTTTAGTTTAATAATCATAACGCAAGAAAAACGTAAATAATAAATACATTGTAAAAATTCAGAGTAAAAAAATCCAAAAGATCCTAAACGATTAATATTGATGTATTATCTTGTTACTAGGCCGCTCCGTCCGCATCTATAAAAAAAAAAAAAAAAAAAAAAAATGGAATTAGATTACTGCTATTCAGTAATCTAAGTGAGCTGAAACCTAAAGAAAGATATTACGTAATTTATTTTAGCCAATAAATATGGTGCTAATATTGAAACTACAGGGTCCGGGACGAGACGGCCAAGGAGGTTCAATCGACTAATTATTCGATAAAAATTATAACTTGTAAACTACTCAGAAAGGCGGCATCACCGCTATCATTGGATCTCAACATAGTTTGAGTTTGAAGAAAATGAGAATCCAAAATTAATTGACACAAAAAATTGATTAATTAAAATTGACGAAGAAAAAAAAATGCAAGTACGCCGTCCGTCATTTTTTAGAACAATGGCTGATTCGTCCCAGACAGCCTGTCGCTAATCCGAGGCGATGACCGGCACTCCATAATAAGGCAGCCATCGGTATTCGCGTGTGAAAGGGAATTGTCTCTATTTGGTAGGTAGTTTTATATTTTAATTTTAAAAGAGGGAAGTGAGTGGAGCATCAGCATAGAATCAAAAACGTTCATAACTCCATATGCAGCTGGGACTTGGTAGACCGCTCAAGGTACCTTTTACCATACTCATAAATGCTAAGAAATTCGGACTGTAAAAAACGTCACACCGTTGACATGTATAGTGAAAATGATAGCTGTCTCCGAAATGAAATGAATGCAAAAAAATTAGTTTTTCATAATTTTGTCTATTCCACCGAATTTTTTTTATTTGCGCAACTGATAAACTGTTATTAATGTCTAAATGTTTTGTAAAAAAAAAATACTTTTTTGCCATTTTTGAGGAGTATTTTCATCGAATTATCACGGAATTCAGTAATCGTAAAAACATTATTGCATTACTATGTTTGATCCGGTTTATAAGTTTTTAACTTCAATATTTGAGATTCACTCAAATTTGAGGAAGCATTCTCATTGAGAATTGAGGAGATGGCTGAGTGAAAGAAATAAGAACATATTGGGCTACCATCTATTGAGACATCAAGAAAAAATGAAGTGAAATAATGAATTTTTCAACGAATTATTATATGAAGTAGTTAAAACAAACTATACATGAGCCCACTCCGCTTCTGGAGTTGGAGAGGATGATTTTTTTTTATACCCAAGTAATGTGGTTGGAAATTCCAATAAATGAATGCTGAATCTAAATATTTACTCGGACATATTTTCCAAACGTCTTTCTTCTCTTCTACTTATTTTATAGAGTAATGATTCGCCTGCTTAATGAAAAATTGTTGTCAGTTAAAAAGAAATTTGTTACCTGCTTGTGCATACCTCAGCAATCTACAGCTGCGACTCGTTTTCTCAATGTTTTAATTCACCTATCGATTTTAATCATTTACTGTGTTAAACTTTCTATCTATCATAGCGGTTCCCAAAATTTAATCTTTTTTTTTTCTAATTGCTTGAGTTAATTGCTTCAATAAGGGTACCTAATCGAAGGGGTACATTTTTAGTACGAGTGCGAAATTTTTTTTTCTTAGGTTTATGAAACTGCCAAGTCTTATAATTTATAAAATTTTACCAACAAAACAAATGCATGTTACGAAAAAAATCACCTTAATTCAAGAACCGCTGATATAGTTGGTTCCAGAATTCATTTTTTATATTTTCCAACAACGTTATTTGGGTAGAAAAAAATTTCATAATCCTCTCCGCTTCAGGGGGCGGGGGCTCATATATTGTTTGTTTCGACCACATTATAATTATACTCTTAGCAGTATACCGAGTTATAATTCCTAGCTATGACAGGGCAGGTATTATTATTAAAATCTTCCTACTTTTCATTTTTATTACGAGACGAAAAAAACCTGAATCTTGTTTTTACCTATATCTCCGAAAGTAGGTACAATTGCCTTCTAAAATTTGGGTCAAGATTATAAAAAAAAACATCAAACTAAAAAGCCAAAATCATAAAAAAAAAGAAGTATAAAAGTAAAAAAAGTAAAATCTTGGTCACTCCAATACTGCTCACCTGGTGAACGAATTTCTGATTTTCTCTCTTGCTACATCACTGTTTACTGGTTAAAGTAAAAAGTGGAGTGAATGAAAAATAGAAAGAATTTCGCTATTTCGTTCAAAAATGCCATTGTGTGATTCTAGATCATTTTATTTTAGCTTATTAATTTCATTATTTAATACAAGCAGAATTTGGGTAGCCCTGCAACTATATATTTGGGAACTGGTCCTCTATTTCCACTCCTGCTACTCTACTGTTGACTTTTTGAAGAAAATGGACGAGTAAACAAATAAGTAAATCAAAAATTGAAAAAAGAAAATGACAAACTAGAAAAATTTTGTGCACTCTCTTTCAAAATACCGAATCAGTTCTAAAATGAATGATAAATAATTGAATAAACAACCAACAAAGAAAGATTGCGGCGAATATCTATTTATTTATATATATATTTATTTTCCATCATAACTTCCATTCTAATCATCGATTTTATGTTTTTCTTTCATTTAAAATGGACAAATAACAATTAACTGTTTGCTGGAGGTGAATAGCTTTCACAACCATTTTTAAGGTGGATCCAACTTTCACTGTTTTTCAAGGGATCCAGCTTTTATACGTAACTCAAATATATATATCAGTTCTAAAATGAATGATAAATAATTGAATAAACAACCAACAAAGAAAGATTGCGGCGAATATCTATTTATTTATATATATATTTATTTTCCATCATAACTTCCATTCTAATCATCGATTTTATGTTTTTCTTTCATTTAAAATGGACAAATAACAATTAACTGTTTGCTGGAGGTGAATAGCTTTCACAACCATTTTTAAGGTGGATCCAACTTTCACTGTTTTTCAAGGGATCCAGCTTTTATACGTAACTCAAATATATATATATATATATAGTATGCACCAAAAAGTTGGATATTTGCCAGATGATTACTAATGTTCTGAAGCGCAAAGATTTGAAACCCCACCCTACCCTCCTCCGACCTTTCCTTTCAAAATCAGGAAGGCTGTAATAGCTGTCGTTTTTTAGTTAGGAACTCAGCTACAAAACCAAAACCAAATAGATGAATTCTTCGATGATGTTCCTCCATTTGACGAAAATAGTTCTTTTCATGAGATGAACTTATCTAGACCTATAATGAAGGTAGAGTTGATGTGATATTTAGTGTGAATGACGGTATAATGAAATGTGTTTTTGATGTGATTTGAAATAGTATAGGATAACATGTTGTTTTGTGATAATAGAGGCATACCCAAATTGAAAAAAAAAAAATTGTGCCGGGCGCTATGCAGCTATAGAAAATTGCAATATGCTGCTATTTAAAATTCATTATTTGCTTCCAGAATTAGTTTTTAATAGATAAAAAATTATATTTTTGAATTTTGATTTCTTAAGTAATAGATTATGAACAAAATCCTCCGCAGAAAAATTTTCCTTTGAAATTTGAATGTTTTTTCTGGTAACAAAATGCAAGTTTTCTTCTTGTATTGCCTCGGAGTCAACGAGAAAATGAAAACAAGTTTCGAGTTATTTAGTATGTTTTCGAAAAGATATTATTATTCTAATTGTTTCCTTTGTTCATAGGCGATTGGTACACTAAACTATGTTCATCCAACTCCTATTCAAGCTGCTGCAATTCCTATTGCGTTATTGGGTCGTGATATTTGCGCATGTGCAGCTACTGGGACTGGTAAAACTGCAGCATATATGCTTCCTATTTTAGAGCGGCTTTTATTCAAACCTAAAGCATATGCCTCCATTACAAGGTATGATGTATATATGTAGATTTAATTGATGATACTGATTTAAAAACACAAAAACCATGGGAGCTATATGTGTCATGGAATAAGGTTTGAGTGTTAGTGACCATAAACACTTTCTCGAGAAAAACGAGTTTAAAGTTTTCGTATTCGATTTTTTTTTAGCTGAGTTCCTTAACTAAAAAATGACAGCTATTACAGCCTACCTGATTTGGGAAGGGAAGGTCGGGGGAGGGTGAGGTCTTCAAATCTTTGCGTTTCAGACCATTTGTAATCATTTGGCAAATATCCAACTTTTTGGTATATATATTTTTCCCTTACGCGTAGCGCTGGCGAGTATTCATAAAATTCGCTCAAAATTTGGTGAGAGACTCTTCTTGAAAATGCGCAGAGCAGCTTTTTTTGTTTTTTCGATAAATTTCAAAATGGCGGATCACTCAAATTTTGAGGGGGCCTGGAGAAGAGGCAAATAGCTCAAATTTTTCGTTTTTGATCTCATATGAAAGAGTGAGTCACGGACACCAACATATCTAAATTTCAGCTTCCTAAGTCCATTTTGAGGAGAGTTAAAGCGAAAACCTGTTTTTGAGGAAATTGCGTTTTTTGTGTCACTCACCTTGCGCAGGCGGGTGTGGATAAAATTCGCTCAAAGTTCAGTGAGGAACTCTTCTTGCAAGTACGCAAAAATAGTTTTTTGTTTTTCCGATAATTTCAAAATGGCGGATCACTCAAATTTTGAGGGGGACTGGAGACAGGGGGAATACCTCAAATTTTCCGTTTTTTATTTCATATGAAAGAGTGAGTCACGGACACTAACATATCCAAATTTCAGCTTCTTGAGTGCATATTGAGAGGAGTTAGATCAAAAAACGGCTTTTTGAGGAAATTTTGAGTCATGAAATTTCTTGAATCTTCCATATCTCCCCAACAAATCAAGTTAAAGTGGTCAAATTTTGTGTGTGAGGTTAGTTGGTGACCACAATATGACCTCTTGAATTTGGATCAAAATGGATCCAAAATGGCGGATTATCAAAATTTTGAGTAAAGACTGAAGAGCCTCAAGTTGGTAAAAATGTAAATAATATGAATTCATATGGTTATTGGAGGTAAGTTGTATACTATATCCCGAATTCACTTTCATACATGATGTTGGAGGGGGGAAGGCGGGGTTACCAACCTAAAATAGTGGTGGGGGTACAGGAGTGGTCAAAAATTTTTTATTGCCGTGTCATATGATAAAATGAGCCCAAGTGACAAATGTATTTTGATTTTAGCTTCCTCAGTGATTTTGGAGGGGAGTTAGAGCAAAAAACAGCTTTTAGAGGGGAAATTTCTGCAGAAAACTTCATGAATCTTCCATATCTGATCACCAAATCGGCCTAGAATGGTCAAACTTTGTGTGTAGGATTAGATTGTGACCAGAATATGACCTCATAAATTAGAGTCAAAATGGATCCAAAATGAGGGATTATCAAGATTTGAAGATAAGTTGAGAACCCTCAAATAGTTATAATTTGAGAAATATGTGTTCGCATGATTATTTCATGGCAAGAAATTCTACATTTGTGCCAAATTGAATTTCTTAAGTGTTTTTGGAAACGATAGGGTAGGGTTTTCAGACTTGGTATTGGGTGTGGCCTGTAGTGATGAACGGTTGAGCAAGGTTATTACTCAATCAAAACAAGCTCCAGTTAAAAACTCAGCTCCAGTAATGCGGCATGGCTGCTTAAGTTTTTTATTTAATTTCAACTTTAAAGGTTTGTGTAGAGGAGTACGAATAGTACTATGTATCCCTGATTTTTTTGGAGAAACTTTACCCTGTACCTTTTGTACGCCACCATCCTTCATTCCTGGCACAAAGTGGTACAAAATAGAGAAACGTAGTGAAAGAGACTCAACTATACATGAAAGTAAATGTAATGAGATTTGTACTATTTATACAATGGTTATCCATATATTATTTCAAAATTATGGAGATGGAATTTTGTGGATTTCGTGCTTATTAGATGGGAATCAATTGCGCGTACGATATATGCAAGTTTGTAGACTCAGAAGCTGCATTTTTTATGATACACATGTCGCATCAAAATTAACCCTCGAATTATTTCACCATATTATGTAGGTACCTACCTTTGAACAAAATTTTCATCATCTACCACCAGTGGCACAAACGAGGATTTTTACAGCACAAAACGGCATAAACGTAACACAAATGATCTGGTTAATTGCAGCTCCCAACTTAGAAATGGGGAGGGGGGGCTCGCATTTCTGCAGCTTCATATGCCAAATCACTGTGGGGGCCGCGGCACAAACGAAAATTTTTACGGCACAAACCAGCTCAAACGATGTGGTTAATTTCAGCTCGCAACCTTGCAATGGGGCGGGGCTAGCATTTCTGCAGCCCCACATACCATATCTCCGTGGGGGGAGCGGCACAAACGAAATGTTTACCGCACAAAGGTAGCACAAACGATGTGGTTAATTTCAGCTCTCTACCACGAGATGTGGGGGGGCAGCGAAATGGACCTGTTTGAGTTCCATATCCTATTCTAATGGTAGGCTGTAACACAATATGAAATTACAAAGTTTCGCTAATACAGAATTTATTGAAGAATTGCATTTTTTTCATTCCACAGGGTATTGATCTTAGTACCAACTCGAGAATTAGGAGTACAAGTTTATCAAGTTTCTAAGCAGTTGGCACAGTTCACTCGTATTGAAGTTGGTCTTTCAGTGGGTGGTCTGGAATTGAAAGTGCAAGTAAGCGTAGTGATGGAGCTCTAAGCAATAATATTTTGAACGGTTATTTGAACGCTTTCATATTTCATGGTCATTATCTTGAGCGCGTTCATATTGTAAGAACGCAATTTAAATGAAAACCTTGAAAATCCACGCTTGTTATTTTATTGTAGTTTTTGAATTCTGATGACTTGACAAATGCTTGTTATTCATTGGTTGCTTTTTTTTAGCCTTATATGTCATCAGTGTCGATTAAATAACATTATATAATTTCCTTATAGTTTGGTAAAAATCATCGTTCTTTGTCATAACTGTCTTTTTGAAGCATGAAGTCGACTCTCACATGTACTTGTAAATAAATTTTCCATCATAACTTCAGTTCTACGCATAGATTTATTGTATTTCTTTCATTTATGACATGGAAAAATAACAATTTATTGTTTGCTGCATGCATATATACGTAGATTTATTTAAGGGCAAACTTGTAACGTTTATTGATGTGTAAAGGCAAACTTGTTACGCTTTAGTAAAGTCGTAACCGGCGTTACAAGTTTACCAAGTTGCTTTTGAATGACTTCTAACCATGTTTAAAGGTAAACCTGTGATTTTCAGGCCTAACTTAGTTTACCATTTTATACAGTACCCTTACTCCTTTGACACCAACTGAACGGTAGGGCGATCTTGGCTTTTTATACGCACGTTATGATCTCTTCATTTGTGAGGATTTCTTACAACGTCCTATGGTTGCCACTATGCCACTATGAGGGATATATACTCACTCAAGTTACGAAATTATTAGCGCAAGTTAAAATTCACATTTTATTTATAATTTGTATAGAAGATTTTCCGCAGTTGTATCTCAGTTTTGTATTTCGTTGCAGAGTTCAATGTTTATATAATAAGCTCATCTTCTATGCTAAAGTATAGGCTTTTAGACAGTACCAATCAAAAGTTCTTCTTTTTTTTCTATTTACATGCTACATACAGCTGCTGTGGCTAGTGCCGCGTTTTTTTTAGACTAATTACTTGGGCTGAAACGGTGTTAATTATTCAAAACTTGGAGATTTTTAGTTCAATTTTGGCCGTCTGAAAGAATAATGTCTGTAAGGTTATATTTGAGATGTATGGAGCAGTATTGCTAGAATGAGTAACACTCAGTCAGAATGTCAGGCACATGAGAATTGAAGCTGGAGCCTCATATAAGGTGTTTTCGGAGTGACGTCGCAACCAAAAAATTCAAACAGAGGTATGTCAGATACTTTCCACCGATGTCAGATACGTATTTCTTTTTTTTTTTGTGCTGAGACGTAGCACAAACGGATGTTATATCGCAATTTGAGTTTGGATTTTTGCAATTTTAACTGTTTTTGACGACTATATTCCTCTGTACTTGTAAATATTACCAGCAATAAAAACATATCGGCCGATTTAGTTGACCAAAAAATACCTGCGGAACAATAAGTTATAGGGTTGAGAAATTTTTGTGAGGTTCCTCCACTCCAAAATTTTATTCCGCGGGAGGGATGGTCTTTTTTGAAATATTTGAACTTCTTTCGACATCTTATTCATAAAAATAACTCCAGCTTTTCCTAAAGAAATTTATCGCAAAAAGTGATTAAAAATTTCAAAATTTTGTGCATAAAAGTAACTCACGAACTTGAAAAAAAAGAATAATAATTCGTAAAAGTAAGTCGCACTTACGGTCACACACGTACGTACATTAGGGTGGATCGAGAAAAAAAAAACATATCTTGGATTTCAACCAAATTTGGTGAGGTGGTTTACTTTAAGTGGGAGACCTTCCAAAAAAATTTTGGGCCCTCTACATAACAGCGGAGGGTAGCAGGAGGTCCCCAAAGTGCATCATCTTTGGAAAAAAACGTTGTTTTTTGTGTTTCTTAGCCAATAAAGATTGTGTGAGAAACCCTTTTTAGCACTTAAAAGGTGCAATTTGAGTTTGTGGATCTTCTTAGACCATCGCCATCATTATTGGATAAAAATTCGGACTGTTACAAGGAAGTCGAAAAGTTGCAGATCGCGATATTTCAATATTATGAAATTTTCGTTAACTCCACATCAATTAATTTTTGGCTTGATAATTGACCAATTTTTTCTTCAACCTCTAGCAGTTTATTAAGAAGAAATTTTTGAAAATTTTCTGTATCAGTGTAGCCAGTAATAGAGCCCAATATTCTAATATTGTGAAATTTTCACTAGCTTTGAATGTATTATTTTTTCGCCTGAAAACTTCACGAATATTTTTTTTTCTTAACCTCTAGAAATGAATTCTTGACTATTTTTTGAGTAATGTGGAAGATTTTTTTCTGATTCTTTCAATAGCTAGATTCTTTTTTTGTGAAGTTTCTGATGTGGAAGCTATTACCATAGATAAAATCTAATTTTTAGAGTTGGCAGAATACACTTTACAATTCAATATAATGTGATAGATTATTTTTTATTTTATTTTGTTATCAAAATTACGAGAAAACTCGATAAATTTGACAAAATTTGGGCTCTGTGCGTTAGAAGTGAGTTCAATCCAATGCAGAATCAAAAGGAATCCAGGTATTTAGAGAATCAGAAAAAAATTTTACGTTCGGAGAATTCGACGTACTGAAATGGAACTTCGAAGCAAATGAAAAACAAGAACTGACGATGCAACCAGTGTTGATGCCTTACATCATGTACAACATCCCAAAGTTTCCAAATGATAGCTTCCTAAGCTGTCGAGAGAATTGTCAGAGTACTAAGTGAGGCATTGAGTGTAGCATAACTTCAATAACCCTTCACGTTCCTAATCAGTTCCCTTAAGAGTTCACAAAATATATAGCATTCTCAACGTAAAGGTATTTATTTTTATCGGTAGCTAATTTGTTTCTGTTCAGGTTTAACGAATTGTTATACTTGCCAAATAAAACATTCTAGTTCGTTTTTATTTTTTTTTCTTAAAAATATACTTTTTCATGAGGTAATTTACTTTAAGAATATAGCAGTATGCATCTGGCTGCACTGATACAGTAAAATTTTAATTTCATTTTCAAATTGTATACCTAGGGATCGAAAAAAAAAAAATGGATGAATTAACAAGCGAAAAATGATTCAAAATTGTTAAAATTTTCACAATAGATATTAAAATACTGCTATTAGCAGCTGGCAGCATTGATATCGAAAAATTTTCAAAAATCCCTAAAGAATTCATTTCTAGTGGTTAAAAAAAAAAAAAAAAAAAAACATATCTTGGATGGGGAGACCATTGGATGAAAATTCAAACTACTGCAAGGGGTCGAAAAGTTGCAGATCGTCATATTTCAATATTTTGAAATATTTGCCGACTATGCATCAATTATTTTTTGGTTCGATAATTTGGCCAATTTTTATTTTAACAATTTTGAGTAATTTTTTTGTAACATTTTAGAGCGATTTTGGGCATAAAACTAAAAATTGGCCACTCTAATGATGAAAAATTGGCAACACTGTATCATAAAATTTTCATTCCACATGACTTGCATTGTCCCCATTAAAACGGCAAAAATTTATGAAAAAACAAAATCTTTGAGAAAGGGCATGATGGGATAAGATAGTCGAAAATGCCCCCGAGAGCTTTTCGAACGGTTCCTAGGGCAAAAGGTGAGCCACATCGAAAAAAAATTTTGACAAAAATTTTAGGCTCTAGTTGCGCCTATTTTCGGAGATATAGGCAAAAACAAGTTTTTTGATTAAAATTTTTTTTCTCGCCTTATTATGAAGGTGGAAAGTTGAAATTTTATTTATAGTATCTTGACAATAAAAGGGTTTTTCAGTAATTTTTTCAATTTTTTTCGATCAATTTTAAAAGAGTTATGCAATTTTTAAAATTTGAAACCTCCATTTCTATGGCAAGTTTTCGAGGTGCAATAATGAGAAAATTCCATAAAATGTATCTTTTACCACCAAACATACCATAAACATTTCAGAATTTTTAGAGTGGTGCAACATGGTCAAAAAAAATAAAAACTTTTGCAGCGCGCTATAAACCAAGCGGTTCGGTGCTATGCGCGCTGTAGGCCGAACGAACGTTACACGACGTTGCGTCGCCGCCTTAACGGTGCATAACAGCTTAACTGATCTTCTCGCGCTTAAAACATTACTTAGGCTTATATTTTTTCCTTTTTGGTTTACGTATAAGTGAACTCCTACAAATGATCAAATCAATCAATAGGCCCATTCCTTCTGTTTATTTGAAGAAAAAAATTCTTTCACCATAAAAATAAGAAATATTAAAAAATTATAATAAAAAGAATTATATTCTTATTAATATTTTTCTCCTCCTTATTATGATAGCGAGGAAGACTTCTTTAATTTGGTCTTCCTCATTATTATAATAAGAAAGAGAAATTGATAAGAATATGATTAATTTGATTATAATTTTTTAGTAATCGTTAATTTGTATGGTGAAAGAATTAAAATATATCTTAGCTGCTTTGAAAAATGGCTACAGATGCATACGCAACGCGATGCGATACACTATACCCCTTGACCGCCAAGTACACACGATTTGTAAGTATTATTATGTTGTTTTCTAATGACTTCGGAGTTTTAAGGATTGGTAATTTTTGTAATTTCGTATGTTTAAAAACTTTTTAACGATTTCTAAAAAGTTGTTTGGCATTACGATGATGTAAATGAAAAAAAAAAACAAAAAAAAAAAATATTAAAAATCCAATTTTATGTATTCATTAGATTTTAATTTTTGAAATGTTTGCGATGAAGCAAAACGAAACACTGAATATAAACACTACAAGTGCTTGAGTAACATTTTCAAACTATGTTTCTACAGTTATCGTGCAAAATATCACCATCATCTACTTTTTCCCCTAATATCTTTGAAAACTTATTCGCATCTTTTTCAGAATTGATAGTTTTTTAAATGTCGCTATTTTTTTAAAAATAAATTACATCTAATACACTTTTCATTATGCGACATTTTCGAAATTAATTATTTGAATTTAGAATTTTTCACAATATATAAAAGTCAAAAAATTTTGGTTATTGTTCTTATAGTGAAGGGGTTAACATAACAGTTATAATATTACATGCAAATAGAAGCATGATATGATGCAATTGTTTTGCAAACTGAAGTGGTCTTCCTCGCTATCATAATAAGGAGGAGAGAAATATTAATAAGGATATAATTCTTTTATTATAATTTTTTAATATTTCTTATTTTTATGGTGAAAGAATTTTTTTCTTCAAATAAACAGAAGGAATGGGCCTATTGATTGATTTGATCATTTGTAGGAGTTCACTTACACGTAAACCAAAAAGGAAAAAATATAAGCCTAAGTAATGTTTCAAGCGCGAGAAGATCAGTTAAGCTGTTATGCACCGTTAAGGCGGCGACGCAACGTCGTGTAACGTTCGTTCGGCCTACAGCGCGCATAGCACCGAACCGCTTGGTTTATAGCGCGCTGCAAAAGTTTTTATTTTTTTTGACCATGTTGCACCACTCTAAAAATTCTGAAATGTTTATGGTATGTTTGGTGGTAAAAGATACATTTTATGGAATTTTCTCATTATTGCACCTCGAAAACTTGCCATAGAAATGGAGGTTTCAAATTTTAAAAATTGCATAACTCTTTTAAAATTGATCGAAAAAAATTGAAAAAATTACTGAAAAACCCTTTTATTGTCAAGATACTATAAATAAAATTTCAACTTTCCACCTTCATAATAAGGCGAGAAAAAAAATTTTAATCAAAAAACTTGTTTTTGCCTATATCTCCGAAAATAGGCGCAACTAGAGCCTAAAATTTTTGTCAAAATTTTTTTTCGATGTGGCTCACCTTTTGCCCTAGGAACCGTTCGAAAAGCTCTCGGGGGCATTTTCGACTATCTTATCCCATCATGCCCTTTTTATGTAAAAATCGTCAATCTGCAACTTTTTAACCCCTAGGTACAGCGATCAAGATGGCCTCCAGTCCATTTGCCGATGGTCAAGGGAGTTGTAAAAACTCAAATTGCAGCTTTCTAGCTCTGTGTGGTGATGGGGATGGCTATGGTTATGTATCAATCCGGAGGCTACAGAGGCAAAAAACTACGTTTTTTTCAAAAATGAACCTACTTTAAGGACCGCTGTCTCCTTCTCGCTCCAGTCTCCCAAATGGTCCATCGGTTTTTTGTATGAGGGAGTTTCAACTCACACCAAACTACCTCCTGAAATTTGATCAAAATTGAAGAACATTTTTTTTTACTCTACCCTAACGTGCATACATATTATGTAGTTGGTATTAGCGCGACTCACTTTTACGAATTATTACTTTTTAAAGTTCGAGAGTTACTTTTACGTATGAAATTTAAAAATTTTTAGTTACTTGCAATAAATTTCTCTATGAAAAGCTCGAGTTACTTTTACGAATAAGATTTTGAAAGAAATTCAAATTTTTCAAAAGAGACTATCCCTCCCGCATCACGGATACGGTTTTCATATCGTACGCAAAATTTCAAACTTATTTGATAAGTCTCACGGGTAAATTTTCGTTTTTGAAGAGAAACCACCCCTCGAGTAGTGAAATGTAAAATGGACTCAATTTTTGGATTCTGCGAGAAATTTCAATATACTTTGATAGGTAACTCAGGTATTTTTTGGGAAAAATTACAGAATAAAATTTTGGAATGTGGGAACCTCACTAAAATTTCTCAACATTATGCAGGTATTTTTCGGTAGTTTTTCGAATTTTGGTTTGAAATTGGCCTATTCAACTAAATTGGTCGATATCTTTCGGTTGATAGTAATATTTACAAATGCATAGCCATATAATCGTTAAAATTGGTCAAAAATGCCAAAAACCCGCACTAGATTGCGATAACATCCGTTTGTGCCGAGTCTCAGCAAAAAAAATTACATATCTGACATTGGTGAAAGGTACTTCACATGACCCTGTTTGAATTTTTTGGTTGTGACGTCACTCCAAAAAAAACTCTTTGAAGCTCCAGCTCCCTATTGGGCGGGTCAAGCCTGTTCACATTTTTTCAAATAAATTTTCCAGTCGGCAAAAAGTTTCAATAAAATTTTTTCCAACGTCCTTTTTGTCTCTTGGATTGTAGGCTAATCAATAATCACGAATAGCAATTAGAATTCTGGCAGTGCTTTAAACGATTGGTATTGCACCTTCTTTGAGGTTTCTCAAGTTTACCAATACCATTAAATACGTCTTGATTTTTACGAATGAAACTAGTTTTATCAGCTTGTAATACCTTATTAGTTTACATCTCATCTATGCGTTTAATAAGGTTTAGATTAACGCATGTCTTTGATTCGAGGATGATTTTATCGCTACATGGGACTACTTCAAATTTAATACAATGCTTTTTACGAATACGATATTTCAGAATTACATATTTCAACGATTTAATTTTTAACACTTTTCCATAAAGTAGAGATGAACATTGCTTAGTTGTAATGTAATCTTATTATCTGTTTTACTTAATGTTTCTTTTGATATTACGTTACACTGGGCTCCGTAATCAGTTTACTTTTGATTATAGCATTCTTGACCTTTAGATTTTCAAAACATTCGATATTTTCATTTGTATCCATGTTATGAATCATAATTCAATCGAAAACAAAATCTTCATTTTCTTTGTTTTCTGTTATTTTGTTGCATTTTTTTATATTAGATGTATGGCCAGCTGGTTTCTTCACCTTTGACTTACATCCAACCCTAAAATGATTGAATGCGCCACACGATGAATATTTACGACCAAATGCCGGGCAGCTTCTCGCCTTATGACGTTTCTTACAAAAATATTCCAACAAATTGTCGCTGTTTTCTTCTATATTTGAACTTTTATCATCCTTGGAATCTAAACAACGCTTGTGCTTAGGATAATCTTTCTGTATGGCTTGAATTTCTTTCGTGCTTTCTTTATCTTTTAGTGCTTTAGCTTGCATTTTACTGATTTTCTGAGTTTTACACGTATTAATGGTTTTATCTAGGTCGAATTCAGATTCTCTCAGAAATTCCTCCTATAACTCCTTATCTGTGATACCAAGAATTACGACAGTTTTAATCAGTTATTTATTCTTCATATCATCAAATTCACATTTTTTGGCTAATTTCTTCAAATTCACCTTCTTGCTGTTTTTTGCGAAAAAAATAGGTGTCTTTGGTAAGTTACAATGGCTTTAATTGAACAAAATGATTCAAAAGCGTTCATAATCGAATCTCTTCATTTTGCTTTCTTTCAAAGTGAATATATCAAGCAAATCTTCCGCATCTTCACTAATTAGATTTAAAGATATAGTGATCTTGCGTTCTTCTTCGTATTTATCTAGGTGAGAGGCTAACATGTATGACTCAAATTTCCTTTTAACTTTTCGCCATCCTTCTTTCATATTTTCATCCACGACTAATGGTGGAGGTAAACGAAAATTTCACTTGCCAGGCATATGAACGATTATCACTGGGCATAATATTATTGCGACACAATAGTCAATTATTAACGAATTTTAGCTAATTACTTAATCATGTCAGACAACGACTGCGCCATGCAATATCTGTTTATTTCAATATATTAATTGACAAGCCATTAATTGTAATTCATTTTAATGTTGTAAAAAGATCCTGATAAACGATTTCAATAATGCCGATAACGCGAAAGCAGTGTTGCTACCTGCTTCACTAAAATCTAATATATAGTATCTAACAGTGACGGCTGAATCTAAGGTAAACTTTTACTGTACAGTTACTCTTTATGTAACTTTTAAGTTTCCATCTTCTTCCCTTAATCCCTTAACAGTGATGGAATGCGGATACGGAAAAGAAGAAATGTAGTCACTTGCGAACGGTATTAATAGTTTTATTAATAATTGAAAATTAAAAAATCCACTAAAAGTTGATCGTCACGTTTTCATTCATGGAACACAGCGTTGTACCATGTTGATGCTATGTAAAAATCGCATTCCCTAGGCGCAGGCGTAAGCTTTTGCAAATGCTCAACGCTTTTGTGATAGGTTGGTAAAACTAGTTTCATCTACAGAATCTTTCAATTACCCACGATTTCAAGTAACACACACATCAACACACAATTTCATGAATTAGAGAGAAATTATATAATTTAAATTCAATGTAGAAAGTGTGTGATATTTTTTCAAAAAGTTGGGACCACCTAATGACCTATATAAGAAGCATTTATCTGTAAGGAAGAGTGACATTTACCTAAATTGTTTATTAAAGAGAATGTTGTTTCTAATTCCGTATGTTTGATATTGTTAATAACTACGTCTAATAGTCCTCTGATCAAATTTTTATTATTATTATATTGTCTGTAGGACATGACTTCGTACAAACAGGTTCTGAGGTATATGATAGGATCATCACCTATGAGTCAGAAGAGGGCCCTAAAGAGCATAAGCTTAGCTGCGGGGTCTCATAGGGCTCAATGTTGAGGCCAACCCTAGGGAACCTGATACTGAAGGGTGTCCAAATCCTCAGCTTGGCAGATGACACCCTCCTCATTGGCAAGAGGCATATGTCAAAAGAACTCGAGGGGATGGTGAATGAAGCAATGAACCGCGTCACCACCTTGATGGAGGATGCAGGGCTGTAGCTCGTAGTCTATAAAACCCAGGTGATGGTGTGTATGCGGAAGCCCAACTTCCCTACGCCACACATTACGATCTGAATTTAGGAAGTAGAGCCTGTTGGAATAATGAAGTACCTATGAGTACATGTGGACAGCTTGGAGATATTTGTCCACCACCTGAACCAAATGGGAGAGAAAACTGAGCGAGTTTCCAGGAATGTAGGGAGGGCCAAAGGAGCCACGAAGAGGACTGCTTGCCAGCATGGTGAATTCAGTCCTTATGTATAGAGCGCAGGATGGGGAAATGCCATGGAGACCCTGGAGCCATTAGTGTACCCTGCTCCGAGTCTAGAGACACGCTGCATTATGCACGATAGCAGGGTACTGTGATCTCGCTAGAAGTTGTGCTGGCAATGGCGGCTGCGCTACCTCTTGATGTAGTCGTCCAATCGAGAATGGCCCTCCAGGGTTGAAAACAATCAATGCCATCATCCTCGAGGAGGGAAATTCGTGTTGTGAAGAAGCAACTTGAGGAATAAGTAATTGAGGCCTGGTCTACTAGATGGGACCAACTAAATTTTTTTTTTTTATTAATGTGGATCCCCAATCCCAACTACGCCCTGCTGGGTGAGGCCAATTTATTAGCCAAATAACATACAAAAATTAATTACTTCTTAGCGTCTGTCTACAGGACTTTTACGCAGTAATAATATAATAATTAATTTTACTAAATATAACTACAACTTATATATATTTAGGAATACAATAATTTATATTTATATAATAAGGGCATTTATTATATAAGGTATAGAAGAATTAAATAAATAGGATATTTTATGAAAATATGAATAAATAAATAAATAAATAAATAAATAGACATTAAAACATAATTAAAAAGAAGAAAAGAAAATTACATAAATTAAATTAAAATTTAAACAAACTTAAAACTAAGGGAGATGGCACACCAAGATCTCTACCTCACTACCATAGAATGCGTCCTCCACTAATGGGAGCACATCACCCCATGCTAGCCTGTCCCTTCCCGTTCCAATTTTGGGAAGGGCCAGCCTACCAATACCCCTCTCTTCACAGGCATTGCGTAGGGCAAGTAGAGATTGGTGTAGCGCACTTAATGTAGGTTTACTAGTGCTAACACCCTTGGTTATGAGATAGAAGATACACCTCTCCCCACAGCGTAGCACGGCAACCTCCCCTACTGACTTATTTTAGCGGCGAAGCTTCTCATGGCCCTCAAAGAGCTCCACAAACCTCACTGCAATGCCGCCGTACATACACAGTGGGCCAAAGAGCAGCTCCTCCTGAGAGTGACGAGGTCGCTAACAACTAATTTAATCTTACCTGTTGATTCCTGGAGGCTATGTAGGTAACTCCTCCACGGAATGGAGGTTGACAGCAACCTCACCACGCGAGCCGGGGTCATCGTGGGTTTGGTTAGATCTAAATACCAAAGAATAGGTGTTATACGACGCAAATTCTCCGGATGATAGAAACACAGATCGATAGCAATCAATACCACAGTCTGCACCGCCGGAGAATATACATTGTGGGAAAAAATTAGACTGTATGGGTGATCATGTAGTAACGTGTTGAATCTAGCTAATATTTTAATAGAATGATCAATTATTTGATGAGGCTGGGAGCAAGAGTTGGAGTCCAACAGTGCAATCCCAGCCACTGTGTTTGACCTCATGCCACTGGTAGGAATTGGTTGAGGGAAAGAATGCCGAAGATGAATAATGCGATTGTTGATATCTTCCAAAGTATTGGGGTTGAGGTAAGAAGGAGTAGGGGTAAAGCATGTAAGCACAGTACGCCCAACACCACCACCAATGCTGGAGCAGTCCTGGCACACAAAGGATGGGCCGATTGACGGATCACTTTCCACAGGTGCTGAATCACCTATACTGGAGTCAAGGGCACTCCATGATTAAAGACCTATGAGGTTGATGCTACCATGGTCATGGGGATCTGGATTTCTACCTTGCACAAGTCCTCAGGGGACATAGGTGCTTCGATGACTTCTTATTCGATATCAAGAGGGCCCCTCGCTTGATATATGTATGCTGTGCTCAGGAAGCCAATTATGCTGGGCATACTCTGTTCAAATGTCTAGAATGATTCCCTCAGCTCAATAGGCTGTTGGTATCCCTGGTATTAAATAAGAACTGGTTTACCTTGGAGACGTTTGTCCCAGTAATGCTATTGTTGCTGATGTTATAGAAGGCAGTGTAAGATTTTGCCAACATCATACTGAGAAAGGAGGACGCAGAATGGGAGCATCAAGCACAGGGGCATCAATAAGCTGCTGCCATTGCTAAGGAAGAGGAGGTTAGTTATATAAGTGGCACCCAAGTCTAAGGATCTGAATTCTGGAGATCAGGTAGTAGCAAGGACTTGTAGGGCGAGCAGGGTGGTCTGTGCCACCCCTACCATGCACGTTACGACTTGACGCGGTAGGTTATTAATGTTACATAAG
Organism: Phenacoccus solenopsis; assembly: GCA_009761765.1. Classification (NCBI taxonomy): domain Eukaryota; kingdom Metazoa; phylum Arthropoda; class Insecta; order Hemiptera; family Pseudococcidae; genus Phenacoccus; species Phenacoccus solenopsis. The sequence goes on along the minus strand of CM019752.1, from coordinate 205,333 downwards.
TAATGCAAGCCTAGTTGGATGCTGATCGACTTTAGCCAGAAAGCTGGGTATGTGTTATGATCCCAAGTCCCATATGGTAGATCGAGTAGCTGTATAGGTGGGACTATGCTCAATGGACCCTATAGTCAAGGCACCAAAGTGATTGCAGACCACCCCCACCTTGCTTTATGGCTTGTAGTTAGGTGGGATTACACAGACCGAAGTAGGGCCTTGAGAGTATATGACCTCTAATTCGCCTGCAGGCTTAGTAGGACTTGAAAGGCCAATAAGTATCTGGCGGAGATCTTCAAAAGGTGGAGATGTGGTGCTGCGTTAAGGTTAGGGATCAACGTACCCTTGAGAAGAGCGTGTAGCGCAGGTAAGTCTAAAGATAGCAATTAGTACTGAAACCCACCAGCGTAAAATATGGTGCCAGAAAAATAGAATAAAGCGACGGCTGTACTTTAAATGTGGTGGCACTTAGTACTGAGGAAAACTTGGGGAAGATGTAGGTCGTTCGACAAGGTGTCCATATTTGGCTGGAAGTAATGCCATAAGTGGTTCCCAACCATGTAGTGTTGTGTGTAGTAGAAGATATTCTTACAAAAAAAAAAGAAAAAAAAAAGGACATGACTATAAATTGTAACTAATTCTCAACTTCTCTGGTCTCGTTCACCAACTGAACAGAGTTTATGTGACAATCATATGCATTCAAATCTCTTAAAATTATTGTATTGTTCTGGACCAGTTGAATTCGTCGCTATGGGCAGCCACAAAACTAATTGTTTTTGAATATGTATTAAGTGTTCGTGATCACATTCGAGGGCTTTGAGCAGCCGTGGAGAAAGTAAATAAGTAGGAGGAATTGTCATCTCCAAGGCTGAATATGATTAATATTACTGTAAAGGTTCCCCCACCCTGCAGAAACAAAAACAAAAACATAAATCAAACATGAAACACTAAACATTTTTGACATATTTGTTTTAAAAATGATTCAAAACATTCTGCCCACATAAATGACTCTTACACTATTGTACATCACAACGTGTTTTGACGGTTTTGGTGTTCTCATTTTTCTATTTGTATGATTAGTTACGATAATTTTCAAAAGAAATTAGTTAATTATAATATATACTTACCGATAAAGCCATTTTTAGTTAAAAATCAAATTTTTAAAATAATACTTTTCAATTTACAACTATTCTTTTAATGATATGTTTTGAAACAAAACTGTTTCGAAGCATTATGTTTTGAAACAACCCGTTTTGGGAAAATTTTGCGAAACATATTTCAAATTTGTTTCAAAACATGATGTTCCAGTTTTGTTTCATGAATGTGGGATCACCGTTAGTGCTCACGCACATACAAAATAAATCTTAGGCGCCGAAATGCAGCAGAGATTAGATCGGCTTTGTAAGCGCGAAGTTAATAAAGTGATGAAGTAATTGGTTACGATGTAGCGTATATTTATGTAAGAAGAAGTCGTATAACAATACGTACTGGTGCGAACTTAAAAACGAAACATGCTAAGGCGTAGCTACCAATAGCTGCCAATGCTTATTAATGATTTTATGCTAAAAATTTTTCTGATTTTAGGAATCGGTATTGCGGAAAAACCCTGATATAGTCATTGCTACTCCGGGCCGTTTGATTGATCATTTACAAAATACGCCTTCTTTCTCTTTGGAAGATTTGGAAATTTTGGTATTGGACGAAGCCGATAGGTAGGTTATGTCCTGAAATTGTTGAATATTCAATTAAATTTATGCTAATAGAACTAGCGTGACATAATGTATCTATGCTATAGAATGTTGGATGAGAATTTCGCTGAGCAAATGAAACAGATAGTCAAGTTTTGTTCCCGTACCAGACAAACGTTGCTCTTTTCCGCTACAATGACGGATGCTGTTAATGATCTCGCTTCACTATGCTTGATGCGTCCTGTCAAAATTTTTGTCAATAACAATCAAGACGTTGCATTCAATTTGAGGCAGGAATTTATTAGGTAGTTTTTTACCATATATTTTCCATGAAAGTAGATAATTTCTTGAAGTTTTCCATCGTTGAACTTAAAAAGTCAGATTTACTGTCTGTCAAATGTAGCTTGAGACTTTTGGACAGCGCAAAGTTAGGTAACAATTCACGCATGGTTACTCAAAATGTGGATTGTATCACAAAGTAGATGAAAGTGTTATTACCTACCAGCAGTGTTGCCATGGTCTTCATAAAAAATGAATTGGATCACTGATCACGAATCTTCTTGTGAAAACTGATCTGCATCACGAATCACGAATCATTACCTACCACATGATCCGGATCACGGATCAAGCTCCAAAAAAGATTTGGATCGCGGGTCATGGATCATTTTTTTTTTTTTACAATTTGTGTAGCATAATAGCAATAATCGCATAAAAAAAACTTCAATTTTGATTAAAAAACACGTTTTTTGCACTTAAAAAAATACAAAACAACTTTGCGAATGAAAATTATCTAGTCTCAGAGTTTCAGGACACAGAATTTTTTCTGTGAAGCAAAAATAAAACGATCCGTGAAATAATGAAATAATGATCCGTATGGGGAAATGAATCGGATCATAGATCACAAAAAATGATCCGGATCACGGCAACCCTGCCTACCAGCTCATCGAATTTAGCTGGAAACGAATTCACCGTATTTTTTTATGTTTCACTGTTTCGAAATCCACAAATGATGCAAATATTTAGAAACTAAAGACTACGCGGAAAGTTGTATGTAAGAAAAGGATGTAGTTGAGAAAAGAATGTGGTTGAGGAAGGATGGGAGAGTTGTTCATTTTGTGACTGAAATTTATATGTCTTCTAGGAGACTTAGTTCTGTGTTGAGTAATTATTGCTTCTCTGATATTTAATTGATAGGGTCTTTCGAAAATGGGTTGAATCATTTGAATGTTGTGCTAATAAAAAGTGTACGCAATTTTAGCTGCCAAAGTTTATATGAAGTCAAGTTGAAGCATATTTCAAAAAATGAACCCCTCAGATGAGTTTTCTTGGTGTTTTCTAATTGTAGGATTTTTTCAGATAAATGTATTTGATTTTCGTTATTTTTCTAGTTTTCGAAGTTTTCACTTTCCACAAAATACTAGGGGGCTCCGCCACCTAGCTGTTTCGCAGCCCAACCCCCACGACATTCCTCGCTTCGCTCGGATTGCCTCCTCGCCCCTTCGGAGCTCGCAATAGAAATTAAATACTGCACAACCCAATTTATTCTTCTTGTTACCCCAATCAAGGGTTCTTCCTTTTGGGATGGGCTCGCCTCTTTATTCCTTTGTATACCTACCATTCTAAACAATTTTACAACTTTACCCATACCCATATACAAAGCTTTTATTAAAATTTATCACTTTTTTACCCTTAGTATAAGTGCTCTCCTTTATACCTTTTATATCTGCTATTCAAAAAATTTCACGACTTTGCCCTAGCAGGCTTTCATTAAAATTTACAACCTTCTTTCTCCTTTGTATACCTGCTATCCTTTACATACCTTTTCTACTTGCTATTCAAAACAAAGATGCGCGCGCATCTCAAGCCCGATTTCATTTTGATTTTAATATATACTAGTACCTCCTCGCCCCTTCGGGGCTCGCAATAAAAATTAAATGAAAAACAAAGTTATTTTATCAGTGATGTATTGCTACATTCCAAACTGCACAACCCAATTTATTCTTCCTTGTTACCCCACCAGGAGTTCTTCCTATCAGGATGGGCTCGCCCCTTTATACCTTTGTATACTACTATTTTAAACAATTTTACAACTTTACCCTTGTCTTGCCTATGAACAAAGCTTCTATTAAAATTTGTTTTTTTTTTTTCCTTTATATACCTGCTATCTTTTATATCTTTTATACATGCTACTCAAAACAATTTTATGAATTTACTCTTGTACATGTACAAGGCTTTTATTAAAATTTACAAACTTTTTTTCCTTTATATACCTGCTATGCTTTATATTCC